>CAJQUW010008827.1:0-271118 GCA_907163375.1 Prostheceraeus crozeri
CATTGGTTATAGATTAAATGTAATTCCACAAACATTAATATATTTCCCTATTACAAGAAAAACTATTAACAACATTAACATTAGAATCACTGATGAGAAAGGACAAGAAATAAATTTTGGAGGCGAAGAGATTATGATAGATCTTTTGGTTCGAGAGATATAAACTCCCGTTCGGGAGGTATAAACTCCCGTTCGAGAGGTATAAACTCCCACGCGAAGCTAGAAAATTTTAATTTTCTTCTTCTTTAAAAATAAAAATAAAATAAAAATAAATTTTTTTATTAAAAAATGAGTGTAATGTCTTTAAATAAAAAAAACTTAAATTTAATCATCATCCAAATTTATCTAATAAAGTTTTGTCAGTTATTTGTGGAAGATCGGGTTGTGGAAAAACATATCTATTATTTAAAATTTTAACAACTCCAAATTTTTTGGATGATAACAATCTTATAATTTATACAACAACAGCAGAACAACCTGTCTATCAATTTTTAAAATATGGATTTGAAAATAATCTTAAAAAACAGCAATTGCTTCCCTATTCGAAGAATACGAAAAATCTGAATATGAAGAAGAAATAAGTTCATGGTGTGAGGAAGCAGTAGAAAATAGTCAGTTAGTAGAATCTAATAAAAATAACCATATAAAGATACAATTAATAGATGATAGTGGTATTATGCAAGATCCTAGTAAACTAGATAAAACAATGAAACATTGTGTAATTTTTGATGATTGTGTTAATGATAGAAATCAGTCAGTTCAGAGAAATTATTTCACAAGAGGTAGACATAATAACTGTAGTGTTTTTTATTTAACACAAAGTATGTATTCATTAGACGGAAGTGTTATTAGAAAGAATGCAAATATATTTATACTATTTGAAATAAATGCAAGAAACTTAAGTGATTTGCTAAGAGATTTATGTATAAGAGATAAAGATGAATTTAAACAATCGTGTAATAATGCTTGGGCAAAAGATTATGGATTCATTACAATTAATATTGATAAAAAAATTCATGATAGAGTTATCGAACAATTGTTCTCTGACTAGCCTTCGGCTCGAGGGGCTTTGCCCCGACTGAAAGTCGATCGAAGATTTGTTTACCGAGTGATAAAAAATATACAACATAGGGGTATAATATTTTTTTTAAAATATAATATTTGAATTTTGCGGTAACATTGGAATACAGCAAAAACATTTTACTGAACAAATTATTTTTTTATTGCTTTGTTGTCTGATATCTTTTCGTTCAAAGGTTTCTCGTTTAAAGTTTTCCTGTTTTAAGTTTTGTTTAATAAAGTTTTGTTTAATAAAGTTTTGCTTAAATTTTCGCTTAAAGTTTTTAACTCTTCTAAAAAAATTTTGTCATTTTCTTCATTAGAAATTTTACCATCAGTAAAAGTTTTACCACCCTGTTTATTCTTATCACCAACTTTTTCTGTCTGTGATTGAAATGATATTTTATTTACTTCATTAGCTATTTGATCAAATTTTTCAATCTCATCTAACGTAATAACATTATCATCACATACTCTTTGAAAGTAGTAATGTAGTTTATCATAGACTTCTTTAATATGTAAATGCTTAGTTTTTAATGATTTTCGTTTCTTAGTTATTAAAGATTTATCTAACATTGTAACAAGTGAAGTTGTAAAAACACCCGTACCTGTTAAAGCTGTAGCAACTACTGGAATTACTAAAACACCTGAAGATATAACAATTGTTAAAGCACCTAAACTTATTGTTAAGAATATGCCAATTCCTTGTGTTACATTCTTAACTTTAGTCCATCTCTTTCTTAATTTTTTATAATGCTCTAATCTTAATAATAATTGAGATTCCTTATCTTTCATATACCTTACTCTATCCTTGTGTTTTTCTATATTTAATTCACTTATTTTTAATTGAGATAACGAAGGATATATTCTTGTGGTTCCTTCCACTTTTGTTTCTTCCATTTCTGAAGTTCCTTCCATTTTTGTTTCATTCATTTCTGAAGTTCCTTCCATTTTTGTTTCTTCCATTTTTAAAGAAATATTTTTAGTCACATGATATATTTTAAAAACCTGAAAGATGGATAAAATTCATGAATTTGAAATTCTCAAATTTGAGATTCTTAACTTTTATGATTTTTTCGGTGTCCGGGTTTTCGGTGTCCTGGAACGGTCATGATTTTGGGGGTGAAAATCGAACCGAAGGTTCTAGGGCTTCGCCCGATTGTAATTCTCAAATTTGAGATTCTTAACTTTTCTGATTTTTTCGGTGTCCTAGAACGGTCATGATTTTCAAGGTAAAAATTGTAATTCTCAAATTTGAGATTTTCAACTTTTATGATTTTCGGTGTCCTGGAACGGTCATGATTTTCAAGGTGAAAATTGTAATTCTCAAATTTGAGATTTTGAAAAATTTGAAAAACTGGGTATTTTTAAAAACGCCCAAATTTATGAATTTAGGTCTTCATAACCTGAAAAAGGGTTCAAATTCATGAATTTATGTTGTTTTTAAAAATACCATTTTTTGAAAAAATGGTACTTTTTGAATGGACTAAATTCATGAATTCAGGCCTTTAAAACCTGAAAAAGGGACTAAATTCATGAATTTATGTCGTTTTTAAAGATACCAATTTTTTTTTTTTGACCTGTCCTGTCCTGGAACGGTCTTTTGCCCATTACTAAGAAAAGCGAAACTTAATTCAGCGCGGTGGTGGTGGGTTTCTAAGTATGTTAAATGATATTGGAAACAGTATTAATGGTGTAATCAATAGTCCGCTTGGAAGGATTGCAGCAACTGCTGCAATGTTAATATAAGGTTAGCGAATCATAAAGTGACATGTCATCACTTTGATTGATGAGTCATATATAGGTGTATATAAGGAAGACGCTTTAATGATATTTTACCACTTTCAAGTGACAATTCATTTGCGCTGGTTGAAAGCTCCGAATTAGTACTTGTTGAAACATGACTCAGAAAATGTATACAATCAGAGAGGAAGGTGACGCTTTTGAGCAAGATCTATTGAAGCTTCGTCCGACACGAAAGGTGCAAGGGATTGGAAATACGTTCTACTTTCAAACCTTGAATTATGGTGATGATGGGTTTTATCTTCAAGTTCCATTCTTCCACAGTAATGGTATGTCTACATCAGGGTATAGCAATATGAGACAAATGCGAGTGACTTTTCCAAAATGGCAACAGGTGATTCTTAAAACTATTGACTCTTTCGCGAAAGAATGTGTTGAGCTGCCTGAAAGTGCTCCCACTCATTGGAGAAAGGCATTAGAGGAAGGAGTTGGTTATAAGGAATTGCCGGAATTCGATACACTGTTTTTAAAACTATCGGATCATTTTCAAGCATTCGATCTCTTTACAAACGCGATGGAATGTGAGGATCTCAAACGGGGCCGCTATATGGGCTTAGTGCACGTTACCGGACTTTATATTGGTTCACATGGTTCGACTGGTAAAGTCGCATCTTTACAAATGAAGGTTCTTCAACCAGTCTATGAACCACTACCAATTGATAAATGTTTAATTAACATTGATAAGACTGCTTCAAGTGATGGGAAGGAAGAGAGTAAAAAGCGAGGGCGGAAATCTAAAGATGGGAATCCTAAATTGAAGTTGAAGCGCCAAGATGCTGACTTGAAAACTTTCTATAATCCTAATTGTGATGAGGAAACACAAATGTTTTAATTTGTAAATGTTATAATTTGTAAATGTAACTTGAAAGTTTCTATTCTGAATGTAAATAAACTTGATCTGGAACATGTGTCTGTTTTTGTTGTTCTAAGCAAAATTAGCGGGATGATGAGTTTAATGTTAATGGAATTATAAGATGACAGATTTTCGTCTATTCACTGATCGCACAATGTGTGTCGCTGGACCAAGTCAGTCCGGTAAAACTACATTTGTAACTGAATTGCTACAATATAGAAATGAAATGTTTAACAAGGAAATTAAGAGAGTCAAATGGAATTATGGAATATTTCAACCACAACTACATTCTGCACTTCGCCAGAAAGGTTATGAGGTGAAGCAAGGGTTGCCATCAACTGAGGATATCAAAGCAGGTGACTTACTAGTATTAGATGATCTATTACGAGAAAGCAAATCTTCAAAGGATGTAACTGAAATGTTCATTCAAACTGCACATCATAGGGAAGCTTTTATTATCTACATCACCCAAAACATCTTCGATGGAGGGAAAGAGCAAAGAACTAGAAGTTTGAATACACATTATTTGGCAATATTTAAAAATCCAAGAGATGGCAGTCAGATACATCATCTCAGTAGACAGATATTACCTCAACAACCTAAAGTACTTTCAAAAATATATGAAGATGTAACAAAGAAACCACATGGTTATCTATTTATTGATCTAACCCAGGAATGTCCGGAACGACTTCGATTTCGAACAAATATCATACCTAATTCCGCTGAACCAATGACAGTTTTCTCGGTTCACAGTTAGTTTTAAGCAATGTACTTTGTTGCCTTATTATTTTCAAACATGTCGTATTCAAAGATGGTAGTCATTCCTCAAGAGGAGTATGTGCAATTGACTACATTACAAAGTGCACAGGAAGTCAAAAATATAGATCAACCTATTACGAATCAACTTAAGGAACTAACACAAAAGGATATGGAAATTCAAAAGATTAAGGATCCCTATCGACGAATGCAGTTAGCAGCTGAAAACATTGACGAGAGGCGACAGATTCGTGACAAGTTGCGACGATTTATAACCTTGTCAACACCTCGACCATATCGTGTGCGCGCTGAGCGATTATGTGACTTCATTGATCCACATGTGAAGTTCAATGAGAGAGGGGAGATAATAGATGAAACAACTGGTGATGTTATTAGAAATAGTCACATAGATGACCTTCTACAATATGCTGTCAGAGATGTAAGGCGAAAACTAGGTGCACCACAAGGGTGGTCATATTTTCAGAAAATTTTATCTGATCAAAA
This sequence comes from Prostheceraeus crozeri, assembly GCA_907163375.1. Classification (NCBI taxonomy): domain Eukaryota; kingdom Metazoa; phylum Platyhelminthes; order Polycladida; family Euryleptidae; genus Prostheceraeus; species Prostheceraeus crozeri. The sequence continues at coordinate 4,976 of CAJQUW010008827.1, forward strand.
TGTACCTCACAATATTATTGGAGGACCGACTGTGAATGAATTGGATAAGGGTCACTTACAAGATGGATCAAAGAGTAAAACACCCACGATGGCGGTCAAGCGAGAGCTTGCAGATCCCGATGATCTGCAGCCAAAAAGAGCTACTAGGCGCTCAATGCGTGTTGCGAAGGAGTATAGTAAATATTAAGCAAATATGAATTAAGCCTTGCCTCTCTCATATCATGTCGTTACAAAAATTTTGCTGTTGTTTGAAATCTGCGCTCGAAGGTAAAGCAGAAGAGGGCATAGAGGTTGGTATCAATTGTGTTAGCAGTTGCTGTGCGAGTAATACGCGTGCAAATCAGAACAAAGACGATGAGTACAGCAGTGAAACTCAGAAAGATTTATTACGACTTAAATCATCCCGCAAGTTTCAGTCGTCCGGAGGTTCTAGCTCGTGCAGCAGGTGTGGGAATAGAGAAAGTCAAGAAGTGGTTGAGGAGTCAACCGACTTACACTCTTCACAAAAATGCGAGAAAGCGGTTTCCAACAAGAAAATATGTTGTTAACAATATACATAGTCAATGGCAAGCGGACTTGGCTGACATGCAACAGATATCACAGTACAATGATGGCTATAAATACATCTTAACCGTAATAGATATTTTATCTCGCTATGCTTGGGCACGTGCGTTGAAATCTAAACGAGGACCAGAAGTTGAAGCGGCTTTTCAGAGCATTTTCGATGAGGGGCGTGTTCCGCAAAGAATACAGACCGATCAAGGGAAGGAATTCTAAAACTCTCATGTTCGAAGTCTCCTTAAAAGTCATAATGTGGAATTGTTTAGTGTCAAAAGTGCTTATAAAGCTGCCATGGTTGAGAGGTTCAATCGCACACTGAAGACAAAAATATGGCGCTATTTCACTGCAAAAAATACACATGTTTGGGTAGGTGAGCTGCAGAAATTTGTTAAGAATTACAATGAAAGCTACCATCGAATCATTAAGATGAAACCAGTTGATGTTACCCCAGATAATGCGATGGATGTATGGCTTCGATTGTATGATAAGAAAGCGAAAAACATTTCCAATGAAAAGAAAATTAATGTTGGTGATAGAGTTCGGATTTCAAAGGTTAAGTCTACATTTGAGAAGGGGTATCTACCTAATTGGACTGAAGAAGAGTTTTTTGTGGATGAGGTAAACACAAAATTTAGACCCACCATGTATAAATTAATAGATTACCATGGCAATCCAATTGAAGGAAAATTTTACTCTTATGAATTGCAAGTAGTAGACAGAAGTGAAGAGGTGTATATGATTGATAAAATAATTAGGAGGAAAGGTCATGGCAATCAAAGGAAATATCTAGTTAAATGGAAAGGATATCCTGATTCATTCAATAGCTGGATAACGCACCAGGATCTACAAAATGTGGAGATGGGAGACACTCGTAACTTTTAAGCTAATATAGCATGTGACTTCTTCCATATATGACTTTAACATGTCTACTAACTTCAATATCATTCTTCCAAGCAATAGCAACCCCAAGATATTCCCAAGTAACAAACCATCTCTATACTCTGTTGAATTCGCTAATCCAATTACTCTGCATGGACCCCATGAAGTTGCTCTAACTGAAATTACTTATTACAACGATATCAGTTTGCTAAAGAACAACTATTTTGAATTACATAAAGAAGTGCGAGAGAAGGATGATTGCTTTCGCATATTTCAAAATAGTCTACATGGTACATGGGCTTTTCATCATCTAACTTTACATCCTTTTTCAACATCTTTACCATCTGTCCAAAACATGATTAAAATTCAAAAGGCATTTGCAACGTCAACTTTTGATTCTAAGGTTCCCACAATGAGCTTGCAAGATACAGAAAAGGAAATCGGTAGAATGTTTGAACGAATAAATGATCTCTTCAAGCTGCCTTTGAATAAATTCTACAAACCAGTCATAAAGGGGTCAACAAAATTGATGAAGGAAGGGAAGCATGTTCTTCTTGTATTAGGTAAGGATTTGAGTCATACTTTTGGGTATTCCAGAACAACTTTCTCATCAAGAACTTTCTCATCAAGGTATTGGTACAATGGACGTGGGTGGAATTCGGAGAGGAAAGTCACTGATTTTAAATGTAGAATTGTGCCATTGTATGCATTACAAAAAAGGAGCATCCGAGTAAAAAATAAATTTGAGGTCATTAGAAGTGTTGAAGACTTTGCAAGAAACTTTCAAGGATCAGTGCCAGAAACGTTAATGACTTGTGAATATAAGAAAGAGAAAGTAACTTTATTTACTGTTGAAACGGAGGCAGAATTTATTGTTTTTACTAAAAAGACACCATTGGAAAAGTCTGAGTCCGCTGTTATTGAATTTGGATCTGAAATGATTGGGATGTTTAAGGGCCTTGAAAGCGCACCTTGGTTGACAGAATTAAATGATACATTCAAGGTTCAATTGTCCTCTTCTAAACTCAAAGTATCAACAAATGCTTCATGGGATATCCACGTATACAGCGAAGACATATCGGGTGATGAATTGTCTACTTCCAGTGAACTTGTAAAAAGAGTTAATTTGAACATTGAAAGCTTGAAAACGCCATCTGAATTGTGTAGAAAGTTAAATGAGTTTGGTGTAGATTACCTTGATGCAGATGAATATCACTTTTCTTATGACCCACATAAGAAACGCATGATTCTAAAGGTAGGGAAGAACTCTCTCATCAAGCTGGATAGCGTGTTAACGACCACATTGGGATTCTCAAAATCAACTATTTATGAAGGCACATCAATAGGCGATACAGCCCCATCACTAGAGCGTGATATAAGTAACTTATACGTCTATTGTAACATTATTGAATATACAAGGGTTGGCGACATTGAGGCCCCACTTCTGCGCACATTTCCTCTCTCATCCGTAAGGAAGCAACTAATCAATCGAGAATTTTTTAACACAATGTATCTACCAATCAGCCGAAATTTCATCAATAGAATTGACATATCAATTCATGATGACGCAGGAGAAGTAGTACCGTTCTGTGGTGGTGTTACTGTTTTGACCCTACATATTAGGTCACGAGAATAAGGCTTTACGCTATTGTGACTTCCATAGTTATTCAATAGTCATAATGACAGGCATTTACAGTAGACCATCATATCAGAGCGGTTATCCCGTGTTTGTTGGAGGTAGACGACAAGTTGGAGGAGGCATATTTGGTGCACTAAGACGTATGGTTCTTCCAACACTCAAAAAGTATGGCGTACCAATCATGAAGCGTGTTGGAAGCAGGGCTTTAGATTTTGGTGCAAATGTTGCAGCTGATGCGCTTCAAGGTGAGGATATCGGTGAATCTATGAAAATGCGCGCGCAGCAATCTGCCATAGACGCATTAGATGATTTAACAAAGACGAGACGTACAGTTCGGAAGAAGCGTAGGAAGTCAAGACAAGTTGGATCAGGCCGAGTTACTAAGCAAAGACGCAGGAAAAGTAAAAAGCCGACTAGAGCAGCACGTTCTAAATCTAGACGTCGAGTGAAAACAAGAAAGCGCAAACGAAATTCCACAGCTACTAGAAACAAGTCAAAACGAAGGAAGACAACATATTTGTAGAGCTAATACGATGCAGAGTATCAATTCGGCTTTGTGTTTCTTCGATTCTCCCCCTCATCAGACAGACATCATCTCCTCAACAATTGTAGACATAGTCCCCACAACAAATATCGATGGTAACCAGCAGCCTATTCAGTTTGATATACCTGCCAATCCTCAAGATTATATTGACTGTCAATCCATTGATTTAGAGTTGTGTATACAAATTAAGAAGACTGATGGTACAAATATCGATTCATCCAAGGATAAAGTGGGATTAGCAAATCTTCCTATTGCCAGTCTGTTCTCAGATGTGTATCTAATATTGAATGACAAACAGATTGAAGGAGGGGATCGAGCATATCCATATGGAGCATATATACATACAATGACTCAATTTCAAAAGCAAGCTAAACAGTCACACTTGCAAGTTTCTGGGTGGTATGATGATCAGCAAGGGAAATTTGATGATGTCTCAAATACAGGGTTGAAAAGACGAATGGATTTAACAGCGGATTCAAAGGAATTATACTTGAAAGGACCCGTCTATCTTGATTTCCTTCGTCAATCTAGATATCTGCTATCACAGGTTAAAATGCAAATAAAATTTATTCGTGCAAATCCTGAGTTCGCGTTAATGGCTTTTGGAGCTACAAACTATCAAGTCAACATAAGTAATGCCGTGCTCAATGTAAGGCGAGTAACAATGAACCCGTCAGTCATCAACGAGCATGCGACAGGATTGAGGAAAAACAATGCAATATATCCAGTTAATCACAGTGTGTTGACAAACTTCACAATTGGTGCGGGATCATCCTCACATGCCTACCCAAATCTTTTTCCCACTGCAATGCCAAAGGCGATGTATATCACATTTGTGGAAAATGAGGCATTCATTGGTGCTTTTGAAAAGGATCCATTCAATTTCCAACACTTTAATGTTAGCAAACTAGCACTCTATCAGGATGGGAAATTTGTATCTTGCAAAGCATATGAGCCTAATTTCAAAGATGGCAAATTCGCACGTGAATATGGTTCTATTTTCACCGCCCTCAACATGTTTAATACAGACGATTCAAATGGAATTACAATGGATATGTACAAGAATGGCTACTTCTTCATTATGTACAACCTCACAGCAGATGCAGATCTAGGTGGTGAAAGCGTAGGAGTTACAAAGCCTGGAAATCTACGACTGGAGGTATCATTTGAGTCACCTTTGAAGAAAACAATTACTTGTCTCATTTATGCTATCTATGATAGCAAAGTTGAGATAACAAGAATGAGAGACGTGACTGTCAGCTATCAGAGATGAGTAACTTAAGCAACATAGAAATCTTGAGGAAAATGAGGAAAGCTCATCCCTACTCCAAGACAATATTTCTCAATGTCTTTTCTAGAGATAATTTACCTGATTCAATTCCTTTCTATCCTTGTTCACTTATCATCAATCTTCCCGGAAAACATTGGATTGCTGTATACATCAATCGTTATAAAGTTGCCGAATATTTTGACTCTCTTAATCAACCTCGTTTACATGATATCGCATTATGGATGAACAGGTTTTCCTGGACTGTTAGGAAAGTGACATCGTTCCCACTTCAAAGTAATACATCTCTAATGTGCGGTGGCTATGTACTCTATTTTGTCAACGAGAGACCATTGAAAAATAACTGTAAAAGTGCTTTAGAACTATTTTCAAAAAACTGTGATAAAAATGATGTAATTCTTACTAAATATGTTGAAACAGTTTTGAAATAAAGTTTTATGTTGTATCATTAACTTGCTCTCTTTTTTCCAAAACAAGGGTTTATAAGGAAAACAAAAACATGCTCATATTTCATTATCTATTCACATATATACAAAAAACATGTTCACATTTCATTATCTATCCACATATATACAAAATCTACAATTTGGTTTTCATGAAACATTTTTTCAAATCACATATGATGGGAGGCACATCACTTATGTCTTTAATGCCGGTTATCACAATCTTTCCATTATGGAACACATGAACATGATATGGATGCCAGTTAGTCAATTGAGCTGCTGGAAATAACTCCACTTCATAAGTTAGATTATGTGATGATGTAACTTTACGGAAATCATAGTGATAGTGTAATTCACATAACACGGTCATTGTCTTCACTTTCCAATCAGATAATGAATCACCAAGTAAATGTTCCAAAGTTAAGTGTAGATATGAGAGATCACCCTCCATGACCCTTCCAATACATTGGATTGTTCCATTTGGAAAGAATAGGATAGTGAGAGATCTATCCTTCCTCTGAATCCTCCATGTTAACATTGAGGGTCTTCCAAGATGTAAGCTCGTTGTCGGCTTCAATTTGCGTTTTATCAGTAACCATTGTTTTCGGTTGGGTATATTCCTCTCGATCTCTTGTAGATTCAGTTTTGACTTTGCTTTTGTAGTTAACATCCGATTTACAACTTCCAACCGTTTGATGTCCTCCATCTTTAATGAATGACGTTATCTGTGGTAGTATCTCCCTTGTAAAGGTTTCCCATGTGACGTCACTGAAACGAAAAAATCGATATTCAACATCTTCATGTTTTGGTGAACAGACGTATAGTTTGACTGATGAATCACACTTTATCCATACCTTGTCATCGAGAGGAATCTTGATCCGAGTCTTATGGTTGTCAATGAGATCCGCAAAGTCTTTCAGTGAAGGCAATGAGTCAATACTAATGCAAACGCCACGATGTTTTCGATCACTATTTGCTATTGAATGACGAAATGCTATTCTTTTAGAATTTGTTATGTGAACGTTTTGAACGTCACTAAGTTTCCATGTTCTAATGTAATGAGGCATGTTCCGAAAGCTATGTTTCAAATTTAGGTTTAATGTTTGCCTAAAGTTTGTTATTTTATTAGCTCAACATATCGGAATGATGTTGAGTACAAATTCTTCACATATTCATTCACATTAGGACTACCTATTTATTAGTAATCATTTCTACATATCGGAAAGATGTAGAAATTTCAATTTTAGTAAGACTACTTATGTATTAGTAAGTGTTGCTACATGTCGGAAGATGCAACAATCGCAAGATCTATTACAAGTGGAATATTATATTGTTTTTATTTAGACTTATTCTACATCACCTGTGACAGGAAGGCATCTCCTTCTCTTCGACGGTGGGGGAAGACCTAGGCTATAGTGTCCATGTGGTAATGATAAATTTTTATCCAGCCAACAGCGCTTATCCTCCCAAAGTGAAAGACCTCGCTTCCTAAATGATTTTGTGCTAACTATGTGATTTTTTGAATTTATAATTGTCATATCTTCAGTTGTATCATTCTCACTATAATACACACTCCTACAGTCATCATGTTTCAATTTTTTAACTGCTGCTCTCTGAATTCCTTTTGCACGTTTGATGCTATGATTCGTAGAGTCTAGATATTTCATTGAATACATTTTCGGTTTTAGTAGGATCATTTCCTCAAGCAACTTTCCAGCACACTCATTCTTAAAACAACCTAATCTAGCTTTGTTTGTAGTTGAGTATAGTCGGTGATGACTGTCATAGTTTGAAGAGTCAAACTTTTCACCGAAGTATAGAAGTATATATTCCAGACGGACAGATGGTGATGTGTATAAACATAGGAAGAAACTGTCGGTATCACCTCCACAAAGCCGCGTTCTATTTATCAGTGGACATCCTTTTAGATCATTGTAATATAATTGATACATTTCCAACTTACTATAGTCAAGTACTGCTTCACCAACATATATTAATTTATTTAAAACTATTGAAGGTTTGTACATTTCCATACCAACCAGATCTTCATCAAATATTTTGTGTTGAACATAGAGAGGATGATTTGACAATTTCAGTAGTTGTTTCTCATTGTTGACTAGTTTAAATTTTTTCCTTCTCCTTACATTTTCCATTGTTTTACCATATAAAGAATTATTTTTCAATTTGTAGAATGACTTTTCGAAGTCAGTGTTTGATTGAGCCCTCTTTTGAGAGTTCATATCAATGTATGTTTTTAACCAAGGCTTTTGTGTGAATTTTATGCCACTATGAATCTTCTTGATTCTCATGCCCATGGTCAAGTAAAATTTTAAAATTGAATAGTGGACTACATAATTTTCCCTATCAAATTGATGGAGCTGAAGTTTCTTGATAGAAGAAAAATGTGTATTTGGTCTTACTTTTTCATATAGATTTTTCATATAGTGTGAAAACATTCTCTTTTCAATCATCTGCATTTCTGGAGCTAATGGGAAATCGGCAGTGTCATCATGAATGGCTGCAGGATACTCTAAATCTAAATCAAAAATGTAGCCGATTTCACCATCATCATCTATATTTTGAACATTTTCTTCATTTAAAAAATTATCTAATTCACTTTCATTCAACCATTTGAAATTTGAGTGGGGTAGATTTCTACTGAGTGAAGAACCGTAAAGGTTATTAACATCTAAGTAGGTCAAATGTCGACTTTCATGTGTATTATTTCCTAATTCTTCAATGCGTGCACGCGCTCGGTGAATGTTGGTGAAAGTCATACCCCCTCTAATTCCTCGTTCAAATAGATTGTACATATTTTCATCTTGTATGTAGTGTGGGGGATCATTGGAAGAGAAATTTAGTGCTGAGGTAAAGCTAAGATGTGGGAGACTGACAAAATGTACAGGGTCGACTTCATCCTCACGTTGACTCAATGCTCTAAACACTTCAAATATGTCTGCCAACAATAAAACATCTAACTTCAGATATGCCAGCATGTAATCACCAAATGTGCTACAATTAAATTCAATCCACGCCTTGTTAGCGTGTTCATATTCACTATCGGAACAGTGCTCACGAGTAAGATCATTATAGAATTCAAATTGTGGTGGTAGACAGTCTTCCGTCAACGTGTTTAAGTTTTTGAAGTATGAATATGGAAACACTCCCTTCTGATATAAAACATTATCACTTAATTGTGGAAATTCTACCCTTAATGTCTCTATATGCTCATACGTTTGCAAGCCCTTGGCTAATTCACTCAATGATGCACTCAGAAATTGATATGAGTCTAAGAATTTTAGTTTAAAGTATACTGTCTTCCCTTTGTATTCATTTACAGGGACACTGGCGGATAAAGTTATATATTTTTCAGCAGTTGCTGCTACAACATCTAATTTCCAAGACTTCATTCTTCCAATCGCTTTATAGCAAACGATGTGGCTATCATAATTTTTAAAATTGTGGAAAAATATGGGGAGCTCCCGTCTGTTAAGTCTTGACCGGAGATTGCATTTCCTACATAATGTTTGCCTATATCGTCCGGTGATATGATCATGATCACGAACTTTTATGACTTCATCGCTGAATTTTGATTTACATTTGTTGCAACATTCTGCATTCTCGTGGCGTGCTTTTTCATCCGCTGACAGTGACATTGGCTGCCTAGTTGTTGCACATTGGTTGTCATATAAGTCTTGGGCTACAGTTTCTAAGTGGTGCAAGAAACTGATAATGCAATTTTCTCCCTCAAAGAGGTAATACTTGTTTTCAAATTTTGATTGAAGAGCATTATGCCAGACATGATAAGCTTCAATGGCCGCAGGTTTATGTATTTTATTATCAATGTAGCACTCTATATCTGCATAAATTACTAAAGGAGGACTTAGTTGATATTCCATGCTACTTGTTAGTACTTTTAGATCCAATGGCATTTTTTCTATTTGTGCTTTTCCTCGAATACAAAACTGGAAGTGTCGTTGTAGTGTTGTTTTATATGTGAATGACTGAGTGCATCTTTCGCAGAAGTATTTATGTCTTTTTAAAGTTCTCCTATACAATCTTGACAGCTTTGGAATTCCACAATAGTGTGCTGCTCCATTGTTTAGAATTAGCAAAATATTAACCGTTTGCCTACCAGTAAAGTTACTATTGTAACGAACACCTTTGAGTCCATTTTCATAAAAGTGAATGTTAATTTTAATATCATTATTTTTCTCAAATTTTGGAATATCTTTGATTGATACTGGTGTGGAAATGCCTTCCATATTTAGCTCAGCTGTCCACTCACTATATGATTTTACTTCATTCCTTGAATAAGGTACTTCATTATAATGCAATATTGATAAAACTGCATATAGGAAGCAATCATTTGCATTTGAATTAACATTAATGACAGCTCTAGAGTTTTTTTAACTTCTTTGGTAGAGGAAATGATTGTCCACCTGACAGTATTGGACTTGTTATTACATTGAACTCTATATTTTGTACATCATCTATAATCCAATTGCTACCCTTTTTTGTGAAGGCTTCAATATGATTTATTAGACTATTTAGATGATCCTGAAACCAAGCATCATAGTCATAAATATAGTTTGAGGATGATGAGGTAAAGTGTGCGAGAAAAGTTTCTTCTTCTTGAGGATTAGAACGGACATAACGAATTTGTGCAATCAGACGACCGCGCAATTGATAGCTCCTTAGTAAGTCAGACACTAAATTCCCTAACATGGAACGCATGCTTTCTAAGAATGATGTTATGTCCACAGTAGGTGTTGTTGGCGTGATATCATACACACGTGCATGGCCATTGAGTGCGCTTTCACTGAGACTAACAGTTCCATAGTTATTATGCATATTCATCTCACTATTTGTGTTATGTACATTCATATGCTGTCGAAATCTACTTATAGAGTTATACGTTTTGCCACACCGAGAGCAGTATTGCATAAAGTTTTGTATGTTAGTTGAAGCGCTGGTTATTGGCTTAGAAGTAGATCTATTTTGATTATTTGAATTTGACTCTGTTATGCTATCATTCGGTTTATTATTGCATACAAGTTTATGCCTCTTAAGATTATCCATCCTATTCGTCTTATATGGACACTTGCTACATTGATATGTTTTTCCTAACTTACAAAATTTTTCATGTCGTTGCAAATTGCCTATGAGAGTGAACACTTTTCCACACTTGGTACAGACAACCATGATTATTGATGAGGATTGAAATTAGCAAGCCCTTATATACATCTACCATCTAATGACGTCAGCGTCATCACCAGCCAATACCATATGTTCTGATCTGTTGCAAAGAGAAAACATAAAATTTAAAGCAATCTATTTTTTTTTCAAAAGTAAAAATAAGTTACAACTTCACGCATTTCACGATGCCACTGTGATACAACTTCAAGTGGCTACAGCTTTCACTGCAGCCACCCAAATCGTCCATCCGCGTCAGTCTTAGCCTACGGATGGTGTTATTGCTACACTCGACGTGGACTAAGGTCTCTTTGTCGTGTCGTTGGCTATTTGTTACTTGTGAGGCCAACAGGAGGTTCGATTGAGTTATATTTTGTAAGGACTCAACCAAACCTCTGTTGTCCTCCATTAACTGAGCCTCGCGAGCCTCGGACTGTTTTAATCGCTCTTGACACCGCCGTAACTTGCTTACGATGCCCTCCTCCTCCGTCGTTGCGTCAAGGTCTACGTTGTACTCACGTACTGGGAGAGGAGCCTTAGGAACTGCGGCTGGGATAGGAGGTGTTGGAGAGGAAGGAGCTGCGGCTGGGATAGGAGGTGTTGGAGAGGAAGGAGCTGCGGCTGGGATAGGTGTTGGAGGTGAAGGAGCTGGGACTGGGATATCAGCTGCTGAGGATGGGACCAATGTCATCATCGGCGACAATGGTAGGTGGACATTCCAGCTAGGAGACGCCCGGATGTTGGAGAATGAGATCTCCGCTTGAGACGCAAACATCACGGAGTCCTGTAATTGAAAGGAACAATTGTTTATCATCCATTTACCATTTTTTTTAACATTAATTAGATACAAATGTGAATTCCTCTTACCTCCTGCTGGATTGCGGTTTCTTGATCGGATCCACTCGCCTTGTTAGGAGTCACCGAATCATTCTGAAAGATGAATTAATCAATTGTAGACGAATATATTAATAATAAAGTGTGTTTTAAAATAAATTTTAATGAAAACAATTCTGTACACATGCAGTTAACCAGTCATATACTTACATGTACATCAGAATCATCATCTTCGTCGGAAGAGGACGTCGGAGATGAAGTCGCTGAAGTAGTGGCTTCATCCTCGGATGAGGAGTCCGAATCCTCCGATGACTCCCGAATTGAGTACGGTTTCTCCTCATTGTCCTCTACTGACGTTGTTGTCGCCGGCGTAGACAAGAAGCTTCTGTAGTGCTTCTTCAGCGACAGAGATCGCATAGACTGCAACGAAAAATATGATGACATGTTTGCAACTCATTGACGAAGTATGTATGTTTTTAAAAATACTTGATGCATTTTCAGTTATTGTTGACTGAGACCTATGTAATGACACTTACGGGACTCGAAGGTAGTCTGCTCCTCGGTGAAGATAAGCGCGGAATTTTCGGGCAGCTTTGAACACTAGGAAACAGCTGAAAGTAGGAAAAATTCATGTTTAATTTCACATTGAGAACTAATAAATAACTGAAATGCTTACATTTCGCAATTTTTCGGCCACTACATCCTCATTAGTATTTGTCGGGTAGTAGGTAGCTCACTCTGAAATGTTTAAGCAATGTTGATTTACTTTATGTATAGAAATAATTAAATTAGTCAATAAATACTTACATCTTTAGCGAACAGTTTCTTCTGAACCAACACCTTGGCTCTCTTCGGTGGGGGCATCAGTACATCCTGAAATGTTTTACAACATATAATCATTTCATACATAATGAAGTAGTATTTTTTTATTTTTCTGCTGTGAGCCAGTTATCCGTTGAAACTAGCATGTAGAATTGATGGCACTCACCTCACAATCACTAAAAGTCTCATCGATGAACTCCCGAGACTTAGGAACTTTCCTCTTAGGAACTCGCGACTTTTGAGGCTTATCCTTTGGAGCAGGTTCATCCAACTGGGAAAGCACGCCTTCAGTCGGTCGATCCTTCCCAAAAAGACGCTCCAACTTCTTCTTCTCAACTTTGAAGGTTAAGTTAATCCCCTTTCTCCCATTTAGTTGAGCACAAGGGGTGTGCTTGGCAATGAATGCTTTCGCGGAGTCACTATTCACCTTTGCATCGCTCTTTTCATACCTCTTACACGTGAGGCAGTAGAGGTAGGTGCAGTCCTCTCGGAAGGAGCATTCCTTATGCCCGCCTTTGTTCGCATGTCGAACGGGCAGTTGGCAAGTCTCACAGAAATGGAAGATGAGACGTTGCCGTGCGATGCTTTCTTGTCGAACCATTTCTGTAGAGGATAAAAAATTTTATTATAATTTAATCTCTTTTTAAATGAGAAATCATTTATGTACCATCTTCAAACCTTTATTAAGTACTAGATTAATATTTGACAAATCTTAAGAAGAAATAAAATTTGAAGTTGAAATTGAAACCGAAAGTCGAAAATTAGATATTTATTCGAAAAGGGTTAGATCATAAAAAGACATGAAATTTGGAAACAGCTGATTAATCATTATTTAATTTCGAAATAATTAACAGAAATGAAAGTGAAATTTCGAAAATTTCAACCACTTCTCAATTGGTTTAATTAAACAAGCTTGAATTTTATACATCTGTTAGCAGATGACAGACTGAATATTTAAAATGGATGAAGGCTTTATTTAGGTATCTTTTTATTTATTTACAAACTGTGAAAATCTTGTTGATTCAAATACACTTACATTTAAACTGATATATTCATGTCTCTCGCTCAGTGACTTAATATAGGATGAAAAATTAAAAAAAACATGGTTAATAATATAACATAAAGTGTTCCTATCCTAAAAACCCAAGCTTCTATATTTAAAGCTATTTGGTTATAAAAACTTAATAATGTTCCTACTCCCGAATATCCTATAAAGTAGCACAACATGACAATGAAACTCACTTCAGAATTGTAATAAAAACCGGAGAACGGAGGAACGAAGAACGACGTCTGTTATGGACACTGAATAATTTGAAAATGAGTGAAAATTCGTTGTGTGCAACTTCTTTATATATGAAATTGACAAAGCAACTATGAGCAAAGACTTTATGACATCACATCCTGGAATTGGTACGGTTAAACAAAATTGATAACTCAAACAAGAATTGGAACAGCTGGTTTATTTTTAACCTTAGAAATGGAAGTGCCATCATATGTGTTGAAAGATTTCTACATGTAAACAGTAGAGTGAATTCAAAGTAATATGAACTGATGGACTGATGTATTATTTGATATACATGTTATTATTAATAGTCATATAATGATTCATATTTGAAGATATAAAACGTGTGGTTTGAATAGAACATTAAAATTTGAATTAAGCGCTAAATTTCGCGCCAAAATTCGAATAATCAAATTTAAAGACTTTTCGAAAATTTGAATTTCGCGCCAAAATTCAAATAATCAAATTAAAATACTAGGTTAGGGTTAAGGGTTAGGGTTAGGGTTAGGGTTAAGGTTAGGGTTAGGGTTAGGGTTAGGGTTAGGGTTAGGGTTAAGGTTAGGGTTAGGGAAGCAAGAAGAGTATCTATGGCACCCGGAACCCATGGGTAAATAAATTTTCGAGTGCGCGAAGCGCCCGAGAAATTTTGAGGCCCCCCCCCGCCGTGTATGAAGTGTATGAAGTGTATGAAGGTCAAAGGTCAAGGTCAGGTCTAAGGTCAAGGTCAAGGTCAAGTGTAGGAGGTTTGTATATTATGGTCATTTTTGGTTGTAAAACTTTAACTTTGAAAATTTGTAAACTTAGTCATTTTTGTAAAAAACTTGGAATTTTTTCAAGTTGCATACAGATGCATACAACTAGGATTTTTTCATCAAATGGGTACATACAATATATCATTCGAATGCTCTTTTCATGCTGATTCTAATGGTGTATTGTATGACACATGTATGACATATAACTAGAGAGCTACATGTCTTTAAAGAATGGGCTAAAAACTTAGTGAATTTAAAAATCTAACATTTGTCTGCTTGCATACAGTTGCATACAACTAGGATTTTCCCATCGAATAGGTACATACCTTATATCATTCTAAAGGTCTTTTCATTCTCATTCTTATGGTGTCGTGTATGACACATGTATGATATCATCCTGGACTGCTACAAGCATTTTAAAATTAACAACATAACTGTTTCTTTAAAAGTTATATGTTCCTATTTATTTCAAGTTGAAGTCTCATACTTGATTTTTTTTTTTCAATTCAGTTATTGAACATCATTAATTGTAGATAGTTATTCCCCTTTTCCATTTCAGACTAAATTGAAGACCGATTTGTGAATGAAAAAAAAAACAAGATGTTATATATATATTAAATAATATAAAAATAAAGAGATTAAGAAAAAACACACTAAATGTCATCAAGGTAAGGAAAGGGTACAAGTTTTTTCAAGTCCACTTGCACATGGATCCTGGTCTTCTTGGGCGCACAGGGACAGCGACGTGGTGTGTCAAGGTCGATGACCGAAAATTCGAGAGCGGTTGTGAGGTTCCGCTCGTTCGGCTCCATCCTCATGAACACCCGTTTGGTGTGGTACTTTTTCGGGGCGTTCTTGACTTTGACCGTGACCCGTCCATAAAGTGGCGTTCGCATGGACTTCTTATTCATGTGACGCATCGTCTCGATTGATACGTCACTATCTTCATCACTCGAGTAGTCGGGCGATGCAGGGGCTTGGGTGAACACCACCGGCTCGTTTGGTGTTGTCGATCGCTCCATCGGAGATTGGGGAGGTGTATTGGTACGTTCCACTGGCGAAGTGGTACGATCAGCAGTACCGTTCTCAACTGCGGCTTTCTGTTTGCGATCCATTATGACTTGTAGATTTAAAATAATTATAACTTGTAAACGTGGGGATTAGAACCTTTGATAAGAACTGGTACAAACCTCGGACTTATCTACTTTTTAAACAAAGGAAATCCTAACAGCCAATCAGAGAGGTACCGAACTTCCCTAAAGAATATATATAACTATATAAAGGATGTCATTGTTCCAAACTGTTAAGTACTTATCCTCAACGTTCCATAACAAGAAGCATGTCCTCAAAACCACTATTTTATTTTCAAAATGACTGCCAAGTCATTATGGGAGGTCAGTTGGACATGACCATGCATCTCTCTTGCGGCTGCAAAGTGGCCCTTTGGAAAAACTTGACTGTGTCAGCACTTCAAAGGCGGAGTGGACTACCGGTGAAGTGTCCGGTACACGAGTGTGACTATGACTTTAGTAAAAATCAGACATTTCATGAGTGGTGTGATGACTTCCTGAAGATCATGGAGTCGCCTGAGGGACGTGATTTGCACCCGTCATTTATTTTTCACGCTTAAATTAAACTTACATTGTAAATCTCTTGTCTTTTCATTTTAAACATAGTTCTGGAATTGGTTTTCTTATTGGGGAGCAACTAAATCATAACTGCACATTAAAGTTTCACATCTAAATAGTGCTACATTTAAAATAATTGTCACAATAGTCGCAATTGAGCAAACCCATTCAAAATCAAACAACGGACGTCTATCGGTACGTACCCAAGTGCTCAGAACCAAACCACACAAGTTCGATCATAGACGTTCCCAAACACAGTGTACTCAACTGAGTGTACCAAACACATGTACCTATCCAGTAAAACAGATCTCATACAAGTTCCCATTCATAACACTGAATTATACATGTACCTATCCATGTGCCTATCGATAACTAAATTATACATGTACCTATCCATGTACCTATCCATGTACCTATTGATAACACTAAACTTTACATGTACCTATCCATGTACCTATTGATAACACTAAACTTTACATGTACCTATCCATGTACCTATCGGTCGCAAGTAGGGCACAGTTTTCACTACTGATATCCTTGGTAGTCCAAACAGTGAAATCGCACCATAGGAGATTTGCCGCATACATACAACCTTGAACCTGATGATAATAATCATGTTCACGATTTAAATCGAAGTCTTCAGTCAAAAAGAAAGTTTTAATTGTATTTTGCTGCTTTTCCATGTTAATGGCTTCCACTATCGTACTGAAGCGATATTTGTAAGGACATTTAATTTCTAAAGTTCCTTGGTCATCTAAATCACAGTTGTCTGTCACGATTCCATCAGGACTACCGCCTACACAACCATTGTTCAACAAATAAATACCACACTTTCGAACATGATATCCTGTAATATCACAATACCTTGACAGTGCCACATCCTCATGAATGTTGCCCCAAATTATACAGTCTTTACTTTTCAAATTATATGCTCCACACAACGTCTTAAACAGAGATGGAGGAAATGATTTGATTCGTATTGCTCGTAGAGCTCGTCCAAAGTTACTTGCGGTAATACGAAACTTTTTTGCGCGGAACCAATTTTCGTTGCTACTTTGTCCTCTAGTCAAAATTTCAATATCACTTATCTGATGAATATTCAACTTAAGTCGTTCACGAATATTCGCACAATCGTTAAGAATTAATGATTCCATTTCCAAAATTAATGATTCAGTCTTTGATGAACTATTTGTTGAGCTAAAAGCGTCTTCCGATCGCGGAAGCCATTCCATACCGCATTCGATATTATTCTCCTTCAGTGATAATCGAAATTTTTCTTTTATATTGATCGTCACCGGTTTGTTAGTAGCTCTGTAGTCGGGTTTCTTTTCTGGAAACAGATTTTCGAAATTGGCCGGTTTCAATTGATTCTTTTTTGGATGTTTCATCCATGTCGATGGTAGATCGGTCTTTGATATGCCAGACTTCTCCGCATAAATTAATGCTGCAGCCATGTGTGAACAAAGCCATCTTCCACGCGGACACTCACAAATGCAAGAACTCAGCCTTCCATCAGCTAAGTTAATCGTAACAACATATGCTTTGTCTTTCATGGAGGCTTGGACAGAACTCTTGATCGTTTCTCAATTTATTTCGAAGCTTAATACACGTTGTGCTTTATATTTCTCCTCTCCTCGGATAAAAGTATTTACATCGTCTTTAAAGAAATGCAGTATGTCACTCAAAGTTATTGCTTGCATGACTGTCCGACGATAAATGAGTCACTATCAATGTCATTGACGAACTGCAATGAATTGCTAACAGTTGACTGACTTGCTCATTCATAACTCGATACTTGTGTTTTCCTGATTGCCATTCACAACCGATAACATCCAATCAAATCGCAGTTTCGGTCACCCGGCGTATTGCGTGCAAATTATGCATTTTCTATCTTATAGTTCTTCGGTGCCGGTGTATTGACGAGTGACTCATTTCAGTGCTTCTATTCAATCAATGGACTGATCGGATCAATAGATGGGTGATTCGGATTAAGGAAGGAGGAATGTTGTGTTTAATGCATTTAATTGATTGTGATATATTTGTTTAAACGTTCATCTGTTTAAATAAAATACACACCTCGAACAGCTGAGCACTTGAGTGGTGAAACACGTCTTGTTTTTTTTATAATACAGAAAAGTGGAAGCATTCTGTAACAGGATGGTTTTGGGCTGTAGAGCCAAAACGAAGCATCGGATGGGGAAACGGAGGCCAGATTCGGATTCAGCGTCAAATTCTGCATCGGTAGGGTGATTTCCAGCTCCATCGGGGAGAAAAAATTTTTGGGACTTCCCCCCCCCTCGGCAGCGTTGCTTCCAACTTTGGTTCTAGAGATCGTAGAAAGTCATGCAATAGTTCGTTTGAAAGCTAAGAGTGAGACAAATTCAGTGAAAGAAACGGCTTGTTCATATCTGTCTTCGTTTAGATGTGAGACGCCATTTAAGATTTAGGAAATTGGCAAAAAACGACAGAGTTAACGGCGAATTTGGGATGTTTTTGTCTCTAGCGTCTAAACGGCTGCTCCAATGGCAGATCTGAGACCAGATTTGGAATCAGCGTCAAATTCTACATCAGCATGGTAAATTTGAAAGCCATCGGAGAGAAAAAATTTTTTCAACATTTTTCGGAAAAACGAATGAACGGCGAATTTGGGATGGCTGTGGGCTGTAGAGCCAAAACGAAGCATCGGATGGGAAAACGGAGGACAGATTCGGATTCAGCGTCAAATTCTACATGGAAATGGTGAATTTCCAACTCAATCGGACCTCTAGAATCGGTGATAGAAGCGTTTAAAGTTTTTGGATGATGGATCTTACGTCATCAGCTGATCGCCACAAACTATATAAGCTGGGAACCGACAGAGACTTTTCATTAAGACGAGAGATTGTCAACGGTAGGTCGTCTCACTGAGCTCTGATGCTAGCATCGAACATTCCAAATTTCGGGTTAGAAAATTTCATTGCTGATATCGGCTAAGGCGTCAGACTTAAAGGTTAGCCAGGAGATGGCCTTAGTCTCCAGGCCATAAAAGACTCCAAAACTTTAAAGGCTTGTAACTTTGCTTCTACAAGTCATAAGTAGTTCATAAGTAGTGCTAAAAAGTTGAAAAATTTAAATTCGCTATTTTTGGTGATTTTCGGGGTTTTCAAACCTTCTGATTTCAATAAAGACCTTTATAAAGTTGTCAGAGGCGAGCTTCGGCTCGAGACTTGCTTCCTGATGTAAATAACTCCACCAGTTTTCATGTCAAAATCGGGGTCCGAATACCAACACAGTGATATGACGCACGCTCTGTCCGCGGGAGGTTGGATTTGAGGGCCGAGGCCTTGGAGTCGGGATAAGATCCCCTCTGAGTAATGCCTGTAACGGATTCATCAGCCTAGCTTGTCTGTCCTCAAGTATTGAATGACATATTAGTTGTATTTTTAAAATGATTGTCAATGTATTCATTCGTTGAAGTTATAAATGGTATAAGTAGTAATTCTATTTCATCCTTCCTTTACAGAAAATGGGAGGAAATTCAAGATTTTTGCTTAAAAAGTGCTCTTGTGGAGAGATTAAGAGAGGCGGCGAATTTAAACGCCACATTAACAAATACAAGAATGCTCCTCACTTTCACGAGGAAAGAGCCGTTATTTCCGGCTGCATACATTGCCTAAAATTTTTAAAAGGCAAGGACCAGACAGCATTTTATGCCGCTCACGACGAATGTCCGATCAAGAAGGCTAGTAATTATACGACATCACACATCGGCAAAGTGATCACAGCCTTCTTCAACGAAGCAACAGTCGATCTAGACGCTGAATTGCAAGATGCAATTGATACCATCTTGAGTCCGACTGCACCGACCACAGAACAACTAAGTGGATCGGACATCTCAGACGACTCCGATTCTGAGGAGGTCGTCATCAATAGAAACGCGGAAGACATAGGAAAACCGTCAAATCAGTCTTCCCCGATAAAGAAAGCGATCGCACAGCAGTCTTCCCCAGTAAAGAAGGGGATTAAGCAGCAGACGGTAGCTGGAACAAGGATGCCTAGATCGCGAAAGTGAGCCAGGAATATGCACTCACAAAATTAAAAGACGAACTGACTCGTTACAAAAACAAATGTGCGGCCCTTAGGGACGAGAATTTTCACCTCAAGGGTCAGGTAGCCGAGATTCGGGCCCTCAAGACACAAGTGATCAATTTAGAACCTTTCCGCGAAAGGGCGCTTACCAGCGAAAAACGCGTTACTGAGCAGGCGACGTATATAAAATCTTTAAAAGCTCAGGAAGAGACGTCAAAGCTAAAAATTGAACAACTGAAGATTAGCCTCACTGAGAGCCAGAAAAAAGAAGAGAAAAGAATAACGCTCCACCTTCCCGTTGTCAACAGCAGAATTGTTGATAACATAATCATAGAAAGTGAGGACTTAGACACCACATTCGAGTGCTACGATGGGGCGATGGGGCGATGGCGGAGATGCGCTGCTTAGACATTTCGATTAAGCACGATGGTGACATCAAGGAATTGCGCCACCGCAAGCGGAAACTGCCGGCCAAATACCTACCTCACCCACCACAATCGAAGGTTCAACGAACCGATTAAGTTAATTTATGGTAAGTTAATATCATCTCTATCACTTGAATATAATTTCATCTATTTTCTTTCTATTTTTCAGATGCGACGTGAACGAACCAACGGTCTTTAAGAGGCCACCATGGGGCAAAAAGTGATAGTACCTCCTCGTGGTTTGCTCTGGACAGACTTCGGTCTGACTGAATCTATCACATAATTAGAAAGACTGAGTCATGTCTTTGTATCAGAGGGGTATATAAACCATTACCTCTCTTTCATTTTCATTCTATACTCCATCATGAAAACACCTAAGACGACAGTCAGCTCTCCTGACAAGACGCGGCTTAGACCGAGAAATTTATTTATTGAGTTTTCAGAGATGGAGGAGCGAGAGCGAGTCTATAACAATCTTCCTCGAATCGGCTCATCGGTTACCGATGATGCCGATTCAACAGAGTGGAGATATATTCCGCACTCTGACAGTCGGATGGAAGTAGAGGAGGTTGATGACGCTGACATAGAGAGATTAAAAGTCTCTCTCAGCGGAATCGGCCAAATCTAGACATGTATCCAAGAACGAACCATCGGTCTTTAAGAGACCACATGGGGCAAAATGTGATAGTACCTCCTCGTGGTTTGCCCTGGACAGACTTTGGTCTGACTGAATCTATCACACGAATATAAAAAATATAATCATAAAGTTGTATCTGCTATCAGTCAACTTTAACGTTGCATGGCACGGAGAACTTCGGTATAATTCTTCCTGTTGGTGGGCGATCTATCTTGAGACAGCGGATGATATCGTAGTGATGAGTGTGGCAAGGGCTTGAGACTTACCTTAATCCGACTTTCCAACGGTCGTCGTGGTCTCTTCGCTCAACGTAGCACTTTGAACGCCAGTCGGTTGAGTCTTAGCTATCTGCCGCAGGTTACTTTTTTGAATTCTCTATTGCATACGTTATCTGAGAATGAATCATGAGTTCTCTTAAAAACTGCCTCTATTATTGAGGCAAAATGATGACGGGATGAAATGGGAGGGCACTCATGCGCCACACGCAAACATATACATCTTCTCTCTTTACTAACGATCTCCTTTGATAGAAAAGTAGACCGATAATAAATGTGATGACATTCGCAACCATGTATACAATAAACCCCATATCTAAATTCTTCCTTTTTATTTCCATTTCTAGATCAATACATTGCAAAACAGAGACATGTATTTCTTTAGATTTATTTATCAAAGTTCAGTGGGACTGGTTTCAAGTCATCATAAATCCTGTAATATACCACTCGCTTTGGTGCATCCGGCACTCTTCTGAGTCGCGTCGTCTTCGGTGTGAACTCGCCCTCACTCCATACAACTTGGGTGATTTCACTTTTGCTACCACTCTTCTCCTCGTCATTGGCGATTTTGGATTTATTGCCACTGTTCACATCCTCGCCCCATTCATCGACAACTTCGAAAATTTTGTGGAAAATATTTAAGGCTTCAGAAGAATTTGCCATACTAGCCTGTTCGATCGTATGATGTGAATGAGAAGTGCTAAAATCTTCTGATTTATATATACGATATTCAACAATACTTTCCTCGACAGCTAATCAGAATCACTCTGATTTAGATAACGACTGTTAAAGTCAGAAGATTGCAAGATATACTAATCTCAGCTAAAATGACAATTTTGTGATCGTCAATGAGTGCGATGAAGGCATGAGTAGTCAGGAGAGTGGTAACAAAACTGTAAGAACTATCTAGACAGACGAAGAGTGGACTCCGAAAACAACTCGTGAGAGAAGAGTGTCAGATGCTCCCAAAGTATGCTTTGATTTTAAATAAATCTAAAGAACCACATGTCACTACTTTTTGATATTTTCCCTCAGTGATTGACGTAGTATTTAGGAAAAATGATAGTGTCTAGCATCAGCTGCTATGATTTATACTGAGCTGTCAAATGATTAGATTTTCACTATGATGTTGATGACTACATTACCAAGAAATAAGTGAAAACAGACAGATATAACAAATGAAACATATATTAAGAAATTACAAATAATTTAGAAGTTCTTCAGTACTAATATTGTCCCACAGCGATTTGCAGTTACTGCAGTCACATTTCAGTTGTCGGAGTCTTTCCTCCGCTGCAGCCAACACACCAAAGACGTACTCCCATTCAATCTTGTTCCTGGGTTGAGACGATGGGCTGTACCATCTCCTTATGTCATGGAGAAGACTGATATCATCCTCCTTCGACACATCCTCCTCGTTGTATAGTAGGTACTTCCACCTCACATACACCATTTCCATCTCAGTCGGATATTCCAAGCTTGGAATATTCTCCATTGTTTTCTTCTTCTCCAACTTCACCTTCTTTGGAACGGGAGGGCAAGTTGATGTGTCCACGGAGAGAGTTGCTGTTGGCGAATTCATGACTTCAAATTGTATGCCATAAACTTGATTTCTTAGTGCTTAAGTACAAGTAAGTAGCCAATCAAATGAAGAGCCAATGAATGCCGAGTATGAGAGTATATAAAAGGAGGGAAACAGACTTATTTTTCTTTCTATATTTGATACGTATTGAGAATAAGTGAAGTCTCTATCTTGATAAACTATACCATTTTCTGACATTGAAGTATCATACATAAACTTGTTTTCGTTGAAATGGTAAGTTTAAGATTTCCTCACTCATCTCCCTCAAACGTTTGGCTAATAGCATCTTTCTCAATTTCAGCCATCTACTTCATCACCAAGACGCTCCCTTCTCGAGGAAACTTTAGAGCTGTTAAGTGAAGGTAGGTTGTAACAATAAACTATAACTTTAATAGAGATGATAGAATGATTTCTCTTTCAGGTGATGTTTCTACCAGCTCAAGCGGGCAGTCGCGGGAATCTAATGAGCGGGAATGTGCTGATTGTGGTTACATCTTTACAAGGAAGCGTGATCTCGCCCGACACATCAGACAACGTGTATGTCAACCCAAGACATTATCAATCTCCCGACGTGAGGATGATTCTATTCAACATGTCTCCTTTACTTGCGACTTTTGCACTCTATCTTTTGAAACACGTTTTGAATTATCTTCACATAGACTTCACCACACGCATACAAATGATAGTTACAGTAACAGCACCTCCTCTATCCGTCTCACTGAAGTGTCGCTCAATAATGTAGTGAGAAATTACCATATGGAATCCTCAGAAACCATTGCTGATTTTCCGGAGTGGTTTCATCAAAATTCAATATTAATAGATGCGCTCTTTAGAAATTTAGACAACTTTAGAATAAAAGCGCTCATCTATCTTAAAATAAAATATGTTAAAGTTGATCATCATACTGCGAAATAGTGCAGAGGTTGGAGTTTCACATACCCTCCTCTCCTGCTACAGAGGTAGTAGATAAAGCATGGTTAAATTTTCACATTCAAGGGCTAAAATCAAATATTGATAAATTTAACGAGCGCGATAGTGGTCTGATTTTTGATGGTGTAGAATCTGCCATGTTTAAAATTACTCTATTAGAAAATTAGAGTGGACGAGGCTCCTTCAATCTTCCAAAAACGTTAAAAGATAAGAAAGCGGTCATTTCTATAGATTGTGAATCGCACTGTTTTTAAGTATGCGGTTTTATCCATTCTCCACTATCATGATGTACAGAACAACCGTTTCCGTAAAAGCAAATATCATCAATGGGAGAATGAATTGAAATTTGATGACTGCAATAGTGAAGATATGAAATTGAAAGATATAGAGAAATTTGAAAAATTAAATGAAATTAAAGTAGTTGTTCACGTCTGGCAAAAAAGACTTAAAGGTGCACGCTACAACAGACGTTCATCAACTTATGATCGTGTTGTCAACCTCTTGTTGGTATATGAGGATAGCAGTCAACAATGGCATTACTGCGGTGTTCCAAATATTCATCGACTATATTCCCACTTAACATCCAAAAGGGGGGAGCATTTCAAATATGACCGTTGTATGAGATCCTTCTGGTCAAAAGATAAGTTGCAAACACATTATGAATGGTGTAAGCGAGGTAAATTGCAAATGGAACGCATGCCCAAAGATAAAATCTTTTCATATAGAGAGAAAGGTGATGAATTAAGTCCTCTTCGTGTCATCTATGCTGACATCGAATGCTATATTGATGATAACATCCACAAGCCAGCAGCCATATCCTGTTATGAGGTATGGCATAATCATTTCCAAAATAAAGATAATAAAATGCACGTCTCGCAAGGTGAGGATTGTATACACAAATTCTTGCAATTCCTGGAAAGTGCTAGTAAACTTCAGCAAAAATATGATATTGAACTCTATCACAGATCATTAAATATGACAGCAGATGATCAGGTAAAATTTGAAAGTTGTAAAGTCTGCTCAAAATGTAATAAAACGTTTGATGAGGGTAAAATTAAGAAAGTGCGTGACCATGATCACATCACTGGTAAATTTAGAAATGCGCTATGTACAAGATGTAATTTTTCACTGAGACTGAAACGGCGCACTATACCCGTAATTTTTCATAACTTCAGAGGCTATGACAGCCATATGATAATAAAAGGGGGGTTAGGAAAAATGAAGGGATGGTTGATGAATGTTATAGCTCAAACGAGGGAAAAATTTATGACCATGACAGCAAAAGTACCAGTTGGTATAACTAAAGAAAATAAGACAGTCTAATTTGATATAAAATTTTTAGATTCCTATCAATTCATGACTTCATCACTAGCATCTCTCGTTCAAAATCTTAAGTCTCTTCCACTAACTCAAAATTTGAAGAAACAATATCCTAACTTGACAGATGAAGTCATCACATGCAAAGGAGTGTTTCCATGTGCATACTTTGACAACATTTCTAAACTTAGTGAGACTTCTCTTCCATCAATAGACAAATTTAAAAATGATTTGACTGGTATAGAATGATTACAATCATGCTCAAGTTGCATGGACAAAATTTGACTGTCAAACGTTTAGCGATTATATGATCGCCTATCTAAAATTAGATGTACTTTTGCTGGCTGATGTATTTCAGGAGTTTCGACGAGTGGCATTAGAAGAAGATAAATTAGATCCTGTTCACTTTGTCAGTCTTCCAGCCATGTCATTCCAGTCTGCTTTTAAAATGACTGGAGAGACCATCCATCTTTTACAAGATCCAGAGATGTATAATTTATTTGAGCGAGGAATTCGCGGTGGTCTCACATTTGTAAATAGACATCAAATAAAATCGAAAATAGTAGATGATGATCAGATTCATCTAAAGTACTATGACCAGAATAATTTATATGGTAGTTCACTATTCAAACCTCTACCTCACTCTGAGTTTAGCTGGCTAGGTGATAGTGAAATTCAACATTTTTCCAATCCTTCAAACATACTAGCTATTCCAGGTGATGGTGATTGGGGATATTATTTTGAGGTAGATCTTATCTATCCAAATAGTATTAAAAATAAAACTGTGGATTTTCCACTTGCGCCCGAATCAGGTGAAGTGACTGAAGATATGTTTTCGGATTTATGAAACAATTTCATAAAGATTTAGAAGGGAGTGGACAGCCCAAGTATAAGCCTTGTCGCAAACTTTTGCTTACTCAATTTGATAAAGAAAATTATCTAGTCCACTTTTCCATCTTAAAATTTTATTTAGAAATGGGCATGATTTTAAAGTTCACCGCATTATGAAATTTAGACAGAGAGCCTTTCTGAAACCATATATTGATAGTAACAGCCGGAAACGTGCACTAGCCCAAAATAATTTTGAAAAGGATTTTTATAAATGTAAGAATAATAGTCTTTTTGGTAAGACGATGGGGGATGTTAGAAAACGCATAAACTGTAAACTTGTGAATCATAATGATAAATTTCAAAAGTTAGCGACATCACCTCTCTTTATTGATAGAGATATTATAGATGATGAGTTGGTTGGTGTTAAAATGATAAAATCAGAAGTAGAGTTGTGCAAGCCCATCCACATTGGACAAGCTGTATTAGATTATTGCAAGCTTGAAATGCATCAACTCTTCTATGGAATATTAAAACCATGTCCTCTAATTAAAGACGTGCGCTTGCTGGATGGTGATACAGACAGTTTCTCTTTAAGTATCGCTGCTCAGAAAGAGTTAAACTTCAATGAAATAGGAAAATCTTTAGAAAATTATTTTGATACGTCACATTATCCTACAGATCACCCACTATACTCTACTAAAAATAAAGCAAAATTAGGATGCTTCAAAGATGAAATGGCAGGAAAAGAAATTAAGGAAATGATTCTTCTTCGTCCTAAAATGTATTCTATGAAACCAAAAGACTCCAGTGACAGTATTAAGCGCGCAAAAGGCATATCTAAATCGATTGTTGTAAATATGAAACATAGGGTCTATGAGAAGGCCTTTCAAAATAAGTGTGTAACGTTTGTCAACATGACCATCTTAAAATCAAAGACGCATGAGGTAAAAACTCATACATTTAGAAAGCGAGCACTTTCAGCGTGGGAGGATAAGAGGTGTTGGATAGGTAATAACATATCTCTTCCACATGGACATTCTGACACAAACATATCACTACCCAAAAGAATTAAACTCACACTACCACATTCAGGAGATGTGTAAATAGATTCAGTCTCAAATCAGTATTTTGATGATGTTTTTGTTGACATTCATTGTTGTTTTATGCATCGCTTTAGATTGTACTTTCTTGTGAATATATGCCTACAGTCAGCCCATTCCTTTTATATCTGTGAAAAGACTTCTTCATACACATATTTTTATTTCAATAAAATTTTACAATGACTTCACTTTGTTTTCCGAAACACTTAAGTTACAAGGGATTAGTATCTTTGACATGGATGCACTCATGTAGACCATTTGTAATTTTGATAGAAATAGATGGCATAGTTTGTTTGATAACAGGATGGTAGAAAATAGGTTCAAACATCTTTTCAACTATTCCATGTAAAGCATCCTTATCATGAATGAAATCACGTAAAATGTGCTCTTTTTCCTCACCAACAGAAATAGGTAGAATCAAATCACTTTGAATGTAAAGGTGCTGTTCATGTTTATCAAGTGTCATTGGTGTTCCTACACCAATCGTGTATGACGTAGCAAACTTATCTTGTAGCAATGAAAAGCCAAAGAGTTTTTTCAAATTGTTTCTCAATTGACATTGAATGTGATCACCCAGCTTCAGAACAGCACTTTGATTTTCAATTGAAAACGAAATGTGATGTGCCTTTGCATCATATTTACTTTTCATCACATGCTTCAACTTCTGTTGTATATAAGGATTTACTACATGAATGAAGCTTTCAACTGTATGATATAGACGCGGCATTATATTGATAGCAACTTTAGATTCTTGATAAGACTGGTAAATTTTCTTGATGCGATCACCATAGATGTCCACCCACCACTCATCATTAACTGAATCAGCTTTAGTGTGATATTCATGAGAAGCATAAACCAAACCGCTTCCAATAATAGGTGTTGGATGTCTTACAAAATGACGCAAGGTTGGAGAGAAATAAACTGTAAGTTTGTCATTATATTTCTGAATAACCATCTCATCTTTGCTCGCCATAATTTTCTCTCCATACTTCTTACCCACAGTCTCATTCCATCGTTTTACTAACTCAATAAGTGATAAAGGTTGAACACCACGCTTTTTCAAAATGATGCGTTCTTCACATTCTACAACATCATCAAATATTTTAAATTTATAATGAAATTTGTTGATTCGATTTGAATAAACTTTTTTAACATTTGCAGTAGCAATTGACGTTAGATGTAGTCCATGGCCAAAACCGAGATGTG
Organism: Prostheceraeus crozeri; assembly: GCA_907163375.1. NCBI lineage: Eukaryota > Metazoa > Platyhelminthes > Polycladida > Euryleptidae > Prostheceraeus > Prostheceraeus crozeri. The sequence goes on from CAJQUW010008827.1 coordinate 33,215, forward strand.
GATAGAATTCATTATCCAACCTCAGTGTAAGACCTTTAGTAAAAGAATGAAAGCGAAGGAACTGTCTCCCACTCCAATGATAGATAGCAACCTCATAAACTTTCTGATCCTTATTCTTCATGACGGAAGTATTACCACTATTGAATGCCTTAATAATTTTCTCATTCCCAAATGGACCATAATAATCTGATTTTATCTGAATCCATTCATAGTTCCACTTTCCATCTGACGTTAAATTGTATGGGAACTGGAATGCATTATTCATCGTCATTCCATCATGGGTGCGAGGAGTCAATATCATTTCTTCCAAATCATTCACATTCTGAATATTGCTATCATAGCAAATGCTGGAAACACCTACTTCCCATTCACCTTCTAAATGTAGTGAGCGATTTAATTCTACTCGAAAGTCTGATGGTTTATTATTAGGAAATTTATTCATAGAAGCATTACTGGGCAAGTAAATTAGAAACGAATCTCTATTTTCACTTTCCATACTAATCACATTGGAAAATATATTAGCATACTTTTGCATTAACTCTTCAGCTTTATATAATACACTTTCTTGAAAGTATGCTCAGATAAAATACTGCAGCTTTTTGGCTGGTATGGCATCATTGCTACCAATGGAGCTTCAACATCTCCCACAGGTACATCTTCACCAATATTGGAATATATCTCAAAATAGTTAATACGACGCGATAGCGACATGTCTGCGCTAGCTTTGGTTACAGTACCACTTTTTAAGATACTTTGATCAAAACCCAAAATGTCCATTAGGGTTTTATCCATAATTAGTTCAATACCTTTTCCACTTACAGTGAGAGACAAAGCACCTTCTTTTTCAGAAAATGAAATATGTTGCTCATTAATCACTTCATTTAAACAATCTACAACCAATTTAGCTGAAGTAATAATGCGAGGCATCAACACTCTTGTTTCATGTAAGATACCACCTAAAGGCTCTACACACTTTCTGTATAAAGATACGGTCCATTCTGTATCAAATTGATTTGACCTTTCACATGGCAAATGTTGCATATCAAATTTTCCATGAACAGCTGCAGAACGATGTCGTAAGAACTGATGAAAATCTTTTGAACAAACTAATACTAGATCATCATCATCATTTCATTTACTTATTGCAATATGATTAGATGATTTGATATAAGTCAATGTTGCCACTTGTTTACCATCAACTTGAAGGAGATAATTAAATTTCTTCAATAATGTTTCAGGAGTCATGTTTGTCTTTCTTGGCTTAATCACAATCTTCTTCACCAACGTCTTCTCATTTCTTGGAATAGGATCTACATAATAAGCTTCCTCTCGATATATTAACTGTTTATGACCACTTGGGTGGTAATTAACGTTATAATTATCATAGCTTGTTAAGGCGCTAGCGAGGTAACCTAAATCATTTCTTAAACTTGGAGTGGAGTTAAAATCCAATCTTTCTGAACTACATGATGTACATAATTATGATCATCATTGTGCGGAGTAAATTGGACAATATGTTTACACGCTTTATTCAGGAAATCATCAACGAATTTCTGACGTGATAGAAGATCTTTCTTCGGCCATTGTGGAATGCAAACTCGGCAGCCCTTTTCACATTGGTAAGCACCTGTGCGTCTCATATTAATAGTCATCACCTCATGATCAAAAGTATAGACACAGTTACTGTGAAAAAGTTGTGTGACCCCTACTTCCCACTCTCCATTTAGCTGCTGTATATTATCAATGGGAGTAGAAAAGATAGCGGCTCGATTACTAGCAAAGCTATTTGTTGCTACATTGCTAAGCAAAATATGGTAAAATGACATTTTCATATTCTGGTGATCTATATATTACCAATTTGCATAACATCATGAAGACTTGGATTTTGGATTCTCAACAATACATCAAAGTTGATCGCAATGGAAACGTTCATTTCAAAAATTTCATGGAAATACATCGAGAGGAATTACATTAACATGGGGAAAATTTTTCAATCTTAATGACATCATGAGGGATTTGGAATATTTTGAAACGCTAAAATTCATCTCTTTGGGTAATCAAGTTTGTCTTCAACATCATGGAAATGAAATTCAAATCTGTCATTCTGATTCCTCAATCTATTTTTCATTTCGCAAACACAATTGGGAAAATATAAAAGATGTGTACATCGCTCCATTATGTCATTTATTCGTCGAGAGTTCATCGCTTGCAAATCTTAATCAGACACCACCTTCAACACAATGTTACGCTCCATCATGAAGACTTGGAAATTAGATTCCCTACAACATGTTGAGATTGATCATGATCAAAACGTTTATTTCAACGACTATACTGGAAATATGGGAAGAGAATTTGCTTTACATATCGACATTTTCAATGCCTAAATCATATCCTGAAGGACTTGAAATACTTCTATATGAAAAGACATTCACGCATAGGAAATCGCATATGGTTGCGACTAAAACAGCAACGAATACAAATCTATCATTCCAAACTTTCTATCTGCTTCACATTTCATCAAGGTAATTGTGAAAAGTTTAAAAGGAAGATACATTGCTCTATTTACTCATTTCTTCATCATGACACGTCATCGCTACACCATCGTCAACATTCTCCGCCGCATCAGACTCTATAACAAAATCGATCTCGAACATTACATCAACAAATTCCAAACAGCAAGTATTATCCGGGTCGACCGCAAATGTTAGTGGTGAAGATGAGCAATTTACGGACCTTCAACTCTTTCCAAATGGGACGGTTCAAATTCTCGGCGCCCTTTCTCATTGATCGGCGCGATTAATGCGCTTAGAACTGCAGAAGCTACTACGACGGACATGGAAGAGGGAGAAGTGTGTGATGTCGAATCTGACTGTGAACAATATGGTGATCTCTACTCAATTGAGTCAAAATGTATCGTTTTCGAAGATTCATAGCAGCAGCTACAATTTGTGTTATGAACCAGAACTCTTTCCTGCGGCTCTCATTAATTGTTGGAATCCTGTACATATTGCAATCTTTCACAATAGTAAAGTTATCATTACTGGACTGAAATCTGAAATGCAAGCAGATACGATCTTAGACTATCTAATCGAGTATGTACATACCCAGCGGATTGTGAAATAAAAACAATTTTTATTCAAATATATAATGATGTTTTATTTCAAATCATTATAGAACTTACTAATCATTTTTTCATTAGAAGATGGGTTACATGAAAACTTTTGAATAACATTTAAATCGACGTACATGCAAACGTTTTAAAATGAAGTACAATACGAAAGCACAACAAGTTGATGAAAGTGGATGTTGTAGTATGCGTTCTTTTCGCTGATATTGACGCGTATGTTTTCTCAACCACTGCTGTGGTGGTATATTTGGAGGTTGAGCAAGAGAGTCAAATAGTTCACCACGTCAGTCTTCTCCAATAAAGATCGCTTTCCAATGCTCACCGCCTAAATTCAGCGAATGAGTTTTTAGCACAATAAAGGTGGGATAGTGATTTACTGCAGGTGGTAAGGTATCGAGCGAATAGACATTATCGAAAGCTTTCAACGTAGCTTTACCTGCATTACGCTGTACTTTAGCTTTAATATCGTCAGCATTAAACCAACTCATTAACGATTATAGTGAAGAATCACGTCACGATACTTAGTTATTTCAATACTTGAATCAAAAACTGCATAAATCAATACATTGATCGTCGCAGCTAGCGTTGTTTTGAACTCCAGATCCAAGCAAATATTATGAGGAACGCTAGCTTGACGATAAGGTGCACTAATATCGCTGTCGGCAGTCAAATCAAATGCATAAATAGTATAGCCATTTTTAAACTCTTTCATTGTGAGTCCGTTGGTGTCGTCTGTGTTGTAAAAGCCAAAGACATTCATGTAGTCAACATAGCTGCGCAAAAATTGAAAAGAAGAGAAGTCTGGTCTATAGGGCGGTCCAGGATGACTGACACCATTTACACGTAAAGCAAGTTCACTTAACTGATTGTGTTTGAAATTGAAAGGATTCTTCTTTATATTACCATTAAATGCATCATTTTCAACCATTGCTACCATTAGGAGTTTTGGTGCTTCCGATGGAAAGAGGCCATCTTTCATGAAACTCTTTTGATCTTTAGGAATAGTAAATGTGAGAAGCTTTGTATGTTGAATGCGATAAATAGCATTGCTACGGTTAAGACCCTCAGCATGTCCTCTAATTACACTTGGATTAGCTACCACTCGACGAATGCATGCTGTAAGATCTTCCACGTGGATTTGAAAATTGACAACTTTAGCAAATGTATTCAACAAAAATTCAGGCTTGTTCAATGTAAGTTTGAGTCACATGCTGGTATTACAGAGTAAAAATTTTGACTGTCTGAAGAAGTCTAAATTAAGTGGACCATATAGCTGACATACTTTACTATCTTTAATCAAAGCAGATCGCTTTACAAAACCAGTGTTTGTCTCACTATCAAATTGTGTTGCTTCATCTCCATACCATCCCATTGCTTCCATATGACTCTTTTGTGCTGACGGATGAAACTGTGATAGGGCATTCAAATATGCTTTATATGGATAATCGCTTTGTCCACCTTCTACCTGTTGCTCTCCAATAGTTAGAGAAACATCACGAAATAGTGTTGCCAGCGGTAAATTGTTCAGACCAACTTTATGTGCACCATCGATGTTAGCATCATCTGCTTGCTGAATTCTGAACCGCACATCAACCATCGCATAACTTAAATCAATGTAGTCATCACTAGCACCAGGAATGACAAATTCAATTGGACCAGTATTCTCAGCAGTTCGAGGATGATAATCTACAATACTTGAACTAAGAATATCATCGCATCGCTTGTTGATCAAACAAACAAAAGCCTGAAGTTTTGCACTTCATGATTAGAAGTTATGACAGCGTCGTCGTTTAGCACGCAATGAAGGATTAGAGCGCGCACGGCATTTGCGTGAATGCCTTTTCTTAGACTTGGGTGAAGTTCGCCTCTTACCAGCTCCGCCCTGTTGTCTTTTTCTTCTAACATTCATTCGTTTAGGTGCTTTCTTTTGTCAATTACGAGTTAAGGATTCTTGTAATGTTCTTAAACCGAATTCCTTCCCACGATTTAGTAAAGTACTCTATATTTCTTCCACTGGCAATATCATTGACAACATCACCAGCAAAGCCAACAGCATTACTTAAAACAAGTTCGTTTTAAAGCTTTTCCGACAGTAGATACAACAGATTTCAGCGTGCCAAATATACTACCTCCACGTTGACGGCGAGCACCACTGTAAATTGTACCCGCGCCACTTACATAGGAGGGCCGTGAATAAAACGATGCAGTCGGACTCATTACTTAAATCTTGAACTTGCAAGTTATAGTTTCGCATAAATCACTGACGATCACTTTGATGAAAGATGTCTGCACGACGCATCCAAGAGGTCATACTTGAAGGATATCCGACCCATTTAACAAGACACCATTCTTCACCTTGTCGTTTCTTACTTCGAATGATTTTCTCTACTAAATATGTTTTACTTTGAGTGACCAACTCAATCTCATCACGATAAAAGCTACCATCAATTTCTTCATTATCGTGATCTTTCAACTTGTAAGTTGTTGGGGAGTCTTTTTTATTGATACTTGAAACTGCGAAAATTTCTTCTGTCCAATTCGGGAGATAACCTTTGGCAAAAGCACTCTTCACTTTTGATATGCGAACTTTATCGCCTATTTTTACATCACTTTTGCATTATTACGCTTACGTTGGAATGTTTTACGCACTTCATCTACATTGTCAGCATTCACATCTGCTGGTCTGAGTCCAATAGAGCGATGTACAGAGTGATTGTAGGCATGTAGCGTTTCTTGTAGAACCTTTGTCCAATTTTGTGTTAAGTTGGCAGTGAAATGTCGCCACAAGCGAATTTTCAATGTGCCGTTAAAACGATCAACTAATGCAGCCTTATAAGCACTCTTTACACTAAACAACTCAATGTCATATCTTTCAAACAATCTTCCCACATGCTGATTTTCGAACTCTTTTCCTTGATCACTCTGAATTCTCTTTGGAATGCGATCCTCTTGGAAATTTGACTGAAATGCCTTTGCTACTCGTTTACCTTCTTTAGTTTTTAATGGTTGAGCCCACGCATATCGTGAGAAAATATCAATTACTTTCAAAATAAAATTATTTCCCGAGTTATGTTTTGAAATAGAGGCAACGTCACACAAATCTGCCTGCCACTGTTCATCAATGTCATGAGTAATATAATGACGGGTACGGTACTTCTTTTTCGCTTGTTTGTGGAGTGCATAGGTAGCCTGACCCTTTAACCATTGTTTAACTTGTGATTGTGGAAGACCACTCGCTTTTGACAATTTCTTTATAGATGCAAATCCTGCTGGATGTTTTACATCATAGTATATTGACTTTAAAAGTTCATGTGATGACGACTGACTCTTCCTCCTTCTTCTCATGTTTTTGCTTTCTTGTCTTTTTACACTTAAAACAGCCACAAGATTTAGCAGATTTACGTTCATGTTCACATTGCTTAAGAGTCTCACTGCAAGAGCTGGCACAGCAAGTACATGTTACATCAACATGCACCTGCGGCGGTTCATTACATGGCATGCAACACATCTGCTTCCCATTAATAGTCTGAGAACATATATTTCTTTGGTGGAGATCTTCTACGTCTATCTCTTTCTCTCGTTTGACTAGAGGGTGTAGATCTACGTCGTTAGTAAGTGTGGAAGGAGATGTAGAAGGTGAACTCTTAAACCAATTTCTTGGCATTCTAACACTCCTAATTTTAGGAAAAGAATTAACATTTGAAGTAGTACCAACTTCTGAAGTAGAATCAAGTTCTTTCAATGTTTCATTATTCAATGCAAATTTTGGAACATTGTGCTTTTTCAATAGTTGAAGAAAATATGGCCAACCATGTGGGACATAACCTTGTCGACGTTTTCTACGCGTTGCATACTGAATCAAGTCTTCTTAACGCGAAGCGCTATTAATTTTATCATCATCTGTAATGATTTCACCTCTATCATTCACATTGAGATATGGTTCAATGCTGTTGAAAAGAGCTATTTCATGTGCACGAGATGCTAAAGGTGTAGCAGTCGAAACAGAGTCACGCATCTTATTCTTCAAACTTTTCAATTCTTTAACAGTTTCCGATTGTAGTAATACAGCAGGATGTGGATCTTTGATATGCGCATTTTGCTGATAATCCAGCTCTTTCTTATAAATTTGATTTGCTAGAGGTTGCTTTAATTGCTGTAAAGCAGTCAATTGCACATATTCATCCTGAGGAATGACAATCATGCGAGAATGGGAGCTCATAGTTTGTAGATAATCATAGGCTTTTTCAAAATATCACTTCGAAATCTAAATTCTTCCAGACACTCCTGTGTAAAATCAATAAATAAGTAACCGTGTGGTTTTCAGTTGCTGCTTGAAAAGTTTCAATGAAGGCTTTTGAACCTCTAAGCGCAACTTGTCGCGCTAAAATTTCAAATTGACTTCTATCTCGTGGATTCTTAAAAATAGCGTAATAGTGTGTATTCAGGTTTCGTGTGCGGGCCTCTTTCCCATCAGGAAGCAAATTTTGCGTGATATGGATTATAAAGCTTTTTTGTGATGTGCTGCGCGAGTGAACATATCTGTAACATCTTTAGAATTCTTGCTTTCTTTTAATAGATCATCCAATACAACGACATCATTGGACTGAATCTTATCCAGTGGAATAACTCCTTCATTTCGAATAAAGTTACGACGTTGCAATTCCTGAAAGAGTAACGGCTGATATATACCATAACACCAAATAACTCGATTGATAGGTTCCCTAAACAATTCTTTTCTTCTGTCTAGCAAATTCAGAGTGAAAACAGTTTTTCCTGCATGGGATGGACCTGATACAGTCAGAACTTTATCACATTCAAGTCTGAAATCGATTTTAATACTTTGGGGTTCAATATTTGCATAATTAACGCTTAGGATTAAAGATCCTACCCAATAGGTTGCCTACTACAGTAGCTAACATCGGAAGTAGTGCTGAAAGGAAACCACCCTTTTGTGACAGAGTTTTCCTCTTTCTTTGAAGGGTGACTTTAGGATTGGAGATGAATCGTAATTTTGTAGTATGTCGCTTAAGTGACTTTCGTTGTTGTGGTGATAATTTCTTTGTCCTCAAACTTCTCACTTGAGAAACAATTTCTCGAATAAATTTATCATTAGCATGTCGTATAGCATCATATCGCTGATTTCCTTTCATTCGTTGAAGAGCTCGAATGGCTGCAGAAAAGTTTGAAGACTTTCGACTTTTGCGTTCGCCATTTTTTTCTTTACCATTGTCGCAACTTGAGTTTTCCACATTTGCATAGCTCCTAACTTTTATGGCAGAAGTGACACTCAAAATGAGCTATATCACAGTGGCTACATTGACAAAGTTGAATACAGCAGCGTATGAAACAGCGCTGCCAGAAAGGATGCTTACATCTCTTAAAGATGCGTTTTTCACTTCCATCCTTTCACTTACATACATCGCACATTTTCACTCTTGCTAACAACTTCTAAAGCAAGTCTTTTTGAAAACATGAACTTGCTAGCCATTTCTAAATAATAGACACATGTACAGAAGGAATATACTTCGAGAGTAAGCAGACACAACTCGAAAACCAATTGTGCTACGATCAAGTACCATTGCATCTTTTAGTTTCTTTTATACAAAGTTAATGTGAATATGTGAAATCGCTTCAATCACTAAACTGCTACCATGATGGTTAAATGCATCAAGACGTTGAGCAATTTTCCCATATGTCTTTCAAAAATTCTTCGGGATTATCTACAACTTCCATCGAATAAGAAGCAAAGTGGAAGAAACGATCTTCTACCCCTTCTTTCCCAAAATGGCTGAAATGAATTTTTGCAACTAATCTCGCCATTACAATTCTATTATAAATTAACGTATCCATTAACTTCAAAAATAGAGTGCTAGTATCACCAATAACTGATTTGATGTTGATCTCATCTTTATGAAATGGCATCGCATAATCTTGAATAGTTCCCTTTTAAAATTTGTCTATGAAAACGCAATGTTCCACAATCATTTGAGAAAGACATTGTCATCCTGCATCTATCCCTCCAATTGCATGAAAAACAGCAAGTCTCTACATAAAGCTTTAATTGAATGACTTCTTCAAGCATGCATTACAAATTTTGGGTTTGAAACAAATAAAATAGATACAGTTGGTAACTATCATGCAGAGAGCAATGAAAACCAAACCTTACTTTGGCAGTGTTGAGGTAAGGAGGAAAAAAGCATTGATTATGATTGTAACTACTACAACGAACATTTGAAATGGGAACACTCAGTTCCTTGAAACGTTTCGTAACTTCATGATAGTGTTGATTAACTCTACTATCCCAAGGTGGAAGTAGAATATCATTAATGACTAGATTAGGAAAAAGCTTTCTCTCCTTGGAGGGATCATTACAAAAGATACGTACAACATTGAAGGCGCTAGCCATCTTTTAAAGTCAATAAGAAGAGCACTTTCACTAGGAAGACCAAAGTCTTGTAAGTATTGTTGATTAAGTCCATGAATATGTTTTCTCGCCCATCCATCAGCTTTGGGATCACACTTTGCATGATGATGATAAACACTAACAATCTGATATGAGCAATTGTCCATGGCAATAGCACTGAGCTCCTGTACAGGTTCACCTTACAATCCATAAAAATGATGGTGGATGACAAAAAAGAAAATTACATAGCTTTACTGATCGGATGAAAAATCCTATAACATATTACAATATGAAGAAGTGCAACGATGCTGTTCACGACAGAATACACAAATAACATGATGACAGCGAAGAAGTAAAATGTATCTGATAAGACCACGTCTACAACACTCAAAGCACATAAGCGAATTGTCATAAGGTAGAGATAGGAAAGGATTAGCGATTCTCCTTCTTTGATTTGCGTTTTACGGTAACATTCTTCTCTGACTTGTGGTTCCCACCGCTCTCGTTGAGGATTTGATCAATAATATTATTAATATCTGGCTGCTTCGGTATATATAGGATGGATTGAGTATGCATTGCTATAGAGGCCAATTTATTATCCTTATGATAACCATAATATAGTCCGCTTATTGTGAAACGAATATTCCAAGTGCCTTCTGCGAGCTCTTACCTGATGGGCGCTATTTGTTCTCCATCCTTTCGATAGTAAGAACACCAATGCGATAGTGGTAGAGAAAGTCGTTCACCTTCCCATATCTTTTTATATGGTGTATCCTTGTCATCTCTCGCTCTCCAGACTTCGTCAAGAGGAGTAGGGATATCCATATTTAGTGTCACAAATTCTTCAATAATGTCAAGCTGGCGACGTATGTATGGAGCTACAGGAATGATGACATAGTCTCCATACTGATTCCTCTTCACACTCACGTCTGTGGAAGGGATCATTCCCGTTTCCAGCGCTATAGCATGATCGAAATAGCGTATGCCTCGTCTAAATTTACGCTGTAGGGGTGTAGGATTATGTACCTGTGTTGTTTCCTCCACCGGTCTCAACTGTGGATGGCCTGATTGTAGCGAACCTTGCACCGTCTGGACATCAGCATCTAGTCTGGTAAGTGATGTAGAAGCCTGAAAGCGGAAAGATGCGACTAGGTAAACACTCAAGAAAGGAGGTGGAGGGAAGTTTTCCGACTTACCATTCTAGTTGAAAAGTAGGATAGATGAGCTGAGAGAACGTGCGTCCGTCACTCATACGATTCAAAAATAGAATGATTGTCACTCTAAAGTCTCATTATTTATAGATAAATCCGTGATTCTCATTGAGCAATAACATCAAGCTGATTCCAAATCTGGCCTCCGTTTACCAATCCAAGCCTTCGTTCGCCCGCTGGAGCTGTTATTTTGGAAAATTCTAACTCGTCGTTTTTCGCCAATTTCCCAAATCTTAAATGGCGTCTCACATCTAAACGAAGACAGATATGAACAAGCCGTTTGTTTCACTGAATTTGTCTCACTCTTAGCTTTCAAACGAGCTATTGCACGACTTTCTACGATCTCTAGAACCAAAGTTGGAAGCAACGCTGCCGAGGGGGGGAAACGTCTCAAAAATTTTTTCTCTCCGATGGAGCTGGAAACAACCTTCCTAACCCAAAATTTCACGTAGATTCCGAATCTGACCTCCGTTTTCCCATCCCATGCTAAGGTTTGGCTCTACAGCCCAAAACCATCCCAAATTCGCCAATAACTCTGTCGTTTACCAACCTGGTCGGCCGCCCAAGTCAACCTGGACGGCCAACCAAGACTCTCAACCGAGGGGGGCGCTTTGTTTATTGTGGAAGTTTGGTTACTGCTCAAGTGGAGATCACACTGCGAAAACGAGATCTGGAGATCATGGTGTTACTGCACAGTTTTGGTTGATGTATATTGACTGCATACACCATTACCACAACCTTGAAAGAGCTACTCGAACTAGCGACATTTCTCTGTATATTCAAAGCTTGACACCAATAATTGATCTGTTTTTTGCAACGAATCATGTGAATTATTCACGCTGGTTAACGAAGTTTCAATTAGACTTGTTGAACATTGATGACAGTAATCCTGGCCTGCGGGAGATACTGGAAAAAGGAGTATTCTCAATAAGAAGGACTTCACATCAGTTCAGCAGATGCCCAGTCGACCTTACACTTGAGCAAACACTCAACGCCGATGCCGCTTCTAGAAGGACAGGCATTGTATCTGCCACCAACAACTACAGTCCCCGACTACGTTGGATGCTCACAAGATCAAGACGAATTGCCTTCATCGGTTTAGTGAAGGAAATTATCGTATTAACAACAAAAGGGGATGTCACAATTGAACTGAGACTTCCACGAGTTGAGAGAGACACAAATGATTTCTGGAATGTGATACAATGCATTAAAAGGACAAAAAATCCTTGTCAATTTGTCACCACCCTTACAACCCTTCACAAAAGTCTCACCACCCTTGTCAATCTGCACACAGGAAAGACCGTACCAGACGGTGTTCGAGATTGCTAGCTGAATATAAGTAGTAAGGAATCCTCCCAACTTCGCACAGCGCCCCCCCTCTGGAGCACGAGTTGGGTTGGCGTGGTTCTGAGTAGTATATAGTGTGACATCCGGCGCGACGCTTCGCTTCGCTTTGCTTCGCTTCGCTTGCGCCGGATGTCACACTTTTGCGGGTTTTTTCAAAAAATCAAAAATTCAAAACTTTCAAAAATTTAGGTAGACTTCAAATTTCACGTGGCCGAAGGCCGAAGGGCGAAAATTTAAGCGTTTTTAAAAATACCCAATTTTCAAATTTTTCAAAATCTCAAAATTTGAGAATTACAATTTTCACCCTTAAAATCATGACCGTTCCAGGACACCGAAAATCATAAAAGTTAAGAATCTCAAAATTTGAGAATTACAATTTTCTCGCTTAAATCATGACCGTTCCAGGACACCAAAAATCATAAAAGTTGAGAATTTCAAATTCATGAATTTTATCCATCTTTCAGGTTTTTAAAATATAACATGTGACTAATAATATTTCTTTAAAAAATGGAAGAAACAAAAGTGGATGAAACCGCAAGAATATATCCTTCGTTATCATATGAACGTAGTTCTACTTTAATGGACATTGAAAAAATGAACAAAGAAAAACACAAAGATAGAGTTAGGTATATGAAAGATAAGGAATCTCAATTATTATTAAGATTAGAGCATTATAAAAAATTAAGAATGAGATGGAGCAAAGTTAAGAATGTAACACAAGGAATTGGCATATTCTTAACAATAAGTTTAGGTGCTTTAACAATTGTTATATCTTCAGGTGTTTTAGTAATTTCAGTAGTTGCTACAGCTTTAACAGGTACGGGTGTTTTTTCAACTTCACTTGTTACAATGTTAGATAAATCTTTAATAACTAAGAAACGAAAATCATTAAAAACTAAGCATTTACATATTAAAGAAGTTTATGACAAATTACACTACTACTTTCAAAGAGTATGTGATGATAATGTTATTACGTTAGATGAGATTGAAAAATTTGATCAAATAGCTAATGAAGTAAATCAAACCTTTCAATTACAGTCCGAAAAAGTTGATGATAAGAATAGACAGGATGGCAAAATTTCTAGTGATGGTAAAATTTCTAATGAAGAAAATGACAAAATTTTTTTAGAAGAGCTAAAAACTTTAAGCGAAAATTTAAGCAAAACTTTATTAAACAAAACTTTATTAAACAAAACTTTATTAAACAAAACTTAAAACGAGAAAACTTTAAACGAAAAGATGTCAAACAACAAAGCAATAAAAAAATAATTTGTTCAGTAAAATGTTTTTGCTGTATTCCAATGTTACCACAAAATTCAAATATTATATTTTAAAAATGGATAAAATTAGAGCTGATAATTTTAAAAGAATAAAACAATTAGAAGAGTTAATAAAACAAAGAAATATTATGAAAGAAAATCATCTTCAACATAGAATGATAAAAGCTGGTATTCAATCTGATATGTTTGAAAAAATGCAGCAAACCGAACAAGTAAAAACTGATTTTGAAAAAACTATGAAACCATTTAAAACTCTTGAAAAAGAAAGTACAAATAATGATAAACAAATTGATATAACAGATCCAGAGCACAAAACTATATTAGATGACTATGGATTACTAGAATCAAACATTAATAAGAAATTACCAAAATCTATGCAATTTGAACATTCTATTTCATTTATAGATGGAAAAACAATACCTAGATTTTATCTCGGACAAAAAGAAATATTTCCACAACCTTTTCGAGGTTTAATTTTTTCACCAGATAAATCTCCTTTTAGTTTAGATAGAAATTTTGTTGATCTTTTAAGAGGAGCAGATTTAAATAATTATGCTGTAGAAGATCTCATAAAATATAAAGCTATGTTAGATAGAGTTAAAGCAGGAAAAACTCTTAAACGTTATAGAGAATTAGAAAATTTATTATCAACGGGAGTTAAAGTAGGAAAAGGTTTATCTGAAAAACAGAAAACAGAAACAACCATATTTTTACCAGATGATCCACAAGAATTACTAAATAGATTAAATATTTTAATATCTGCAACAAAAGGACATAATTCTAGTTTCAATGAAATTCATGCTATATTGAAAAGACTGTTAGAAAAGAAGATTCTAAATGAAGAGGATTATAAAAGTGTAGCTGAAATATGTTGTTTCTAATTTTTATCTATGATTTTTATTTATGATTTTTATCCATGATTTTTATCTATGATTTTTATCTACGATTTTTATCTATAATATTTATCCAAAATTTTAACTAAAAAATGTGTTCAGCAGATTTAGACAAAATTAATAATCATTTAGAAAATTTGACAGAGATTTTGGGTTCATCAAAATTTAGTACGACGTTAAAAATTATAACAACTACTTCATTACACACTTGTAATTTAGAACCCATTCTACATTTGGAACAAAATAAAAATTATCAAATTGCATTGACTAGTTTCTCTACATTTAACACTATTCAAAATTTTATAAAAGATGTGAATGATCAATTTAGATATTCTACTGATAAAGGCAAAACATGGAAAATACAAATTTTTCTTCCTGGTTCTTACGAAGTTGAATCAATATCAAATGAAATTAAGAGACATTTAGGTATACCATTTAAAGATAAGAAACAATTACATTTTGCAGTTGAACCGGCAGTCAATAAATTTTCTCTTACTTTAGACGAAAATCATCAAGTTGATTTTAATCATGATAGATCATTGTCAAAGCTATTAGGATTTAATAAACAAACCTATAGTCAAGGTTATCATTTAGGTGAGAAGATTCCAAAAATAACTGAAATAAATTCAATTGTTGTACATTGTTGTATCTTGAATGGTTGTGCGTCTGACGTCTCCTGCTGATTTGTCTTTGTGATCGATTTTGGTTGGCATTTCGGGCGAGTTTCGTCAATTTTTTTTGGTCGGTGGATTGCTCAGTTCCTGATCTACGCGGTCGTGTTGTTGTCTGGTCTCATTAAGTACTCAATTGTTTGCTAGTTGTGGATTTGTCGCGGTCTTGCTCGGGCTTTGTGATCTCATCTCACTATCAGTTATTTGACAAAACTTGGTGTGGATTCTCTCAGTGTCCGTCGGTGTCTATTTATAGAATTTCTCCAACAAGGCTTTGCTGCGGTCTATGGTCTGCTGCATTTCTACGTCATCGCTGTGTCGTGTCTATTCGCTTCTTTGTGTGGTGTTTCGGTGTGGCCTGCTGGGACTGTCAGCGGCATATCTCAATCAGCTGTTATCTGCGTATCTTCTGCACAGCTCTTATCGCTCGGAAATTCAAATATCGATCCATTTCACGTGACTGAGTGACGTCTGATTTGCATTGGTGTTGAAACCGCGGGAGTAGCAAGTGTACGTTGGTCTTGTGGATAAAGCCTGTACTATCGCTTCGAAGGTTCGTGGTTCTAATCTTGCTCCGCCATATTTCGCTTTTTTTCACAAAAATGCCACCCCCTCAGCATCCTCAACTTGCCTCTTTCGAAGACATCAAATGTTTGATGGACTCTCTCAAAAGTGATCTTATGTCTGCTTTCAAAGCTGACATACAAAAAGTGCACAACCAGCTGGAATCTTTAACGGCACGTTGCTACAGCCTAGAGCAAAAGATGGACCATGTCTGTCTCCTACAGCAAAAACAACAGTGCGAGATCGACGAACTGAAAACCCATTTCTCATCGTTGAAATCGACTCACTCCGACATTTATAACGAAATAGAAGATCGAGAGCAACGACGGAACAACATCATCTTGTTTGGTCTACCAGAGATGGCAGCCTCAATCCCTGAAAGATCTGAGTTCGATGAGGAACAGGTGGATAATATTCTGACTGAGTTGGATGTTGCAAACTGTGAAGCCTCTCAAATGCGTCGACTTGGAAGGGCCAACGGTGGAAAATCATCCAGACCTCTCAAGGTAACCCTGAATAGTCGCGACGCGGCCTTGCAGATTCTCAAGAAAGCACGACTGCTAAGACACTCCAAGAGATTCAAGGAAGTCTATATTGGCAAAGACAGAACCAAGCAACAGCAAAGTGAATGGCAAAAAGTTCGAAGAGAATATGACCGCCGGAAAGAGAATGAGGATGTCGTTATTTATAATAACAAAGTTTGCCTACGATCTGACATACGGAAAAATTTTCAGATGTGATTTTAGATGACATTCATGCTCCTTCCATTCTTTTATCAAACGTTCGGTCGATCAGTAATAAAATGGACGAGCTTCGTTATTTAATTTCGATTTCAAATCCTGGTTGTGTGGCGATAACAGAGACATGGCTTGGTGAGGATATACCTGACGACCTTTATCTTATCAAGGGCTACGATCTATTCAGAAAGGACCGAGTTGGTAGACAAGGCGGAGGAGTTTGCATTTGGTTGCACAGCACTTTCAAGCCGATTCTGCTAGAAACTGTGATCCCTTCTTCCATCGAATCTGTTGCTGTGAAATTGCCGCTGCTTAACTTGGTTGTTTGGTGCCTGTACATACCACCCAACTTAACTGCGTCTTCACGCCGACTAATTACTGAGGCCATTATACTTCAATATGACGTTGTTTTGAAAAGTGATGCCAACACAAAGTTCGTTATTTGCGGAGATTTCAATAATTTCAGAACTGACTTCTTGAATCATTCGCTATTATGTATCAATCGTGTACAGACTCCTACGCGTGGTGTTGCCTCACTTGACCTCATCTGGATTTCTGAGAGCTTGTGTCATCTTTATCCAGATAACGCCTTCACGGGTCCACCCATAGCCAAATCAGATCACAACTGTGTTTTTCTGGGATCGGTGTCACCTCGGCTAAAGCAGTCATCTTCCATCAAAGTTGTATTTGATTTTCGACATCTTCAGACTTTTCTATGCGAATTACAAAGGTCAGATTTCGGAAAAGTGTTCAGAGCTGATACAGTGGATGAAAAGTGTGAAATTTTCTATGAAATATTTTATGCTGCGTTGACTATTATTCCGCGTCGAGAAGTCGTAGTGCATGAGCGAGATAAGCCTTGGCTTACTCCCCTGCTCAAGATGATGATAAATGATCGATGGAGTGCTTTCCGAAACAAAGATTGGCCGCGATATAATCATCTCAAGGAAAAGATCAGCAGAGAAATCATGAAAGCCAAGCAATCGTGGAGCAATAGCGTTCTAAGCAAACGAAACAACATCAGTAGTAAGGAAGTGACAAACACCAGATAGCGCAAGATGGCCGCCATCGCTGACTCCCCCCCCCCTCTGGAACGGCAGAGTGTCGTGGTCGGCCGCCGTGGTGCTTCGGGTCTGAGTCCCCCCCCCCTCCCCCTCCCCCCCCCTCTGGAACGACAGAGGTTGTGGTCTGTCGTGGTGTGCCGGCCAGGTTGGTTCACAACATGTTCGCTGACTCCCCCCCCCCCCTCTGGAACGTCAGAGTGTGAGACTCGAGTGAGTTGGTCCGACCGCCTGGTTGACTTGGGCGACCGTCCAGGTTGACGTGGGCGACCGTCTAGGTTGACGTGGGCGACCGTCTAGGTTGACGTGGGCGACCGTCTAGGTTGTCGTGGATGGTGAAATGGCTGCCAGATTCGGATTCAGCGTAAAATTCTGCATCGGTAGGGTGAGTTTCAAGGCAATTGGTGAGAAAAAATTTTTCTTCAAAATTTTAACAGAGTTAGAATTTGGGACGTTTTGGTGTGTAGCGCCCAAACGAAGCATCGGATGAGAAAACGGAGGCCAGATTCGGAATCTACGTGAAATTTTGGGTTAGGAAGGATGTTTCCAGCGAAATCGGAGATAAAAAATTTTTCGCTGACGTCCCCCCCCCCTCTGGACAGCTTGCTTCGATTTTGGCTTCCAGTGGACGGATTTTGTCGTGCGATAGCTCGTTTGAAAGCTAAGAGTAAGACAAGTTCATTGAAAGAATCGGCTTGTTCCTATCTGTCTTCGTTTAGGTGTGAGACGCCATTTAAGATTTTGGGACATTGGTGAAAAACGACAGAGTTAGAATTTGGGACGTTTTGGGCTCTAGCTTCAAAACGAAGCATCGGATTGGAAAACGGATTTCAGATTTGGAATCAGCGTGAAATTCTTTATCTGTATGGTGAGTTTCAAGTCAATCGGAGAGAAAAAATTTTCAACATTTTTCGAAAAAACGACAGAGTTAGAATTTTTGCGATGGCTGCCTACTGTAGAGCCAAAACGAAGCATCGGATGAGAAAACGGAGGCCAGATTCGGAATCTACGTGAAATTTTGGGTTAGGAAGGATGTTTCCAGCGAAATCGGAGATAAAAAATTTTTCGCTGACGTCCCCCCCCCCCCTCTGGACAGCTTGCTTCGATTTTGGCTTCCAGTGGACGGATTTTGTCGTGCAATAGCTCGTTTGAAAGCTAAGAGTGAGACAAATTCAGTGAAAGAATCGGCTTGTTCCTATCTGTCTTCGTTCAAAAGTTAGAGCGGTTACAAGATTTTAGGTCGGAGCTCGCTTACCTGAAAAAATCCTAAGTGTCAGAGTGACTTTGTATGGGTAAAATTTTGAAAATTTTCCAAAGTGTGGAATTTCGACCTGGGACCGTCACCAAAACATTTTTCATCAAATTTAGAAATTTCACTGACGTCCCCCCCCCCTCTGGACAGCTTGCTTCGATTTTGGCTTCCAGTGGACGGATTTTGTCGTGCAATAGCTCGTTTGAAAGCTAAGAGTGAGACAAATTCAGTGAAAGAATCGGCTTGTTCCTATCTGTCTTCGTTCAAAAGTTAGAGCGGTTACAAGATTTTGGGACATTGGCGAAAAACGACAGAGTTAGAATTTGGGACGTTTTGGGCTCTAGCTTCAAAACGAAGCATCGGATGGGAAAACGGATTTCAGATTTGGAATCAGCGTGAAATTCTTTATCTGTATGGTGAGTTTCAAGTCAATCGGAGAGAAAAATTTTCAACATTTTTCGAAAAAACGACAGAGTTAGAATTTGGGACGTTTTGGTGTGTAGCGCCCAAACGAAGCATCGGATGAGAAAACGGAGGCCAGATTCGGAATCTACGTGAAATTCTGCATCTGTATGGTGAATTTGAAAGCAATCGGAGAGAGAAAATTTTTCGCTGACGTCCCCCCCCCTCTGGACAGCTTGCTTCGATTTTGGCTTCCAGTGGACGGATTTTGTCGTGCGATAGCTCGTTTGAAAGCTAAGAGTAAGACAAGTTCATTGAAAGAATCGGCTTGTTCCTATCTGTCTTCGTTTAGGTGTGAGACGCCATTTAAGATTTTGGGACATTGGTGAAAAACGACAGAGTTAGAATTTGGGACGTTTTGGGCTCTAGCTTCAAAACGAAGCATCGGATTGGAAAACGGATTTCAGATTTGGAATCAGCGTGAAATTCTTTATCTGTATGGTGAGTTTCAAGTCAATCGGAGAGAAAAAATTTTCAACATTTTTCGAAAAAACGACAGAGTTAGAATTTTTGCGATGGCTGCCTACTGTAGAGCCAAAACGAAGCATCGGATGGGAAAACGGAGGCCAGATTCGGATTCAGCGTCAAATTCTACATGGAAATGGTGTATTTCCAGCTCAATCGGAGAGAAAAAATTTTCACTGACGTCCCCCCCCCCCTCTGGACAGCTTGCTTCGATTTTGGCTTCCAGTGGACGGATTTTGTCGTGCAATAGCTCGTTTGAAAGCTAAGAGTGAGACAAATTCAGTGAAAGAATCGGCTTGTTCCTATCTGTCTTCGTTTAGATGTGAGATGCCATTTAAGATTTTCGGACATTGGTGAAAAACGACAGAGTTAGAATTTGGGACGTTTTGGGCTCTAGCTTCAAAACGAAGCATCGGATTGGAAAACGGATTTCAGATTTGGAATCAGCGTCAGATTCTTTATCTATATGGTGAGTTTCATGTCAATCGGAGAGTTTCAAGTCATCGGCGAGAAAAATTTTCAACATTTTTCGGAAAAACGACAGAGTTAGAATTTTTGCGATGGCTGCCTACTGTAGAGCCAAAACGAAGCATCGGATGGGAAAACGGAGGCCAGATTCGGATTCAGCGTCAAATTCTACATGGAAATGGTGTATTTCCAGCTCAATCGGAGCACTAGAACCGGAGATAGACGGGATTTTTAGTGTTTGGATGATGGGTATTACGTCATCAGCTGATCGCCACACACTATATAAGCTGGGAACCAACGGAGACTTGTCATTTAGAGGAGAACGACTGTCAGAGGTAGGTCGTCTCTCTGAGCTCCGATGATAGCTTCGGACATTCCAAATTCCAAGTTTCTGTAAGAAACCGACTTAGAAAATTTCATTGCTGATATCAGCTAAGGCGTCAGACTTAGAGGTTCGCCAGGAGATGGCCTTCGTCTCCAGGCCATAAAAGACTCCAAAACTTTAAAGGCTCGTAACTTTGCTTCTACAAGTCCGTTTGACTTGATTCAAAAAAGGTTCGGTCGCTATTGACCTGCCCTAAGTGATGGACTACTTATAAAATTT
Organism: Prostheceraeus crozeri; assembly: GCA_907163375.1. Taxonomy (NCBI): domain Eukaryota; kingdom Metazoa; phylum Platyhelminthes; order Polycladida; family Euryleptidae; genus Prostheceraeus; species Prostheceraeus crozeri. The sequence goes on from CAJQUW010008827.1 coordinate 53,760, forward strand.
CATAAGTAGTGCTAAAAAGTTGAAAATTTTAAATTCACTAGTTTTGGAGGTTTTCTGGGGTTTTCGACCCTGCTGAAGTCAATGAAAGCATTTTTAATGATGTCTGAGCCAGTCTTCTCATGGTATAAGCGGCTTTTCACTGAAAGCGAGCAAGACACGGAGAGTTTTGCTGTAATATTCCACTGACAGGGTGTTCCTTCGGGACGGCGGACGATGCCGTAGTGATAAGTGTGGCAAGGGAATGTGTCATATTTAAGACCGTAACCGCTGGGACAACTCATGTCTCATGTTGGGCATTTGACACAGCTCTCAACGTAGCACTTTGAACGCCAATCGGTTGAGTCTTAGCTATCTTGTCATGGGTGGCCTCTAAACATCTCCATTGCAAAACGCTGGTGAATCAAGCTCTCTACGGCTTGCTATCAAGCTGATCAAAGCAACAACTTGGGATGTTTCCTCAAGGTTTTCAAGTATGCGAAGTTCAAATCTGCTATCAGATTTCAAATTCAACTAAGACTAAGGCAGCTTTGAGGGGTTAGATCCCAGCTACTGTTCACTACCTTTGACTCGGCGTTCCTGTTACCACTTCGGGGCAGTGACAATGATGTCTTCAGCTGTAAAGAGCGGGTATCGGGGAAGATCTCTCACTTCCCTAGTGATCAGTACAAGGCCTTCGGGCTGTCGACGGGATCGAGTGCCACTCACTACACTCAAATCTATCATTCCTCACTAAGTGTAAATTACTGACTATACATTTGTCCTGCTATCAGGTTATTTTTGACTTGCTATCTAGTTGAATAGTCTCTTGCTATCAAGAGATTCACTTCTACTCATAAAGCACATCATCGCTGTAATACCTCCTTTGCTCGAGCGTTCCTTCGGGACGGCGGGTACTGCCGTAGAGGGATTGTGTTGCACGGGTTGTTCGTCGTTTGTTAGACCGAAACCTCTGAGCCGTTGCTCATGTTGGGCGTTCGACTTCATACTCAACGTGACGCTTTCTCTCGCCAGGTCAGAGTACTTCAGCCATTCGACAAAGGTTAGTCTTTATGATATGGAGTAGAGTGAAATGTAATTCATTAGATGTCCCTTCAATGATTGTTCCCATGATAAACGTTGATGAGACAAATGAAATGATTCTCATCTTCCCTTTTCAATGATTGAAATCTACTAACACACTACCGTATAATCGGCCACTATGGGGCAAGACATGATAGAGCCTTCAATGCGCTTTGCCCTGGGCAGTCTTTAGACTGGCGAATACTATCATTAAGTTGAATCTGCTATCAGTCAACTTGAACGTTGCGTCGCATTAGAGGGGTATATAAACCACTGCCTCTCATTTCATTTCAATCATGCAGACGCCGAACAGTCAAGTCAGCTCTCCTCGCGGACCGCAGTTAAGGCCGCGAAATTTATTTGAGGAGTTTGTCAGGCTAGAGGAGCAAGACAGAGTTTTTAATAATCTTGCTCAGATTGGCAATCCGATGACAGCAACTGCTGTCAATCCAACGGAATGGCGCTACATTCCACTTTTTAGCCATGTACCAGTTAGTGTGGAAGTCGACAGTGCTACCAAAGAGAGAGTCAAAGACTCTCTCAGTAGAATTGGTAGGGTGTAAGATGACGTTACTCCCGAGAACGAACCATCGGCTCTCTTAAGGGCCACCATGGGGCAAGACATGATAGAACCTCCTCGCGGTTTGCCCTGGGCAGTCTTCGGACTGGCGAATACTATCATTAAGTTGAATCTGCTATCAGTCAACTTGAACGTTGCAAATGAAGTTCGGTGTAATACTTCCTTTCGACGGGCGTTCCTGTAAAGGGCGGCGGTGAAACCCGTAGCTATGTATACCGCAAGGGACATTCGGCAATGGTCAATCTTGTTAAACCTCTCTGCGTCATGTTTGCAAGTGATTGCCTCTGTCTCAACGTAGTATGCATTCGCGCCAGGGCGACATTTAGCCAACTGTCGAAGGTTGCCTAAAACTTTCCATTGCATACGTTATGAGAACCATGAGTTCTACCTGTCTCTATCAATGAGACGAATTGATGAATGGAATGAAATGGGAGGACACTCACGCGCCACACGCAACATAACACACTTCTCTCTTTCGTAGTCTAACAAGCTCTTTACACATGGATCGCAGTCGATTGCTATCCCTGTATCAGAAGTGTAAGCTATCTTAATTTTATTTGACACTATTTCATCTATCATCATCGTCCATATGAAATGTTTTAAGATTTACAAGTTAGAAATAAAGTTTCAATAGTGTATGCGTTAGAAATAAAGGTGTAACTGTTTGTAAAAATAAGATCGCAAGATTTACTAGTTTACAAGTTAGACTAAGTGTAAATTAAAAATAAAATTATAACTGTTTCAAGAGTTTACAAGTTAGAAATTAAGTTTTAGCTGTTTGTATATCAAAATAAAGTTTCAAGAGTTTACAAGTTAGAAATAAAGTTTCAATAGTGTATATGTTAGAAATAAAGGTGTAACTGTTTGTAAAAATAAGATCGCAAGATTTACTAGTTTACAAGTTAGACTAAGTGTAAATTAAAAATAAATTATAACTGTTCACGTGTTAAAGCGTTGATGCAACGATGAACAATTAATAAGCTGAAAAGTTTTAGATTCACTTTAACATTATCATATGTTTACAGATAGAAATGTATTACAGCAAAGCTACTTCATGAGTTAGTTTGCCAGGAGTGTATCATCTCAAACTTTTACTCGGGCGACATTTAGCCAACTGTCGAAGGTTGCCTAAAACTTTCCATTGCATACGTTATGAGAGCCATGAGTTCTACCTGTCTCTATCAATGAGACGAATTGATGAATGGAATGAAAGGGAGGACACTCACGCGCCACACGCAATATAACACACTTCTCTCTTCCGTAGTCTAACAAGCTCTTTACACATGGATCGCAGTCGATTGCTATCCCTGTATCAGAAGTGTAAGCTATCTTAATTTATTTGACACTATTTCATCTATTATCATCATCGTCCATATGAAATGTTTTAAGATTTACAAGTTAGACTAAGCGTTCTACTATTTGTAAATGAAAGATATAGTTTCAACAGTTTACAGATTGAAAATAAAGTTTCAATAGTGTGTGTATGTGTGTATGTTAAGAATAAAGTTTTATTTGTTTGTATGTTAGAAATAGAATGAAGTTTCACCAGTTTACAAGTTAAGAATAAAGTTCTATCTGTTTATATGTTAGAAATAAAATAAAGTTTCAATAGTTTGCAAGTTAAAAATAAAGTTTCAACCGTTTACAAGTTTTAAAATAAAGTTTAAATAGTGTGCAAGATAAAAAATAAAGTTTGAACAGTTTACAAGCTGAAATAAAGTTTTAATAGTGTACACGTTGGAAATAAAGTTTTAATAGTTTATGTGCTTCAAAATAGAGTTATAACAGTTTATATGTTAGAAATAAAATGAAGTTTCATCAGTTTACAAGTTAAGAATAAAGTTCTATCTGTTTGTCTGATAGAAATAAAACAAAGTTTCAACCGTTTACAAGTTAAAAATAAAGTTTCAACAGTTTACAAGTTAAAATTAAAGCTTCAACAATTACAAGTTAAAAATAAAACTTCAAAAGTTTACCAGTTAGAAATAAAGTTTCATCAGTTTACAAGTCAAAATAAAGTTTCAACAGATTATAAGTTAAAAGAAAAGTTCCAATAGTATGTGCATTAGAAATAACGTTTCAGCTGTTTGTATGTTAGAAATAAGATAAAGTTTCAATTGTGTGTACGTTAGAAATAAAGTTCTATCTGTTTCTATGATAGAAATAAAACAAAGTTTCAATCGTTAACAAGTTAAAAATAAAGTTTCAAGAGTTTACAAGTTAAAACTAATGTTTCAATAGTGTATGTATGTTAAGAATAAAGTTAGAACAGTTTACAAGCTGAAATAAAGTTTTAATAGTGTACACGTTGGAAATAAAGTTTTAATAGTTTATGTGCTTCAAAATAGAGTTATAACAGTTTATATGTTAGAAATAAAGTTTCAACAGTCTACAAGTTAAAAATAAAATTATAACTGTTTCAAGAGTTTACAAGTTAGAAATTAAGTTTCAATGGTGTATGTGTTAGAAATAAAGTTTTAGCTGTTTGTATATCAAAATAAAGTTTCAAGAGTTTACAAGTTAGAAATAAAATGAAGGTTCATCAGTTTACAAGTTAAGAATGAAGTTCTATCTGTTTGTATGTTAGAAATAAAACAAAGTTTCAACCGTTAACAAGTTAAAAATAAAGTTTTAAGAGTTACAAGTTAAAACTAATGTTTCAATAGTGTGTGTATGTTAAGAATAAAGTTTTATCTGTTTGCATGTTAGAAATAGAATGAAGTTTCACCAGTTTACAAGTTAAGAATAAAGTTCTATCTGTTTATATGTTAGAAATAAAATAAAGTTTCAATAGTTTGCAAGTTAAAAATAAAGTTTCAACCGTTTACAAGTTTTAAAATAAAGTTTAAATAGTGTGCAAGATAAAAAATAAAGTTTGAACAGTTTACAAGCTGAAATAAAGTTTTAATAGTGTAAACGTTGGAAATAAAGTTTTAATAGTTTATGTGCTTCAAAATAGAGTTATAACAGTTTATATGTTAGAAATAAAATGAAGTTTCATCAGTTTACAAGTTAAGAATAAAGTTCTATCTGTTTGTCTGATAGAAATAAAACAAAGTTTCAACCGTTTACAAGTTAAAAATAAAGTTTCAACAGTTTACAAGTTAAAATTAAAGCTTCAACAATTACAAGTTAAAAATAAAGTTTCAAAAGTTTACCAGTTAGAAATAAAGTTTCATCAGTTTACAAGTCAAAATAAAGTTTCAACAGATTATAAGTTAAAAGAAAAGTTCCAATAGTATGTGCATTAGAAATAACGTTTCAGCTGTTTGTATGTTAGAAATAAGATAAAGTTTCAATTGTGTGTACGTTAGAAATAAAGTTCTATCTGTTTCTATGATAGAAATAAAACAAAGTTTCAACCGTTAACAAGTTAAAAATAAAGTTTCAAGAGTTTACAAGTTAAAACTAATGTTTCAATAGTGTATGTATGTTAAGAATAAAGTTAGAACAGTTTACAAGCTGAAATAAAGTTTTAATAGTGTACACGTTGGAAATAAAGTTTTAATAGTTTATGTGCTTCAAAATAGAGTTATAACAGTTTATATGTTAGAAATAAAATGAAGTTTCATCAGTTTACAAGTTAAGAATAAAGTTCTATCTGTTTGTATGTTAGAAATAAAACAAAGTTTCAACCGTTAACAAGTTAAAAATAAAGTTTTAAGAGTTTACAAGTTTAACTAATGTTTCAATAGTGTGTGTATGTTAAGAATAAAGTTTTATCTGTTTGCATGTTAGAAATAGAATGAAGTTTCACCAGTTTACAAGTTACGAATAAAGTTCTATCTCTTTAAGTTTATAAGTTAAGAATAAAGTTCTATCTGTTTATATGTTAGAAATAGAATGAAGTTTCACCAGTTTACAAGTTAAGAATAAAGTTCTATCTGTTTATATGTTAGAAATAAAATAAAGTTTCAACAGTCTACAAGTTAAAAATAAAATTATAACTGTTTCAAGAGTTTACAAGTTAGAAATTAAGTTTCAATGGTGTATGCGTTAGAAATAAAGTTTTAGCTGTTTGTATATCAAAATACAGTTTCAAGAGTTTACAAGTTAGAAATAAAATGAAGGTTCACCAGTTTACAAGTTAAGAATGAAGTTCTATCTGTTTGTATGTTAGAAATAAAACAAAGTTTCAACCGTTAACAAGTTAAAAATAAAGTTTTAAGAGTTACAAGTTAAAACTAATGTTTCAATAGTGTGTGTGTGTGTGTATGTTAAGAATAAAGTTTTATCTGTTTGTATGTTAGAAATAGAATGAAGTTTCACCAGTTTACAAGTTAAGAATAAAGTTCTATCTGTTTATATGTTAGAAATAAAATAAAGTTTCAATAGTTTGCAAGTTAAAAATAAAGTTTCAATAGTTTACAAGTTTTAAAATAAAGTTTAAATAGTGTGCAAGATAAAAAATAAAGTTTGAACAGTTTACAAGCTGAAATAAAGTTTTAATAGTGTACACGTTGGAAATAAAGTTTTAATAGTTTATGTGCTTCAAAATAGAGTTATAACAGTTTATATGTTAGAAATAAAATGAAGTTTCATCAGTTTACAAGTTAAGAATAAAGTTCTATCTGTTTGTATGATAGAAATAAAACAAAGTTTCAACCGTTTACAAGTAAAAATAAAGTTTCACCAGTGTACAAGTTAGAAATAAAGTTTCAATAGTGTATATGTTAGAAATAAAGTTTTAGCTGTTTGTATATGAAAAACTAAGTTTCAAGAGTTTACAAGTTAAAAAATAAAGTTTCAATGGTGTATACGTTAGAAATAAAGTTTTAGCTGTTTGTATATCAAAATAAAGTTTCAAGAGTTTACAAGTTAGAAATAAAGTTTCAACAGTGTGCACGTTAAGAATAAAGTTTCAATAGTGTGTATGTTAAGAATAAAGTTCTATCTGTTTATATGTTAGAAATAAAAATGAAGGTTCATCAGTTTACAAGTTAAGAATAAAGTTTTATCTGTTTGTTTGTTAGAAATAAAATAAAGTTTCGACCGTTAACAAGTTAAAAATAAAGTTTCAGATTAAAATAAAGTTTCAATAGTGTGTATGATGGAAATAAAGTTTAAGCGCTTTGTGCGTCAGAAATAAAGTTTCAACCGTTTACAAGTTAAAAATAAAGTTTCAACAGTGTGTACGTTAAGAATAAAGTTCTATCTGTTTATATGTTAGAAATAAAAATAAAGGTTCACCAGTTTACAGGTTAAGAATAAAGTTTTATCTGCTTGTATGTCAGAAATGAAATAAAGTTTCACCAGTTTAAAAGTTAAGAATAAAGTTTCAATAGTGTGTATGTTAGAAATAAAGTTTCAATAGTGTGTATGTTAAGAATAAAGTTCTATCTGTTTATATGTTTATATGTTAGAAATAAAAATGAAGGTTCACCAGTTTGCAAGTTAAGAATAAAGTTTTATCTGCTTGCATGTCAGAAATGAAATAAAGTTTCACCAGTTTAAAAGTTAAGAATAAAGTTTCACCAGTTTAAAAGTTAAGAATAAAGTTTCAATAGTGTGTATGTTAAGAATAAAGTTCTATCTGTTTATATGTTAGAAATAAAATGAAGTTTCAATAGTGTGTATGTTAAGAATAAAGTTCTATCTGTTTATATGTTAGAAATAAAATGAAGGTTCACCAGTTTACAAGTTAAGAATAAATTTTATCTGCTTGTATGTTAGAAATAAAATAAAGTTTCACCGATTTACAAGTTAAAAAATAAAGTTTCAATAGTTAACACGTTAAAAATAAAGTTTCAATAGTGTGTATGTTAAGAATAAAGTTCTATCTGTTTGTATATTAGAAAGAAAATGAAGGTTCATCAGTTTACAAGTTAATAATAAAGTTTTATCTGTTTGTATGTTAGAAATAAAACATAGTTTCAACCGTTGACAAGTTAAAAATAAAGTTTCAATAGTTTGCGAGTTAAAACTAATGTTTCAATAGTGCGTATGTTAAGAATAAAGTTTTATCTGTTTGTATGTTAGAAATAAAATGAAGCTTCGCCAGTTTACAAGTTTAGAATAAAGTTTTATCAGCTTGTATGTTAGAAATAAAATGAAGTTTCACCAGTTTACAAATTAAAAATAAAGTTTCAATAGTGTGTATGTTAGAAATAAAGTTTCAACCGTTTACAAGTTAAAATAAAGTTTCAACAGTGTCTACGTTAGAAATAAAGTTTTATCTGTTTGTAAAGTTCGATCGTAGGATTTACTAGTTTGCAAGATAGACTCAGCATTCTACTAGTTGTAAATGAAAATAACGTTTCAACAGTTTACAGATTAAAATAAAGTTTCAATAGTGTGTATGATGGAAATAAAGTTTAAGCGCTTTGTGCGTTAGAAATAAAGTTTCAGCCGTTGACAAGTTAAAAATAAAGTTTTAACAGTGTGTACGTTAGAAATAAAGTTTCAACAGTTTACAAGTTGAAAAATAAAGTTTCAACAGTGTGTACGTTAGAAATAAATGAAAGTAAGAACTTCATTGTATGAGTATTCAAAGCATGTTTTGTAAATCAAATGTGTGTAGTCCTGACATGATAGAATCGCGTTAGAAATAAAGTTTCAGCCGTTTACAAGTTAAAGATAAAGTTTCAACAGTGTGTACGTTAGAAATAAAGTTTTAGCTGTTTATATGTTAGAAACAAAATAAAGTTTCACAGTTTACAAGTTGAAAAATAAAGTTTCAACAGTGTGTACGTTAGAAATAAATGAAAGTAAGAACTTCATCGTATGAGTATTCAAAACATGTTTTGTAAATCAAATGTGTGTAGTCCTGACATGATAGAATCAAGCTTGACAAATGCGTTTGTCAAGTTCATTTGATTCTATCATGTCAGGACTACACACATTTGATTTACAAAACATGTTTTGAATACTCATACGATGAAGTTCTTACTTTCATTTATTTCTAACGTACACACTGTTGAAACTTTATTTTTCAACTTGTAAACTGTGAAACTTTATTTTGTTTCTAACATATAAACAGCTAAAACTTTATTTCTAACGTACACACTGTTGAAACTTTATCTTTAACTTGTAAACGGCTGAAACTTTATTTCTAACGCGATTCTATCATGTCAGGACTACACACATTTGATTTACAAAACATGCTTTGAATACTCATACAATGAAGTTCTTACTTTCATTTATTTCTAACGTACACACTGTTGAAACTTTATTTTTCAACTTGTAAACTGTTGAAACTTTATTTCTAACGTACACACTGTTAAAACTTTATTTTTAACTTGTCAACGGCTGAAACTTTATTTCTAACGCACAAAGCGCTTAAACTTTATTTCCATCATACACACTATTGAAACTTTATTTTAATCTGTAAACTGTTGAAACGTTATTTTCATTTACAACTAGTAGAATGCTGAGTCTATCTTGCAAACTAGTAAATCCTACGATCGAACTTTACAAACAGATAAAACTTTATTTCTAACGTAGACACTGTTGAAACTTTATTTTAACTTGTAAACGGTTGAAACTTTATTTCTAACATACACACTATTGAAACTTTATTTTTAATTTGTAAACTGGTGAAACTTCATTTTATTTCTAACATACAAGCTGATAAAACTTTATTCTAAACTTGTAAACTGGCGAAGCTTCATTTTATTTCTAACATACAAACAGATAAAACTTTATTCTTAACATACGCACTATTGAAACATTAGTTTTAACTCGCAAACTATTGAAACTTTATTTTTAACTTGTCAACGGTTGAAACTATGTTTTATTTCTAACATACAAACAGATAAAACTTTATTATTAACTTGTAAACTGATGAACCTTCATTTTCTTTCTAATATACAAACAGATAGAACTTTATTCTTAACATACACACTATTGAAACTTTATTTTTAACGTGTTAACTATTGAAACTTTATTTTTTAACTTGTAAATCGGTGAAACTTTATTTTATTTCTAACATACAAGCAGATAAAATTTATTCTTAACTTGTAAACTGGTGAACCTTCATTTTATTTCTAACATATAAACAGATAGAACTTTATTCTTAACATACACACTATTGAAACTTCATTTTATTTCTAACATATAAACAGATAGAACTTTATTCTTAACATACACACTATTGAAACTTTATTCTTAACTTTTAAACTGGTGAAACTTTATTCTTAACTTTTAAACTGGTGAAACTTTATTTCATTTCTGACATGCAAGCAGATAAAACTTTATTCTTAACTTGCAAACTGGTGAACCTTCATTTTTATTTCTAACATATAAACATATAAACAGATAGAACTTTATTCTTAACATACACACTATTGAAACTTTATTTCTAACATACACACTATTGAAACTTTATTCTTAACTTTTAAACTGGTGAAACTTTATTTCATTTCTGACATACAAGCAGATAAAACTTTATTCTTAACCTGTAAACTGGTGAACCTTTATTTTTATTTCTAACATATAAACAGATAGAACTTTATTCTTAACGTACACACTGTTGAAACTTTATTTTTAACTTGTAAACGGTTGAAACTTTATTTCTGACGCACAAAGCGCTTAAACTTTATTTCCATCATACACACTATTGAAACTTTATTTTAATCTGAAACTTTATTTTTAACTTGTTAACGGTCGAAACTTTATTTTATTTCTAACAAACAAACAGATAAAACTTTATTCTTAACTTGTAAACTGATGAACCTTCATTTTTATTTCTAACATATAAACAGATAGAACTTTATTCTTAACATACACACTATTGAAACTTTATTCTTAACGTGTACACTGTTGAAACTTTATTTCTAACTTGTAAACTCTTGAAACTTTATTTTGATATACAAACAGCTAAAACTTTATTTCTAACGTATACACCATTGAAACTTTATTTTTTAACTTGTAAACTCTTGAAACTTAGTTTTTCATATACAAACAGCTAAAACTTTATTTCTAACATATACACTATTGAAACTTTATTTCTAACTTGTACACTGGTGAAACTTTATTTTTACTTGTAAACGGTTGAAACTTTGTTTTATTTCTATCATACAAACAGATAGAACTTTATTCTTAACTTGTAAACTGATGAAACTTCATTTTATTTCTAACATATAAACTGTTATAACTCTATTTTGAAGCACATAAACTATTAAAACTTTATTTCCAACGTGTACACTATTAAAACTTTATTTCAGCTTGTAAACTGTTCAAACTTTATTTTTTATCTTGCACACTATTTAAACTTTATTTTAAAACTTGTAAACTATTGAAACTTTATTTTTAACTTGCAAACTATTGAAACTTTATTTTATTTCTAACATATAAACAGATAGAACTTTATTCTTAACTTGTAAACTGGTGAAACTTCATTCTATTTCTAACATACAAACAGATAAAACTTTATTCTTAACATACACACACACACACTATTGAAACATTAGTTTTAACTTGTAACTCTTAAAACTTTATTTTTAACTTGTTAACGGTTGAAACTTTGTTTTATTTCTAACATACAAACAGATAGAACTTCATTCTTAACTTGTAAACTGGTGAACCTTCATTTTATTTCTAACTTGTAAACTCTTGAAACTGTATTTTGATATACAAACAGCTAAAACTTTATTTCTAACGCATACACCATTGAAACTTAATTTCTAACTTGTAAACTCTTGAAACAGTTATAATTTTATTTTTAACTTGTAGACTGTTGAAACTTTATTTTATTTCTAACATATAAACAGATAGAACTTTATTCTTAACTTGTAAACTGGTGAAACTTCATTCTATTTCTAACATATAAACAGATAGAACTTTATTCTTAACTTATAAACTTAAAGAGATAGAACTTTATTCGTAACTTGTAAACTGGTGAAACTTCATTCTATTTCTAACATGCAAACAGATAAAACTTTATTCTTAACATACACACACTATTGAAACATTAGTTAAACTTGTAAACTCTTAAAACTTTATTTTTAACTTGTTAACGGTTGAAACTTTGTTTTATTTCTAACATACAAACAGATAGAACTTTATTCTTAACTTGTAAACTGATGAAACTTCATTTTATTTCTAACATATAAACTGTTATAACTCTATTTTGAAGCACATAAACTATTAAAACTTTATTTCCAACGTGTACACTATTAAAACTTTATTTCAGCTTGTAAACTGTTCTAACTTTATTCTTAACATACATACACTATTGAAACATTAGTTTTAACTTGTAAACTCTTGAAACTTTATTTTTAACTTGTTAACGGTTGAAACTTTGTTTTATTTCTATCATAGAAACAGATAGAACTTTATTTCTAACGTACACACAATTGAAACTTTATCTTATTTCTAACATACAAACAGCTGAAACGTTATTTCTAATGCACATACTATTGGAACTTTTCTTTTAACTTATAATCTGTTGAAACTTTATTTTGACTTGTAAACTGATGAAACTTTATTTCTAACTGGTAAACTTTTGAAACTTTATTTTTAACTTGTAATTGTTGAAGCTTTAATTTTAACTTGTAAACTGTTGAAACTTTATTTTTAACTTGTAAACGGTTGAAACTTTGTTTTATTTCTATCAGACAAACAGATAGAACTTTATTCTTAACTTGTAAACTGATGAAACTTCATTTTATTTCTAACATATAAACTGTTATAACTCTATTTTGAAGCACATAAACTATTAAAACTTTATTTCCAACGTTTACACTATTAAAACTTTATTTCAGCTTGTAAACTGTTCAAACTTTATTTTTTATCTTGCACACTATTTAAACTTTATTTTAAAACTTGTAAACGGTTGAAACTTTATTTTTAACTTGCAAACTATTGAAACTTTATTTTATTTCTAACATATAAACAGATAGAACTTTATTCTTAACTTGTAAACTGGTGAAACTTCATTCTATTTCTAACATGCAAACAGATAAAACTTTATTCTTAACATACACACACTATTGAAACATTAGTTTTAACTTGTAACTCTTAAAACTTTATTTTTAACTTGTTAACGGTTGAAACTTTGTTTTATTTCTAACATACAAACAGATAGAACTTCATTCTTAACTTGTAAACTGATGAACCTTCATTTTATTTCTAACTTGTAAACTCTTGAAACTTTATTTTGATATACAAACAGCTAAAACTTTATTTCTAACACATACACCATTGAAACTTAATTTCTAACTTGTAAACTCTTGAAACAGTTATAATTTTATTTTTAACTTGTAGACTGTTGAAACTTTATTTCTAACATATAAACTGTTATAACTCTATTTTGAAGCACATAAACTATTAAAACTTTATTTCCAACGTGTACACTATTAAAACTTTATTTCAGCTTGTAAACTGTTCTAACTTTATTCTTAACATACATACACTATTGAAACATTAGTTTTAACTTGTAAACTCTTGAAACTTTATTTTTAACTTGTTAACGATTGAAACTTTGTTTTATTTCTATCATAGAAACAGATAGAACTTTATTTCTAACGTACACACAATTGAAACTTTATCTTATTTCTAACATACAAACAGCTGAAACGTTATTTCTAATGCACATACTATTGGAACTTTTCTTTTAACTTATAATCTGTTGAAACTTTATTTTGACTTGTAAACTGATGAAACTTTATTTCTAACTGGTAAACTTTTGAAGTTTTATTTTTAACTTGTAATTGTTGAAGCTTTAATTTTAACTTGTAAACTGTTGAAACTTTATTTTTAACTTGTAAACGGTTGAAACTTTGTTTTATTTCTATCAGACAAACAGATAGAACTTTATTCTTAACTTGTAAACTGATGAAACTTCATTTTATTTCTAACATATAAACTGTTATAACTCTATTTTGAAGCACATAAACTATTAAAACTTTATTTCCAACGTGTACACTATTAAAACTTTATTTCAGCTTGTAAACTGTTCAAACTTTATTTTTTATCTTGCACACTATTTAAACTTTATTTTAAAACTTGTAAACGGTTGAAACTTTATTTTTAACTTGCAAACTATTGAAACTTTATTTTATTTCTAACATATAAACAGATAGAACTTTATTCTTAACTTGTAAACTGGTGAAACTTCATTCTATTTCTAACATACAAACAAATAAAACTTTATTCTTAACATACACACATACACACACTATTGAAACTTTATTTTCAATCTGTAAACTGTTGAAACTATATCTTTCATTTACAAATAGTAGAACGCTTAGTCTAACTTGTAAATCTTAAAACATTTCATATGGACGATGATGATAATAGATGAAATAGTGTCAAATAAATTAAGATAGCTTACACTTCTGATACAGGGATAGCAATCGACTGCGATCCATGTGTAAAGAGCTTGTTAGACTACGGAAGAGAGAAGTGTGTTATATTGCGTGTGGCGCGTGAGTGTCCTCCCTTTCATTCCATTCATCAATTCGTCTCATTGATAGAGACAGGTAGAACTCATGGCTCTCATAACGTATGCAATGGAAAGTTTTAGGCAACCTTCGACAGTTGGCTAAATGTCGCCCGAGTAAAAGTTTGAGATGATACACTCCTGGCAAACTAACTCATGAAGTAGCTTTGCTGTAATACATTTCTATCTGTAAACATATGATAATGTTAAAGTGAATCTAAAACTTTTCAGCTTATTAATTGTTCATCGTTGCATCAACGCTTTAACACGTGAACAGTTATAATTTATTTTTAATTTACACTTAGTCTAACTTGTAAACTAGTAAATCTTGCGATCTTATTTTTACAAACAGTTACACCTTTATTTCTAACATATACACTATTGAAACTTTATTTCTAACTTGTAAACTCTTGAAACTTTATTTTGATATACAAACAGCTAAAACTTAATTTCTAACTTGTAAACTCTTGAAACAGTTATAATTTTATTTTTAATTTACACTTAGTCTAACTTGTAAACTAGTAAATCTTGCGATCTTATTTTTACAAACAGTTACACCTTTATTTCTAACGCATACACTATTGAAACTTTATTTCTAACTTGTAAATCTTAAAACATTTCATATGGACGATGATGATAGATGAAATAGTGTCAAATAAAATTAAGATAGCTTACACTTCTGATACAGGGATAGCAATCGACTGCGATCCATGTGTAAAGAGCTTGTTAGACTACGAAAGAGAGAAGTGTGTTATGTTGCGTGTGGCGCGTGAGTGTCCTCCCATTTCATTCCATTCATCAATTCGTCTCATTGATAGAGACAGGTAGAACTCATGGTTCTCATAACGTATGCAATGGAAAGTTTTAGGCAACCTTCGACAGTTGGCTAAATGTCGCCCTGGCGCGAATGCATACTACGTTGAGACAGAGGCAATCACTTGCAAACATGACGCAGAGAGGTTTAACAAGATTGACCATTGCCGAATGTCCCTTGCGGTATACATAGCTACGGGTTTCACCGCCGCCCTTTACAGGAACGCCCGTCGAAAGGAAGTATTACACCGAACTTCATTTGCAACGTTCAAGTTGACTGATAGCAGATTCAACTTAATGATAGTATTCGCCAGTCCGAAGACTGCCCAGGGCAAACCGCGAGGAGGTTCTATCATGTCTTGCCCCATGGTGGCCCTTAAGAGAGCCGATGGTTCGTTCTCGGGAGTAACGTCATCTTACACCCTACCAATTCTACTGAGAGAGTCTTTGACTCTCTCTTTGGTAGCACTGTCGACTTCCACACTAACTGGTACATGGCTAAAAAGTGGAATGTAGCGCCATTCCGTTGGATTGACAGCAGTTGCTGTCATCGGATTGCCAATCTGAGCAAGATTATTAAAAACTCTGTCTTGCTCCTCTAGCCTGACAAACTCCTCAAATAAATTTCGCGGCCTTAACTGCGGTCCGCGAGGAGAGCTGACTTGACTGTTCGGCGTCTGCATGATTGAAATGAAATGAGAGGCAGTGGTTTATATACCCCTCTAATGCGACGCAACGTTCAAGTTGACTGATAGCAGATTCAACTTAATGATAGTATTCGCCAGTCTAAAGACTGCCCAGGGCAAAGCGCATTGAAGGCTCTATCATGTCTTGCCCCATAGTGGCCGATTATACGGTAGTGTGTTAGTAGATTTCAATCATTGAAAAGGGAAGATGAGAATCATTTCATTTGTCTCATCAACGTTTATCATGGGAACAATCATTGAAGGGACATCTAATGAATTACATTTCACTCTACTCCATATCATAAAGACTAACCTTTGTCGAATGGCTGAAGTACTCTGACCTGGCGAGAGAAAGCGTCACGTTGAGTATGAAGTCGAACGCCCAACATGAGCAACGGCTCAGAGGTTTCGGTCTAACAAACGACGAACAACCCGTGCAACACAATCCCTCTACGGCAGTACCCGCCGTCCCGAAGGAACGCTCGAGCAAAGGAGGTATTACAGCGATGATGTGCTTTATGAGTAGAAGTGAATCTCTTGATAGCAAGAGACTATTCAACTAGATAGCAAGTCAAAAATAACCTGATAGCAGGACAAATGTATAGTCAGTAATTTACACTTAGTGAGGAATGATAGATTTGAGTGTAGTGAGTGGCACTCGATCCCGTCGACAGCCCGAAGGCCTTGTACTGATCACTAGGGAAGTGAGAGATCTTCCCCGATACCCGCTCTTTACAGCTGAAGACATCATTGTCACTGCCCCGAAGTGGTAACAGGAACGCCGAGTCAAAGGTAGTGAACAGTAGCTGGGATCTAACCCCTCAAAGCTGCCTTAGTCTTAGTTGAATTTGAAATCTGATAGCAGATTTGAACTTCGCATACTTGAAAACCTTGAGGAAACATCCCAAGTTGTTGCTTTGATCAGCTTGATAGCAAGCCGTAGAGAGCTTGATTCACCAGCGTTTTGCAATGGAGATGTTTAGAGGCCACCCATGACAAGATAGCTAAGACTCAACCGATTGGCGTTCAAAGTGCTACGTTGAGAGCTGTGTCAAATGCCCAACATGAGACATGAGTTGTCCCAGCGGTTACGGTCTTAAATATGACACATTCCCTTGCCACACTTATCACTACGGCATCGTCCGCCGTCCCGAAGGAACACCCTGTCAGTGGAATATTACAGCAAAACTCTCCGTGTCTTGCTCGCTTTCAGTGAAAAGCCGCTTATACCATGAGAAGACTGGCTCAGACATCATTAAAAATGCTTTCATTGACTTCAGCAGGGTCGAAAACCCCAGAAAACCTCCAAAACTAGTGAATTTAAAATTTTCAACTTTTTAGCACTACTTATGAAATTTTATAAGTAGTCCATCACTTAGGGCAGGTCAATAGCGACCGAACCTTTTTTGAATCAAGTCAAACGGACTTGTAGAAGCAAAGTTACGAGCCTTTAAAGTTTTGGAGTCTTTTATGGCCTGGAGACGAAGGCCATCTCCTGGCGAACCTCTAAGTCTGACGCCTTAGCTGATATCAGCAATGAAATTTTCTAAGTCGGTTTCTTACAGAAACTTGGAATTTGGAATGTCCGAAGCTATCATCGGAGCTCAGAGAGACGACCTACCTCTGACAGTCGTTCTCCTCTAAATGACAAGTCTCCGTTGGTTCCCAGCTTATATAGTGTGTGGCGATCAGCTGATGACGTAATACCCATCATCCAAACACTAAAAATCCCGTCTATCTCCGGTTCTAGTGCTCCGATTGAGCTGGAAATACACCATTTCCATGTAGAATTTGACGCTGAATCCGAATCTGAAATCCGTTTTCCAATCCGATGCTTCGTTTTGAAGCTAGAGCCCAAAACGTCCCAAATTCTAACTCTGTCGTTTTTCACCAATGTCCGAAAATCTTAAATGGCATCTCACATCTAAACGAAGACAGATAGGAACAAGCCGATTCTTTCACTGAATTTGTCTCACTCTTAGCTTTCAAACGAGCTATTGCACGACAAAATCCGTCCACTGGAAGCCAAAATCGAAGCAAGCTGTCCAGAGGGGGGGGGGGACGTCAGTGAAAATTTTTTCTCTCCGATTGAGCTGGAAATACACCATTTCCATGTAGAATTTGACGCTGAATCCGAATCTGGCCTCCGTTTTCCCATCCGATGCTTCGTTTTGGCTCTACAGTAGGCAGCCATCGCAAAAATTCTAACTCTGTCGTTTTTTCGAAAAATGTTGAAAATTTTTTCTCTCCGATTGACTTGAAACTCACCATACAGATAAAGAATTTCACGCTGATTCCAAATCTGAAATCCGTTTTCCAATCCGATGCTTCGTTTTGAAGCTAGAGCCCAAAACGTCCCAAATTCTAACTCTGTCGTTTTTCACCAATGTCCCAAAATCTTAAATGGCGTCTCACACCTAAACGAAGACAGATAGGAACAAGCCGATTCTTTCAATGAACTTGTCTTACTCTTAGCTTTCAAACGAGCTATCGCACGACAAAATCCGTCCACTGGAAGCCAAAATCGAAGCAAGCTGTCCAGAGGGGGGGGGACGTCAGCGAAAAATTTTCTCTCTCCGATTGCTTTCAAATTCACCATACAGATGCAGAATTTCACGTAGATTCCGAATCTGGCCTCCGTTTTCTCATCCGATGCTTCGTTTGGGCGCTACACACCAAAACGTCCCAAATTCTAACTCTGTCGTTTTTTCGAAAAATGTTGAAAATTTTTCTCTCCGATTGACTTGAAACTCACCATACAGATAAAGAATTTCACGCTGATTCCAAATCTGAAATCCGTTTTCCCATCCGATGCTTCGTTTTGAAGCTAGAGCCCAAAACGTCCCAAATTCTAACTCTGTCGTTTTTCGCCAATGTCCCAAAATCTTAAACCGCTCTAACTTTTGAACGAAGACAGATAGGAACAAGCCGATTCTTTCACTGAATTTGTCTCACTCTTAGCTTTCAAACGAGCTATTGCACGACAAAATCCGTCCACTGGAAGCCAAAATCGAAGCAAGCTGTCCAGAGGGGGGGGGGACGTCAGTGAAATTTCTAAATTTGATGAAAAATGTTTTGGTGACGGTCCCAGGTCGAAATTCCACACTTTGGAAAATTTTCAAAATTTTACCCATACAAAGTCACTCTGACACTTAGGATTTTTTCAGGTAAGCGAGCTCCGACCTAAAATCTTGTAACCGCTCTAACTTTTGAACGAAGACAGATAGGAACAAGCCGATTCTTTCACTGAATTTGTCTCACTCTTAGCTTTCAAACGAGCTATTGCACGACAAAATCCGTCCACTGGAAGCCAAAATCGAAGCAAGCTGTCCAGAGGGGGGGGGGACGTCAGCGAAAAATTTTTTATCTCCGATTTCGCTGGAAACATCCTTCCTAACCCAAAATTTCACGTAGATTCCGAATCTGGCCTCCGTTTTCTCATCCGATGCTTCGTTTTGGCTCTACAGTAGGCAGCCATCGCAAAAATTCTAACTCTGTCGTTTTTTCGAAAAATGTTGAAAATTTTTTCTCTCCGATTGACTTGAAACTCACCATACAGATAAAGAATTTCACGCTGATTCCAAATCTGAAATCCGTTTTCCAATCCGATGCTTCGTTTTGAAGCTAGAGCCCAAAACGTCCCAAATTCTAACTCTGTCGTTTTTCACCAATGTCCCAAAATCTTAAATGGCGTCTCACACCTAAACGAAGACAGATAGGAACAAGCCGATTCTTTCAATGAACTTGTCTTACTCTTAGCTTTCAAACGAGCTATCGCACGACAAAATCCGTCCACTGGAAGCCAAAATCGAAGCAAGCTGTCCAGAGGGGGGGGGGGGACGTCAGCGAAAAATTTTTTATCTCCGATTTCGCTGGAAACATCCTTCCTAACCCAAAATTTCACGTAGATTCCGAATCTGGCCTCCGTTTTCTCATCCGATGCTTCGTTTGGGCGCTACACACCAAAACGTCCCAAATTCTAACTCTGTTAAAATTTTGAAGAAAAATTTTTTCTCACCAATTGCCTTGAAACTCACCCTACCGATGCAGAATTTTACGCTGAATCCGAATCTGGCAGCCATTTCACCATCCACGACAACCTAGACGGTCGCCCACGTCAACCTAGACGGTCGCCCACGTCAACCTAGACGGTCGCCCACGTCAACCTGGACGGTCGCCCAAGTCAACCAGGCGGTCGGACCAACTCACTCGAGTCTCACACTCTGACGTTCCAGAGGGGGGGGGGAGTCAGCGAACATGTTGTGAACCAACCTGGCCGGCACACCACGACAGACCACAACCTCTGTCGTTCCAGAGGGGGGGGGGGACTCAGACCCGAAGCACCACGGCGGCCGACCACGACACTCTGCCGTTCCAGAGGGGGGGGGGAGTCAGCGATGGCGGCCATCTTGCGCTATCTGGTGTTTGTCACTTCCTTACTACTAACATCTGGGATATAGTGAATGACTTGCAAGGGAAGAACAAAAATTCGGACAAGACTGCATTGGATGTTAAGGACATCAGTGAACTATCCAAGACTTTCTTTCAGAACTTCAATAGTTGCTCTGACGACGTTCTGCGTCCTCTTGATGACGTACCATGGTCAATTGAAGTCAGTCCCGAATGCGTGTGGAAGCTGCTCAAACGTTTGAAATTCAAACAAGCAACTGGACCGGATGAAGTGCCAGCTAGGTTACTGAAGGAGGCCGCTGATATATTATGTGATCCATTGACAGACATTTTTAATTGCTCCATTTCAACCGGAATCTTCCCCATACTATGGAAAAACGCCAACATTAGACCTGTCCCGAAGAAGAGAAATCCGACTTTACGTGATTATCGCCAAATATCATTAACATCTATCTTGTCAAAGCTTTTTGAACGTGCTATTCTTATACACATGAAAGAAGCATTTGTGACTCATATTGGTTATGGCCAGCACGCATTTCGACCTCTTGGATCAACTACCACTGCCCTTATATCGATACATGACGCAATCACCTCTTATATGGAAAAAAAGAGACATTAGCAGTGAGAGTTACTTGCTTAGACATGGAAAAGGCTTTCGACAAGGTCCTTCACAATCGCTTGCTGAACAATCTGAACGACTTGGGACTAAATCATGGGTTTCTGATTTGGTTGGAATCTTTCCTTAAGGATCGCTGCCAGCGCGTTCTTATTGATGGCGTCCATGGGCCAACCATTTATGTCACATCAGGCCTACCTCAGGGTACAGTGTTAGGTCCTTATCTGTTTTCTTTATTTATGTCAAGTCTCTCCGTTTCACATGACAATGCTTGCCTCGTTAAATATGCAGATGATCTCACATTAGTAGAATGTCTCCAAAGAAATTCTGAGGATCCCAACTGCATGAGCTTAGTATCAGAGTGGATTGCTGATAGCAAAATGTCACTAAATCTGAGCAAAAGTAAACAATTTTTTGTGGAAAAGACTAAGGGCTTCATGTATGCTGATTCTTGCTACACAGATATTGATGTTTGTGAATCTGTAACAATTTTAGGAGTTGTGTGGAAGGATGACTTAACTTGGTATGCACATTTTGACATTGTATGTAGAACTGCCTGCCGGAGACTTCACATTCTTCGAGTATTGAAATCTTTTGTGTCAAGAGATAAGCTGGTTGAAGTCTTCAATGGAATTGTGCTCCCAGTCCTCTTCTATGCAACTCAGCTATTTGGTAAGCTGCCGGTGTCCATCTTGCGCAACATGAAAAGAGTCATCACTAGAGCACACCGTATTATTTGTGTCAGAGATGAGTGCAATTGTGACTTTATGTTTGATGTAAGTCTTCATCGCGATAATATGATGTGTGCCCTTCTAAAAAAGTGTGAAAACTCTTCTCATCCACTTTACCATTTGACTCCGAAGAGGCTGTGTAACACGAACCATTTTTGCCTCCCAGTATCAACGACATTGAGACGATCCAATTCATTTTTCCCACATGCATGTTCTCTAGCCAATTCAAAACTGTAAAATGCATGTTATCTCAGTTGCTCATTCTTGTAACTTTCTATTTTTTGTAACTTATCGAATAACTTTCATGTCTTAGCTGAATCGTCATTACTCTCATGTTTTCGTAAATATTTGTGATGTCATTTTACTTGATATGTGAATACCATTGTACTTTTGTGATTTTCATTCCTCGAGAAATATATACCTATTATTATTATTATTATTATTGTGACATTATTGAAGGAGGATATATAAATGGTAAATTATCAAATTTAATATTCAGTTTTCCAGCTTTTACTGTACCCATTGGTTATAGATTAAATGTAATTCCACAAACATTAATATATTTTCCTATTACAAGAAAAACTATTAACAACATTGGCATTAGAATCACTGATGAAAAAGGACAAGAAATAAATTTTGGAGGTGAAGAGATTATGATAGATCTTTTGGTTCGGGAGGTATAAACTCCCACGCGAAGCTAGAGAAGTTTAATTTTCTTCTTTAGAAACAAAAAATAAAAATAAAAAAAATAAAATTTTTTTATTAAAAAATGAGTGAACTACCTCCATTAAATAAAGAAAAACTTAATTTTAATCATCATCCAAATTTATCTAATAAAGTTTTGTCAGTTATTTGTGGAAGATCAGGATGTGGAAAAACGTATCTATTATTTAAAATTTTAACGACTCCAAATTTTTTGGATTATAACAATCTTATAATTTATACAACAACGGCAGAACAACCCGTCTATCAGTTTTTAAAATATGGATTTGAAAATAATCTTAAAAAAACAGCAATTGCTTCATTATTCAAAGAATATGAAAAATCTGAAGATGAAGAAGAAATAAGTTCGTGGTGTGAAGAAGCAACAAAAAATAGTCAGTTAGTAGAATCTAATAAAAATAAGCATATAAAGATACAATTAATAGATGATAGTGGTAATATGCAAGATCCTAGTAAACTAGATAAAACAATGAAACATTGTGTAATTTTTGATAATTGTGTTAATGATAGAAATCAGTCAGTTCAGAGAAATTATTTCACAAGAGGTAGACATAATAACTGTAGTGTATTTTATTTAACACAAAGTATGTATTCATTAGACGGAAGTGTTATTAGAAAGAATGCAAATACATTTATACTATTTGAAATAAATGCAAGAAACTTAAGTGATTTGTTAAGAGATTTATGTGTAAGAAATAAAGATGAATTTAAACAATCGTGTAACAATGCTTGGTCAAAAGATTATGGATTTATCACAATTAATATTGATAAAAAAATTAATGATAGAGTTATCGAACAATTGTTCTCTGACTGAAAGTCGATAGAAAATATTTTCGCGGAGTGATCGAATAATTTTTTCTTATAAATTTTTTGTTAATAAAAAAAAATATGTTGAATGCTTACAAGATAGAGCATGTACCAGTTTTAAAAGATTATCGTCATCCTACAAATCCTGTAAATTCGAAGAAAGAAGTTAGATTTTATTATCATCATAAATACGTAGTGCTCGTTACAGATTATAAAATAAAACATGGTATTAAACCGTGTGTTAAAACAAAAGACTTTCCACTTTGTTTAAGAAGTTTCCGAGTATTTTTGGCGTATAATAATTTATGGTGGTTGGTTAAGAAAGAACATTTAACAACACATGAATTAGAAACATTACATCAATTACATATTCCTGTGTATATGTAAAAACGGAACCGAGGTTCTATGTAAAAATTCATTTTTTCTTTTAAAAAATATGAATCGTGAAATGTCTTTCTGACAAACGTCTAGGATTGATGAATTAATCAAGAAACAGACTGCTGAGTTTGATGCGCAAATTAAACATAGTAAACGTAGTAAACGTATTAAAAAACAGAAACGTAGTAGGCGTAGTATTAGACGTAATATTAAAAAACAGAAAAGTGGAACAAAAGAAAAATTAGAAACTCCTATTAGTGATATCTTTTTTGATGATAGAATTAAGGATGAACTTGGTGATGATTTATGTAATTTATTTAATCCAAATGAAATTAAATATGAAAATGTATCTTTTATTAATGTAGTAAATGATATGCGGAAACTTTTAGCAAATGGTAAAATTATTAATTTACTTGGAAAAGTTGTTAAAGATCAGGAAAATATAATTCAAAATTTTTACGTAACCTTCTATAATAAAAAATCATTTGAAACATGGTTTTCGAATCTGGATGAGAAATCCGATGCTAACGAATGGATTTTTACAGGTAATATTAAATATGAAGATTTTGGAATGAAGTTAGTACAAAGATCGCATAGAGGGGCAGGGATTAATATGAAATATAGAATCAAAGAATATTTCGGTGAATATTGTTATATTCCTTCTGAAGATTTTTGTTTTATTAAATGTTATAATGTTTTACGAGGTTTTAATGAAGAACAAGGAGAAATGATGAAAGAAATGTTTAATAATTTTTTATATAAAGAGAAAGCCACATCTAGAAGAGGAGTAATGTCAAACTGCAAATTTTCTCAATTCAATAAATATTTTGGAGAATGCGTTCAATATTATAGTCCTGCCAATCGTCATTTAAATCCTAGAGGAATTGAAACGTTTCATAATTATGTTTATTACAATTATTTTCACGCAGGTTCAACAATTGGTCACTATTGTTTAATTAATAAATCTCATAAATTAAAAGCTATTAGAGAAATTGAAAATAATTTCAAACCCATATATAAAACAGCTACTGATGAAAATCTAACAACGCGTCCATATAAAATCATAACAAAGAAAAAAATTGACTATGGTTCAACATATATTTGGGATCTCGAAACTTTTCCCGATCCTAACTGTTCAACAGTTCATCCTATTCCTTACGCTGTAGGAGCTATTGATTTTAATAAATTTATATGTTGTTTACCGAAACAAAGATTGAAAGAATTAGAAACACG
Organism: Prostheceraeus crozeri; assembly: GCA_907163375.1. Classification (NCBI taxonomy): domain Eukaryota; kingdom Metazoa; phylum Platyhelminthes; order Polycladida; family Euryleptidae; genus Prostheceraeus; species Prostheceraeus crozeri. The sequence goes on from CAJQUW010008827.1 coordinate 78,178, forward strand.
TTTGTTAAGTGATATGATTAAAATTAAACGATCAAAAGATGAAGATGAAATTAAAAAACTTAAAAAACAGATAAATGAGTATAATAATTTAACTGAATTAGAATTTAATAAACTTCAAAATTGTGTGAAAATATTTACGAGAACTGAGGATGATGAATGTCCAATCGGGGGAAACCCAGAGGACGTATGTCCGATCCATCAATTTTTTAAAACTCTTAGAAAATTTAATTATTCTAGAGTAACTTTAATAGCTCACAATTCATCAGGTTTTGATTCCTATTATCCGATAAAAGCTAATTTTAAATTATCTAAACCGCCTCTTAAAACTTCAAGAGGAATATTGACTGCTTCATTACAAAATCCTTATACAACTGAATGTGTTAGTAGATACATTCAAAAATCTTTTAGATTTAAAAACAATATGAAAAAAGATTCACCGTCAGGTAAATTAGCACTTCAAACTATTATAATGAAATGTAGTTATCAACATGTAAAAACAAGTCTTTCTAAATGGTGTGAGAATTTTAAAATTCCTACGAATGTGTGTAAATTAAATTATGAAATTGGAGACATAACACATGAAAATTATAAAGAAAAAGAAAATGAATGGAGACCATATTTAGTTAACGATATACTTTCTTTAGCTTTTTGTATCTACAAATATAATAATGTTATGCGAGATTTAGTTGGTGAAGATATAACTACTAATTTAACATCCTCTGCTTTAACATTTAACGGTTGGATGAAAAGCGTACAAAATGACAATATAAATATTCATTCTCATATAGATTTATGGGCTAGAAATTATATTAGAAAATCTGTTAAAGGTGGAAGAGTTTCAGCAAATATAAGAAAATACATATCGCCATTTTGTAACATCTTGTTACCAATATTAAAACAGTATTTACCTGGTCGCTGCGCTGGGGGGACTTTGTCCCTTGGTCGCTACGCTGGGGGGACTTTGTCCCTTGGAAGTAATTTAATAGATTTAATGAAACAGTATCGAGATTTAGGAGATAAAACTGAAATTTGTAAGAAAATTTCAAATCAACTACTTGAACAAAAAAATGAATTTCTAATGGCTTTTGATGCAACATCTTTATATCCATCAGCTATGTATGATGAAAATTCAGAATACCCTAAAGCTGAATCAGCTAGAAAATTTCGTCAAGAAGAAGAGCGGGAAATAGTATATAAATTTAATACACAAACATTTAGACCTAAAACTGGAATATTCTCTGTTGTGTTTCAATATCCGAATGATATGTTTTTCCAACCAGTTCCTATAAAAGATAAAGTTAAAAATCAAAATAATAATTCTCATGTAAAAATAATCAGGTTTAGAAATGGTATATGTTATGATGTTGTGGAACTTGAGATGTAAATTTATTCCCTTAAATAAACTTGGTGTTATGCTTCAGGTACTCTTTCATGAGTCAATTAAGTAGTATGCGTTTTTGTTCATACATGTTCGTGTCGTGAATTATCGGTGTTGCTAAGTTACTGGGTCAGTTCTCCCGCACTGTTATATATATGTGTCTGCGCGCTTGATTTTGAAATATACCGCACATCGCGCTGTCCCGAACGGTTGTTTTCACGCGGTAATAAGATTCAACATTTAATGGCGACGAGGATAAAGTGAACTGCTGAGCCATGGAGCGAATTATCGTACCGGTGCTGTGTTCGAATCCCAAGTCTGAAGATTGGAACTATTTCTTACGTACTTTCGAGAACTACCTCGAAATCGTCGCTGCTACGAAAGCGCAGAAACTTCCGTTACTACTGAATTCTATCGGACGAGACGGACTGGACATATTCGACGGGTTACCTGAGCCCAAATCAGACTACGACGAAGCAGTTGCTGGATTTAAAGCTCACTTCAAGTGCCGGACGTCAATTCTTCTACGACGACAACAATTCTTCGAAGCCAAACAAGGGCAGAGTGAAACTTCTACAGACTACGCGTGTCGACTACGGCGGTTAATTAAGGAATGTGATTTCGGTGCTACTCAAGCGGTTCTTCTACGTGACATTTTCGTTTGTGGTATTTACAATAACTTTCTAGGTGAACGTCTTCTCGCTGAGGACGCCACCGTGCTTACATTTGAAACCGCGTTGTCCAAGGCCGAAGCCTACGAACGTGCCCGGCAAGACCGAAAAACAGTGGTGCCGCAATCTGTTTCAAATTTGCGTCTTCCTAATGGTACAAGTCCGGCTTCCCGTGTCCAGAAGTCTAAACCTGCTCGTTTTCAAAATTCAACCAAGAATATGCCTACGGAACGAGGAAGGTGCTATCGATGCAATTCTACAAATCATTGGGCGAACGACTCATCCTGTCCTGCGAGGAACGTGTTGTGCAGTGCATGTAATCGTAAGGGACATTTCAAAGCTGCGTGCAAATCTACAATGCTATCCGTTCAACCCAACCCTGCTGATCAGTGTAAACGAACGACTGCTGCGGTGTGTGCTTCTAATGATCCCAGTGCTTCTTCTAGTGCTTCCAATTCAAATACCACGTTGCATTCTTACATTAATACTAACGAGTTTTCCATTTTTGCAACTGATAATAGCACGAATGGCATGTCTGATTGTGAACGTCAAGTTTTTTTGAATCATCAAATTGTAAACGTTTTGATAGATACAGGTGCGCAAGTGAATGCCATTCCACGTGATTGTATAAGTTTGAATTCGATTTCTCCTACTTCAACAGGTATAAACGCCTGGGGAACTTTTCCCGTTACTGTTTTGGGTACTACTGAAATTAATGTTTGTTATAAGTCAGTATCAGTGAATGCATTATTTTATGTCGTTGATTTGCCTCCTACTGTTTACCCTCTATTAAGTTATACTCTTTGTAAACAACTAGGTTTGATTGCTGAGCTTGCTCAGCTGAGTATGGACGAGTTTTCCGAAAATATTGTGGCTAAGTTTTCTCATGTTTTTGATAGGCAAGGTATTTTGACTACAGGCTACAAGTATTCAGTTTCACTCAAGTCTAACGCTGTTCCTTTCAGTCCACCTGCCAGAAGGTTGGCTCCCGCGTTACACGCTAAAGTTAAGGCAGAACTAGAGAGGTTAGTAGATACGGGTATTATCCGCCGTATCATAGAGCCCACTCAGTTTTGTGCGCCTATGGTTATTGCCCATAAAAAGTCGGGTGAAATTCGAATTTGTACTGATTTTCGTAAACTGAACGAAAACATTTTGCGTGAGCAGTTCCAAATTCCTACGTTTGAGGAGCTAGCTATGAAAGTTGTTAAACCAAAGTACTTCTCTCAGTTGGATTGTAAAAGTGGGTTTTATCAAATTCCAGTACAAGAGGATTCACAGCATTTCTTATCTTTCTCTACACCGTTTGGCCGGTATACGTATACGAAGTTGCCGTTCGGTATCAGTGTTGCTCCTGAGGTATTTTCGCAATGCATGTATACAGTTCTAGAAGGCATTCCTAATGTCCTAATTTATGTTGATGACATTATTGTCTGGGGTTCGTCTCGGGATGAACATGATCGTACTTTGAATACAGTTTTACAGTGCATAGATTCTGCCGGCTTAGCGCTGAACCGTTCTAAATGCAAGTTTGCTGTTCAGTCAATTTCATTTTTAGGACATGTTTGGTCCGTTGATGGCATATCTCCGTGCCCTACTAAGGTGGCGGCTATTTCTAAGATGTCATTTCCTGATTGTGCGGCCTCTTTACGTTCATTCTTAGGGTTGGCCAGCGTCATGTCCCTCACTTCAGTTCTCTTGTTAATCCGCTGTGGAATCTCTTGAAAGTGAGTGGTAATTCCTCCATAACATGGGATGATAATTCGAAGACCGCTTTTCTCTCTGTTAAAAGTGCAATTGCTAATTCTACTTTGTGTTCATTCCTCGATCCAACTAATATGATTTCTGTTCAAGTTGATGCTAGTGGAGTCGGTCTAGGGGCGGCTGTTATGCAGGGCGATTCTGTCATTTCCTTTGCCTCACGTGCTCTCACCGATGTCGAAAAAAGATACTCTCAAATAGAGAGGGAATTTCTTTCTATTGTTTTTGCACTGAAACGGTTTTCAATGATATTATTGCCTGTTCGATTTGAGTTAAAAACTGATCATGCGCCGTTATTGAGTCTTTTGCGCAAACCTATTGATAAAATTTCTTGCCGAATGCAAAGATGGATAGTAGCTATTCAACAGTACCAGTTTGATATCAAACACATTCGGGGTCTTGATAACGTTATTGCTGACGGGTTGTCCAGAAATCCTATAGTTTCTCAAGCAACTCCAGAAGAAACTGCTGAGTATTCTGTTTGCTTCATGTTGAAATCTCTCTCGCTTGATTTGAGTCGAATTGCTGCTGAATCGGTTAAAGATTCATTGTTATCAGCTGTTGCCACGGCAGTTAATTCTAATTGGCCCGTTAGTTGCAAAAGTTTGAAACCGTTCTACTCTTTCCGTCAGGAAATTTCCTTGAAACACGGTAGAAATCCTGATGAATTTATCCTTTGTAAAGGGAATGTCGTGATATTGCCGAAGTCTTTGCAGACTGCTTTTATTGAACTAGCTCACGAAGAGCATGCTGGCGTAAACAAAATCAAAGCTGTCTTGCGTACGCTCGTATATTGGCCAGGTATGTCTGGTGATATTGAAGATTTTTGTCGTAAGTGTATTTCTTGTACTACATATTCAAACCGCGGAGATAATCCACCTCTGACAGTTGTATCAGAGTCAGTATCAATTCCTTGGGAGGTTGTTGCTGTTGATTTGACCGGTCCTTCTGAACTTTTAGAGGGAAATGTACTTTTAACCCTCATTGACCTTCATTCTCGCTATCCTGAGGTTCATATTCTGAAACAGGGCAACTCACAAAGTATAATACAAGCCCTTACATACACTTTTAGTAAATTCGGGATGCCAAAGAAAATATTGTCAGATAATGGGACTCCATTTGTTTCTGCTGAATTTTCTTCATTCTTATTGAATTGTGGAGTTAAGCATGTTCGTGCTTCAAACTTTAATCCGAGATGTAATGGCACTATTGAAAGATTCCATTCTACACTAAAGAGTCGATTGAAGCGTATTATTCATGAACATCGAGTCCCTCTGTGGAAGGCTATTCAAGCGATTTTGTATGATCTTCGGGCATCTCCGCATGATATAAATGGCGAGACGCCGTTCTTTCGACTCTTCGGTCGTTCCATGCCTACTAAGCTTTCACGTGCTCTTCTTGTTAAAAATGAATCTCCCACTTGCAGAAAACGAAAAGTTGACGTTGAGTATGATAATCGTTGGTCAATTAGTCGACCATATGATCCAGGTACTAAAGTTCGTGTATGAAAGGGGGATGGGCAACCATTCGATTTCACGGGTATTGTGAAAAGAAAAGTATCGGATTATACTTATGAAATTGACTTTGGAAATTACGTTAGGAATTATAACCAACGCCATATAAAACATATGTATGACGATAGTACTGATGATGGGTTAATTTATTTTGATGCGGACGAGGCCTACGATTCTGTTGAAGCACCTATGGTTGAGGATTCAGTACCTACTTTTTCTCCTTCCCCTCGTAGTGCGTCTAATGATATACCAGCACGTGTTCAGAGAGGTAGACTTCGTAAACCTATTGATCGCTATGGTGTTGTACCGTACTAATAATACAGTAATCTGTTTTATCGAGTGTTAATGGCATGATTTTATTGAGTGTTCTACTTCTTTGTGCGTAAGTTCTTTCCCTTGAACTATCGGACTCATTACATCTTGGCTTTTATCGTTTTCTTGTAATTTGTTAAACATGCTTTGTTGCTGGTACGAGTAAATTTGTAATTTTTCTAAGAAAAGGGTGAATGTGGAATTTGAGATGTAAATTTATTCCATTAAATAAACTTGGTGTTATGCTTCAGGTACTCTTTTGTGAGTCAATTAAGTAGTATGCGTTTTTGTTCATACATGTTCGTGTCGTGAATTATCGGTGTTGCTAAGTTACTGGGTCAGTTCTCCCGCACTGTTATATATATGTGTCTGCGCGCTTGATTTTGAAATATACCGCACATCGCGCTGTCCCGAACGGTTGTTTTCACGCGGTAATAAGATTCAACAGATGTATTAACTTCTGTAGACATACAAGAAATTGTTAGATGTGGGGGAAAAATCTTACATATTACTGATGGTATAATTTATGAAAAAAATTATCAAGTTTCACCATTTCGAAATTATATTGAAAAACTTTTTAATTTGAGAAAAAGATATAAAACAGAAGGAAATACTGTAGGTGATGAGTTAATTAAATTATTGATGAATTCGCTATATGGCAAAACTGTGCAAAAAGATATAACCACTAAATATCATTTATGGAATGAGAATACATTGAGAAAAATTTCACTCAAGAAGTAAAAGATTATGAAAAATTAAATGATGAACAATATTTAGCGAAAGTAGAAATGGAAGATGATGAATTTCTCAAAACTAATATTGTAAAAGATGGGAAGACGTCATTCATGCCATCACACTTAGGTTCTTTCATTCTTTCTCACTCTAGAAGAATCATGAATAACTTTATTTTAGAAATTAATGGTTTCAACGAAAAATACATTCATTATACAGATACTGATTCAATATATATTTCCAATGAGCTCTTTAATAAATTAGACGCTGCTGGATATGTTGGAGGAGAATTGTGTCAAGGGAAAAATGATTATGGAAATGGAATTATTTTTGCAATGTTTATTGCACCTAAAGTAAAATACTGTATTACTGTAGATGAGCAAGGGAGACTTAGTGAAAAGAAAACATTCAAAGGATATTCACAAGATAAAGTAAAAGTAGAAGATTTTCTAAAATTATATTCGGGGAAAACATTATCGACTACAGTTAATAAACCATGGAAAAGATCTTTAGAAACTGGAATTAGTATTCCTGATAAAAATAATAATACTGAAGAAAAAAAATTTTCTGGTCAAATAAATATTCTTAAACGTCAAGCACCAGATGAAAATGAAATTATGTTTCCTTATAACGGAGAAGATATTCAAGCTGAAATATTTCAAACAATCATCTGTGAGAGTAATTTAAGTGATGATGATGACACGTGGGAATAATAATTTTTTTATTACATCTAAAAAATTTATTACATCTAAAAAATTTATTACATCTAAAAATTTTATAACATCCAAAAACTTATTACATCTAAAAACTTATTACATCTAAAAACTTATTACATCTAAAAACATATTACATATGAAGATATATTTATCGAATATTTTGGTATTTTCTATTAAGTTTTATCATATTAAGTTTCATCATATAATGTTTTATCAAAAGATAATTTAAATTTATTTTCACTAACTATTGATTCTTCATCATCATCATCAATTGATTCTTCATCATCATCATAAATTGATTCTTCAACATCATAAATTACACTTTTTGGTATAGGATGCCATTCCCTGATAGGATACCATTCTCTTATTGGAATATCTAACTCTAAATTACATCTTTTATCTGATAATAATATAATAGAGAAAAATATTGGTCTTTGATCTCTTTTGGAAAATTTAATAACACCACCATAATCTGAATCACTTTTAGTTTTTATTAATTAAAGATGATAAAATTTTTAATTGATTAGATGTAAATCCTAATTTAAATTTTGTAGACCCGACACATAGTTGTCTAACAGTATATTCAACTATACCATCATTATTATTTTCAATTGTAAGAAAATGAAATTTAGATAAATTTTTATAATTACTAATATTTTTATAATCTTTTTTACCATTTACACCATTTTCAGATGTTTCAGAATCATCATCTATATTATTATCATCATTATTATCATAAGATTCTTTAAGATCGGGCAAAGCCCTAGAACCTTCAGTTCGTTTATTATGATTATGATTATGGACATTGTTAATAGTATAAGGTGTTGTCCACATATAAATTTTCTCTTGTTGAGCTAAACCATTTATATAAGATTTTAACAAATTAATATTTAAGTTTGAATATAATCCTATATAAGTATCATCATCATATCTTTGCGGCATTTCTAATGTTTCTTGTTTATAAATTGTGTCTCTATAATAAACTTGACATAATAATTCTTCATTATGTTTTTTACTCTCTATGTGAATGTTATATTGATTTTGATCGTCAACAAATAATCTAATTTTTTCTTTCGAAAAAGATTTTAATTTTTTAACTAATTCTTTAATATTGATATAATTAATAATTTTATTTTCTATCCAATCAGTATTACTAATCGGCAAAACTGCTCTAATAAAACCATAAACGTTATTATGACCTATTATAACCATATTTTCTTTATTTAATTCAACATAAGCTACATCATTATATTTACTTACAATCTCCATAAATTTAATAAATGGATCACCCGGAAATAAACAATAGTTAGTTTCTATAGAAGGTAAACCTTTTGTTTGTTCTCTAAATATTTCGGCTTGTAATTGAAATAAAATATTAACATCTATACATGGATTGTTATTATTATTATTATCAAAACATTTATTTTCAAATCCCGTTGATCTCGTCGAATAAGAAGAACAGGATGATGCGGACGAATATAATTTTTTTAAATTTGCTTTATCCATTTTTTTATTTTTATTAGAAAAAAAAATTATTTTTTTATTGTTAAAAAATGATGTTACCAAATGTTGGTGGAGGTGCATATATCCCGAATAATCGTGAATTAGAAATAGAAATAGAAAATTATATTATGAAAACTGGAGACGTTTTATCTGGTCCATTGCATCTTTCTATTCTTCCGCAACAAAATACAGAGTTAACAAATAAACAATATGTTGATACACAAATCAATGACTTAAAAGAAAAAAATATAAAAGATGTTTTGGTTCCACTGATGAATGAATTAAAGTTGCTAAAACTTAATGACAAATCATTAAACGAAAAATTATTAAAACTTGATAAAAAGGATAGAGAGCTAGAAGCAGATACAGCAAAACTTTTTAAAAAGATTTCAGAACAATCAAAAATTTTAATATTACTTTCTATAAATTTAAAATCTGCAGTCATTAAGAATAAACATCAGATACAACTATTGAAAGAACAATTAGAAGATGAAATAGAAAAACTTCCTGAAAGAATTAAAAAAAATTTAAAGCAGTTACAAACTACATTCCAAAAAAGTGTTGATGAATTAAGTTCTAAAATTACTCAACAAATGAAAAAGATGAATAGAATAATAAATGAAGTAAACTCACTTAATGAAAAAGTTGATAAAATGAAAACTCTTAAAATCAATTTAGAAAATGAATTAAAGAAAAATTTACAAGAATACTCTAAAGAAAATAAAGAACAGTTAGATTCTGTTAAAAGACAATTAGATGTTCTTAAAATTAAGTTAAATGCACTTAAAACGGCATTGAAGATTAATCAGCAGAAAATGCAAGTTAATAGAAAAGAAATTAAAGTACATCACACGCTGCTTGACGCAATAGATAAAGTGCAACAGTCAATTAATAAAGTTATCTCGAAGTTGTTGTCCATTCACAAACGTAAATCTTAAACGGACCAAAGGTCCTCAGGTTACTAGCCGATCGTAAATATTTTTTCCCAAAAGTCAAATTTAATCCTAAAAAATGCCTATAATTTATAAACACAATCTTAAACATTTTGCTTCAAATCAAAAAATTGCTCATGAACCATCTATGAAATCTGTTTACCATTATGACAGTGTAGAAACAATCGGAACACAAAAGTTCCTAGGCACCGCAGGTGCCGTTCAAAAAGAAGGGGCTGGTATATTTTCTGGTATTGGAAGTATCGTTAACTTAATTAAAAATAATAAAGATTTGATTACATCTGCTGTAAAAGGAGCAGCTGCTATAGGTAGTACAGCTAGTGCAATATCAAATGCTGTTAAGTCTCAAAACGAATTAAAACAACTAGAAGCTATTCGTAAACTTAGGAATGATTCTGAAGAACTAAAAAATTTAAAAAAACTTTCAGAGGAAACAAAAAATAAAATTGCTAACATAGCTGTTGGGGAAACCTTGAGGAGCGGAGCTCCGTCTGATAGTAAACATAAGAAGAAATCAGGCGTAGCCATAAAACGTTCAATTGAAGAAATAAGAGGTAATGGTATTAACAGCAACCTTCGGTCTAACCAGCAAAGCTGTAGCGGAGCTGGTCTAGCAAAATTCTAAAATATATTTTTTAGTAAAATTATTTTAGTAAAATTTTTTTAGTAAAATTATGTTTTAGCAAAATTGTTTTAGCAAAATTTTTTTAGTAAAATTTTTTTAGTAAAAATTTTTTCTGTCTGTGAGAAAAAACAAAAAGTCAAATTATTTTTTATAAAAATTTCTTCGCTTATCGAAAATAAATTTAGATTAGACGATCCCCCGTTCGTCAGTTATAATCAAAAAAAGAATGACTATATAAGAATTGCTATGAATCCCGGATCTTCCAGTAGAGTAAATACTGGAGGTGATTTAATTTTTGAAGTTGATAATCAACAAAGTTATTTATATTTACCTGATTCATTTTTACACTGTAAATATTCTTTATATAGTGATGCCAATTTTACAACACCATTACCAGATACCGATAATATTGCACTAGAGAATAATTTCTTTCCAAGATTATTTACACAAATGCGTTTAGATGTTGCAACTCAAAATATAGAAACAATAAGTGATTCTCCAGGTGTAATTGATACAATGCTTAGATTTGTAACAATTGGTGAAAATAATAAAAAGTATGAAATCGAAGGTTGGTTTCCTGATACAAATGATGGTATAATTGTTGATGATCTAACTCACGCTGGAACAGATTCAGCAGGAATTGCGAAAGATGTAGAAAATATTGCAAAACATTTAAATAAAACAAATAATGATGCATATAAAGAAAGACGTGAGTTTAACAAGAAAAGTAAGCAAACAGTAAATTGGTCATTGTCTCCATTATTCGGATATTTAGATTATGATAAAATATCATATCAATTAAAATTTAAATTAATAATTCATCGCACAGCAAATAATGAATTAATCTTTTTTGGTAAGACTGGAAAAAAACATATTTAAAAATTGATAGACTTGAATGGTGGATTAAGCATATTACTCCTAGTTTAGAGATTGAAACAGCTATTGCAAAAAGATTAAATACTAACAAACCAATTCCAGTAAATTTTCTAAAGCGTACTGCTAGTTCAGTAACTTTTTCCGAACAAAGATTTAACTGGCATTTTACTAGAACTGCGAATACTCCAAGATATTTATTACTAACATTTCAAAGAAATAATTCTTTAAGTTTTGATAAGAACAATAATCTCTTCCATATTAATACAATTCGAAGTTTACAAGTTTCATTAAATCAAACCCGATATCCAATTGATCCATTAAGATTCGATGATACCAATAATCAATTTATGGAAGGATATGATTCTTATCGAAATCTTTGTATAGAATTTGGAGTTGAACCACAATTAACTCCTGGAGATTGGAGACATTTATATCCTGTTTTCTGTTTCGATTTAAGTGCATAATCTGAAGATATTATCAAGACTGGTTGTGATGTAACAATTAATATTGAAAAGAAAGATTCCACAACTTCATTGATGGCTTATGGTTTATTGCTAGAAGATGTAAAATATTCTATTGAAATTCTTAATGGAAAGATGGCTAGGATAAGTTAATTAAAATTTTTGATAACTTAAAATTTTTGATAATTTAAAATTTTTTCATAACTAGAATAGATTAAAATTTTTGATAACTTAAAAATTTTTTATTAAAAATGTCGCAAGCAAAAAGTAATAATAATAAAACTGTTGAATTAAAATTACGTAATATTGTTGACAAAAATACCCCTAAAACTATTACGATTAACAAAAAAAAGTATTACATAAGTAAACCAATGATAGAGAATATTCAATTACAAGAAGAAAAGAATGGCGGGATTCTCCCATTAATTCCACTAATAATAGGTGGCATAGCAGCAGCAGGAAGTGTTGCAGGTGGGACAGCTGGTATTGTCCAAGCAGTAAATAAAAATAAATCAGAGAAGGCAGCATTAGAAGAACAAAAACGTCATAATAGAGAGTTAGAGAAAGTTGCTAGGGGTGACGGAATAGTAGATAATTTTATTAGTAAATTAAAATTAGTTGATGAAGGAAAACGTGTTCTTAAAGATATTCTCCACAATGTTGATGATTTAATTGAAATTAAAGAAACTAAAGATGGTTCTGGAATATATCTAAGTCCTAGTATGATTCGGTAATAACCTCAGGACCTTTGGTCCGATCGGCTAAAGCCTCTGAACAAAGTTCTATTAGGTAAAACATTTATTTTATCTTTTAAAATGAATTCTACAAATTCCGAAAATTTAATTAAATTAAAAATTGCTAATTTAGATTTATTAAATTATCTATTAAACAAAAATAAAAACTCAAATTGTAAAATTTATGAAGGTAACGCAGACAAACAAAGTTTGGCTACTACCTACGGTGGTGACATACAAAAAACATTAGAAAACTTTCCTGGGTTCATTTGGAGTAAATATTCGAAAGAAAAACATCTTCCTGGTCATTCATATACCGGTCCAGGAACTCGATTAGATATAAGACTAGATGAGAATAATAATCCGAAACCAGGTGAAGAACCAATAATCAGAGTAGATGCCGCCGCTTATAGACATGATTTAGCTTATCGAAATCATGATCTAAGTTCTCGTCATGCAGCTGATAAGAAGATGATTCAAGAATTAGATAGTATTCAAAATCCTACATTTAGAGAAAAAATTGAAAGAATGTTTGTTAAGAAAGCTTTACAAGCTAAAATATTATTCGGACAGGGTTTAAATGAAACGACAGCAAAGCTGTCTGAGAGCAATGCTCGAACCTACGCGTCTGAAATGTCGAATGACCTAGGACGCTATGCGTCCGAAATTCATAAAGAATACAGAAAGCCGAAATATCTATTGAAAGTAAAAGTATTTAATAAAGATGATATTTGGAGTGATCTTATTCATATACCGAATGAAAGGGACTACAAATACGCATTGACCGTTATAGATTTATATACACGATACGCTTGGGTAAAGCCTTTAAAAAATAAAAGTGGTCTATCAGTTAAATATGCGTTTGAAGAAATCTTTAAAGAAAGTAAGAGAAAGCCAAAAAATTGTTTGTTGATAAGGGGTCGGAATTTTATAACCGAAACGTTCAGCCACTATTTGAAACTGTTTATTCAACTGAAAATGCAGGGAAGGCCGTAGTGATAGAAAGATTCAATCGGACGTTAAAAAATAAATTATTCAAGAAATTTACTGAGCAAAGAAATCAGAAATGGTTGAAGATATTACCAGGAGTTGTAGAAGACTACAATAATAAAGTTCATTCTGGTATTGAAGAAACTCCAAAGAATGCTTCTGACGACCCTGATTTGATAAGAAAAAAAATATTCGAGAATAATTATTCGAATGAGAGTAATCCGAATTTGCAGAAACTTAAGCCGAAATTTAAAATTGGAGATAGAGTTAGAATATTTAAATATAAGAATAAATTTGAAAAAGGCTTTGTTGGCTATTGGACTAAAGAAATATTTGAAATTTGTAAAATAAATCAAACTTATCCGATTATTTATGAAATTAAAGATTTAGATAATGAGGATATCAGAGGCCGTTTTTATCAAAATGAATTACAACGAACTGATTTTTAATTATCATTATTATTATTATTATTTTTCAATTCTAACATAATATCAAGAAATGGTACTCCTTTTTGTAATTTAAATAAAACATAAAGACATAATTGACCACAGTAAGTAGTTCCCGGTTTTTGAATTTGAAATGTATTATAAGTTCCATTGCCAAGTAATTTTTTGACTTCGTTTGTAGGTGGAAGTCCGTATGAGTCAAAATAGTAATTAGAACAGTTTATATTTCTTTGTCCTGCTGACCAATGTACGCCTTTTTCATCTGACGTATGGAGATTGGTTACGAAATTTACAGTTATTGATGGAACTTTGTTCCGGGAACTGAAGGTTCCTGTTGGCTTATTTTTTAAGAATTGTAATTCGACTCTCATTAGAACATGAAAATTCTTTATCCCTAATTCAGTTGCGATTTTCTTTAGGCCGAAATTTGTCGTGGTTTGCGTTCCATATAATTTAAAAAACTCCTTTATGTTGCTCATTTTATAATAAAAAAATTTCTTAAGGGACCCCTAGAAGACAGAAGGGAGGGGGTATTGATTTAAAACTGTTCTCTAATGATGACTTTCCTTACTACTTATTCGATTTTGAAATGATTATATTATAATTATTCTAATCTATATTGTTTTATATATTTCCATTTTCTTCATGAACTTCATTTGTAAAATATGTTTCATCGTTAAAATGATTGTTTAAAATTGCCATAACAACTAACCCACATATCGGCGTTTATGCGTTCTGAGTTCACAAGAAGAATTTTATTGTCATTTGCTTTTATTGTCAATGCACTCTTATGTGCTTAATCTATTCATGTCTTCACAATGGGAAGTACTTTACTACCCGTATGTGTTTGGCAAACGCTAAATGAATTTTGCAAATCGATTTCTAAAACTGAATTTGAAAACAGACTTTGCAAATGGATTTTAAAAATAGATTTTGAAAACAGATTCTGAAAATAATTTACGTAGGGGTAAATTGAAATGTCAAAACTTTACGCACGCGTAAGTTGAAATGTCAAAAGTTTACCGATGGGTAAATTGAAATGACAAGTGATAGCACGATAATTTTAGGGGAAAGCAGCTAGATGTTTCTCTCTCTTCAATTATCAGCCAGTGTACGGGTTCATTGAATAATTTTGAGTTTATGAGTTACAATGATCTTCTAGTTCACACAATTAGTACTTTAAATAATGTTGAGCATACAATAACGAAGAATGACTAAGTAATAATTGCGTCTTCTTAATCTATCATAATGCTCTAATCTTAATAATAATTCAGAACCATTTCACCTGTTTTTAATTGAGATAACGAAGGATATATTCTTGCGGTTTCTTCCATTTCTGAAGTTCCTTCCATTCTTTAAAGAAATATTATTAGTCACATGTTATATTTTAAAAACCAGAAAGATGGATAAAATTCATGAATTTGAAATTCTCAACTTTTATGATTTTTGGTGTCCTGGAACGGTCATGATTTAAGCGAGAAAATTGTAATTCTCAAATTTTGAGATTCTTAACTTTTATGATTTTCGGTGTCCTGGAACGGTCATGATTTTAAGGGTGAAAATTGTAATTCTCAAATTTTGAGATTTTGAAAAATTTGAAAATTGGGTATTTTTAAAAACGCTTAAATTTTCGCCCTTCGGCCTTCGGCCACGTGAAATTTGAAGTCTACCTAAATTTTTGAAATTTTTGAAATTTTGATTTTTTGAAAAAACCCGCAAAAGTGTGACATCCGGCGCAAGCGAAGCGAAGCAAAGCGAAGCGTCGCGCCGGATGTCACACTATATACTACTGTTCTGGGTCGAACGGCCGGGTGTGTCTTGGTCGACCGTTGTGGTTGTTCTTGGGCGGCGGTCTTTGTTTTTGGTGTGTAGGGATGGTTGTAGGTTGATTTGGTGTTTAGATTTGGTTTCCTCATGAAATTCCGGGTCGACATGTTGTGTTTCTGGTGTAGGTATGGTTTAAGTGTGTTTTTGTGTGTTTTTGAGTGAGAAGGTGGCTGTCGCGGCGAAACGAAACCTCGTACGTGAAAATGGACGGCGGATTTGGACTTTTTGGGTCTAGAGGACTTGTTTCCAAAGTCGTAGGCCAAACAACGAAGAACTTCGACCCCCCCTCGGCAGCGATCCTCCAACTTTGGTTTCAGAAATGGCAGAGTCGTGCGATAGCTCGTTTGAAAGCTAAGAGTGCTACAAATTGATTGGAAAGCACAGTTTGGCCCTATCTTTCCTTGCTGAGGCTTGAGAGTGACATTGAGACTTTTGGTCATGTTAGAGAGCCGTCAGAGGTTGAGTTTTGTGTTTTGGACTCCAGGGGGCGAACGAAGCATCGGACGAGAAAACTGAGACCAGATTTGGAATCAGCTTGATGTCATTGGCCAATGAGGAGCACATCCAATGAGAATCCAGCATTTCTCTATAAATAATGAGGTTTTCAGAGTGACAATCAGCTATCTTTGAGTCGCACAGGTGTCGGACGCACGCTCTCCCTCTACATTCCTATTTTATTATCCATCTGAAATGGTAAGTCGGAACCTTCCTTCCTATCTTTCCTTGAGTGTTAACTTAATAGCATCTCTTTCATTTTCAGGGATCTACTACATCTACTAAATTTGCAGGACAAGATAGTGTTCAGACGCTACAAGGATCTCTACAATCAGATCGTCTTATGTTGAGGCCAGTAGAAGAGACAACAAAGGAACATAATCCTACCCCACTACAGCGTAAATTTAGACAAGCCATACGTTATCACGATCATAGCATAGTATAGCAAACGGGAATGCTTCCTTCCACTGAAGTGAAGATATTGAACAATCAGTATGGGGACCACGTAGTCATTCCTGTGAATCAATACATTCGTCGCCAACTCGACATTATTGAAGAGTTAGCAATATTAAATATGGACATCCCTACTCCCCTTAGCAAGGAATGGAAGGCGAGAGACGACAAAGATACTCCATATAGAAAGATATGGGATGGTAAAAAGCTTTCTTTACCACTGTCGCATTGGTGCTCATACTACAAAAAGGAAGCAGATGAAGTGACACCCATCAGATGTGAAGACCTCGCAGAAGGCACTTGGAATATTGGTTTTGCTATCAGTGGAGTTATGGCTATCACCAGAACAACAAATTAGCCTCTATATCGATGCATGCTCAATCCATCCTATATATAACAAAGCAACCAGACCTTCATGACATTATTGATCAAATCCTCAACGAGATCGGTACAAAGCGCAAGTCAGAGAAGAATGCTTCAACTAAACGCAGGCCAAATAAGGAGAATCAGTAGTCCTTACCTATGTCTACCTTATGACAATTCGCTCATGTGCTTTGAGTGTCGAAGACGTGGACTTATCAGATACATTTTACTTCTTCGCTGTCATCATGTTATTTGTGTATTTTGTCGTGAACAGCATCGATGTACTTCATCATTTTGTAATATGTTATAGGACTCTTCATCAGATGAGTAAAAATTTGTAATTTCCTTTTTAGTCATCTATCATCATTTTTATGGATTGTGAGGACTGTACAGGAGCTCAGTGCTATTGCTATGGACAATTGGTCGTATCAACTTGTTAGTGTCTACCATCAACATGCCAAGTGTGATCCCAACGCTGATAGCTGGGCGAGAAAACACATCCATGGACTTAATCAGCAATACTTGCAGGACTATGGCTTTTCTAATGAATGTACTCTTCTTATTGACTTTAAAAGATGGTTAGCAGCTTTTAATGTTGTATGTATCTTTTGCAATGATCCTACTAAGGAGAAGAAACTATTTCCAAATCTAATCATCAATGATATTCTACTTCTACCTTGGGATAGTAGAGTTAATCAACACTACCATGAAGTCACTAAATGTTTTAAGGAATTGAGTGCTCCTATTTTAAATGTTCGTTGTAGTCGCTACATTCATAATCAATGCTTTTTTCCTCCATATCTCAACACTGCTAAAGTAATGTTTGGTCATCATTGCTCTTTATATGATAGCTACCAACTGTATCTATTTTATCTGTTTCAAACTCAAAATTTGTAATGCATGCTTGTTAAAGTCGTTTAATAAATGCTTTATGAAGAGATTTGTTATTTTCATGCAATGGGTGGGATAGATGAAGGATGATAATGTCTTCTCAAATGATTGTGGAACATTGCGTTTTCATAGACAAATTTTAAAAGGGAACTATTCAAGATTATGCGATGCCATTTCATAAAGATGAGATCAACATCAAATCAGTTATTGGTGATACTAGCACTCTATTTTTGAAGTTAATGGATACGTTAATTTATAATAGAATTGTAATGGCGAGATTAGTTGCAAAAATTCATTTCAGCCATTTTGGGAAAGAAGGGGTAGAAGATCGTTTCTTCCACTTTGCTTCTTATTCGATGGAAGTTGTAGATAATCCCGAAGAATTTTTGAAAGACATATGGGAAAAATTGCTCAACGTCTTGATGCATTTAACCATCATGGTAGCAGTTTAGTGATTGAAGCGATTTCACATATTCACATTTAACTTTGTATAAAAGAAACTAAAAGATGCAATGGTACTTGATCGTAGCACAATTGGTTTTCGAGTTGTGTCTGCTTACTGTCGAAGTATATTCCTTCTGTACATGTGTCTATTATTTAGAAATGGCTAGCAAGTTCATGTTTTCAAAAATACTTGCTTTAGAAGTTGTTAGCAAGAGTGAAAATCTGCGATGTATGTAAGTGAAAGGATGGAAGTGAAAAACGCATCTTTAAGAGATGTAAGCACCCTTTCTACCAGCGCTGTTTCATACGCTGCTGTATTCAACTTTGTCACTGCAGTCACTGTGATATAGCTCATTTTGAGAGTCACTTCTGTCATTGAAGTTAGCACTCATGCAAATGTGGAAAATCAAGTTGTAACAATGGTTAAGAGAAAAATGGCGAAACGCAAAAGTCGAAAGTCTTCAAAATTTTCTGAGGCCATTCGAGCTCTTCAACGAATGAAAGGAAATCAGCGATATAGTGCTATACGACATGCTAATGATAAATTTATTCGAGAAATTGTTTCTCAAGTGAGAAGTTTGAGGACAAAGAAATTATCACCACAACAACGAAAGTCACTTAAGCGACATACTACAAAATTACGATTCATCTCCAATCCTAAAGTCACCCTTCAAAGAAAGAGGAAAACTCTGTCACAAAAGGGTGGTTTCCTTTCAGCACTACTTCCGCTGTTAGCTCCTGTAGTAGGTGACCTATTGGGTAGGATCTTTAATCCGAAGCGTTAATTATGCAAATATTAAACCCCAAAGTATTAAAATCGATTTCAGACTTGAATGTGATAAAGTTCTGACTGTATCAGGTCCATCCCATGCAGGTAAAACTGTTTTCACTCTGAATTTGCTAGACAGAAGAAAAGAATTGTTTAGGGAACCTATCAATCGAGTTATTTGGTGTTATGGTATATATCAGCCGTTACTCTTTCAGGAATTGCAACGTCGTAACTTTATTCGAAATGAAGGAGTTATTCCACTGGATAAGATTCAGTCCAATGATGTCGTTGTATTGGATGATCAATTAAAAGAAAGCAAGAATTCTAAAGATGTTACAGATATGTTCACTCGCGCAGCACATCACAAAAGGTGCTTTATAATCCATATCACGCAAAATTTGTTTCCTGATGGGAAAGAAGCCCGCACACGAAACCTGAATACACACTATTACGCTATTTTTAAGAATCCACGAGATAGAAGTCAATTTGAAATTTTAGCGCGACAAGTTGCGCCAAGAGGTTCAAAAGCCTTCATTGAAACTTTTCAAGCAGCAACTGAAAAACCACACGGTTACTTATTTATTGATTTTACACAGGAGTGTCTGGAAGAATTTAGATTTCGAAGTGATATTTTGAAAAAGCCTATGATTATCTACAAACTATGAGCTCCCATTCTCGCATGATTGTCATTCCTCAGGATGAATGTGTGCAATTGACTGCTTTACAGCAAGTAAAGCAACCTCTAGCAAATCAAATTTATAAGAAAGAGCTGGATTATCAGCAAAATGCGCATATCAAAGATCCACATCCTGCTGTATTACTACAATCGGAAACTGTTAAAGAATTGAAAAGCTTGAAGAATAAGATGCGTGACTCTGTTTCGACTGCTACACCTTTAGCATCTCGTGCACATGCAATAGCTCTTTTCAACAGCATTGAACCATATCTCAATGTGAATGATAGAGGTGAAATCATTACAGATGATGATAAAATTAATAGCGCTTCGCGTTATGAAGACTTGATTCAGTATGCAACGCGTAGAAAACGTCGACAAGGTTATGTCCCACATGGTTGGCCATATTTTCTTCAACTATTGAAAAAGCACAATGTTCCAAAATTTGCATTGAATAATGAAACATTGAAAGAACTTGATTCTACTTCAGAAGTTGGTACTACTTCAAATGTTAATTCTTTTCCTAAAATTAGGAGTGTTAGAATGCCAAGAAATTGGTTTAAGAGTTCACCTTCTACATCTCCTTCCACACTTACTAACGACGTAGATCTACACCCTCTAGTCAAACGAGAGAAAGAGATAGACGTAGAAGATCTCCACCAAAGAAATATATGTTCTCAGACTATTAATGGGAAGCAGATGTGTTGCATGCCATGTAATGAACCGCCGCAGGTGCATGTTGATGTAACATGTACTTGCTGTGCCAGCTCTTGCAGTGAGACTCTTAAGCAATGTGAACATGAATGTAAATCTGCTAAATCTTGTGGCTGTTTTAAGTGTAAAAAGACAAGAAAGCAAAAACATGAGAAGAAGGAGGAAGAGTCAGTCGTCATCACATGAACTTTTAAAGTCAATCTATTATGATGTAAAACATCCAGCAGGATTTGCATCTATCGAGAAATTATCAAAAGCGAGTGGTCTTCCACAATCACAAGTTAAACAATGGTTAAAGGGTCAGGCTACCTATGCACTCCACAAACAAGCGAAAAAGAAGTACCGTACCCGTCATTATATTACTCATGACATTGATGAACAGTGGCAGGCAGATTTGTGTGACGTTGCCTCTATTTCAAAACATAACTCGGGAAATAATTTTATTTTGAAAGTAATTGATATTTTCTCGCGATATGCGTGGGCTCAACCATTAAAAACTAAAGAAGGTAAACGAGTAGCAAAGGCATTTCAGTCAAATTTCCAAGAGGATCGCATTCCAAAGAGAATTCAGAGTGATCAAGGAAAAGAGTTCGAAAATCAGCATGTGGGAAGATTGTTTGAAAGATATGACATTGAGTTGTTTAGTGTAAAGAGTGCTTATAAGGCTGCATTAGTTGATCGTTTTAACGGCACATTGAAAATTCGCTTGTGGCGACATTTCACTGCCAACTTAACACAAAATTGGACAAAGGTTCTACAAGAAACGCTACATGCCTACAATCACTCTGTACATCGCTCTATTGGACTCAGACCAGCAGATGTGAATGCTGACAATGTAGATGAAGTGCGTAAAACATTCCAACGTAAGCGTAATAATGCAAAAGTGATGTAAAAATAGGCGATAAAGTTCGCATATCAAAAGTGAAGAGTGCTTTTGCCAAAGGTTATCTCCCGAATTGGACAGAAGAAATTTTCGCAGTTTCAAGTATCAATAAAAAAGACTCCCCAACAACTTACAAGTTGAAAGATTACGATAATGAAGAAATTGATGGTAGCTTTTATCGTGATGAGATTGAGTTGGTCACTCAAAGTGAAACACATTTAGTAGAGAAAATCATTCGAAGTAAGAAACGACAAGGTGAAGAATGGTGTCTTGTTAAATGGGTCGGATATCCTTCAAGTATGACCTCTTGGATGCGTCGTGCAGACATCTTTCATCCACGCGATCGTCAGTGATTTATGCAAAGATATAACTTGTAATGTCAAGGTCTAACTTATGAATCTGACTGCATCGTTTTATTCACGGCCCTCCTATGTAAGTGGCGCGGGTACAATTTACAGTGGTGCCCGCCGTCAACGTGGAGGTAGCATATCTGGTGCGCTGAAATCTGTTGTAGCACCTTTCTTATCTACTGTCGGAAGATCTTTAAAACGAACTTTTTTTCAATAATGCTGTTGGCTTTGCTGGTGATGTTGTCAATGATATTGCCAGTGGAAGAAATATAAAGAGTACTCTACTAAATCGTGGGAAGGAATTCGGTTTAAGAACATTACAGCAAACGTTTAATGCTACTCAACAAAAGAAAGCACCTAAACGAGTGAATGTTAGAAGAAAAAGAAAACAGGGCGGAGGTGGTAAGAAGCAAGCTTCAAACAAAACTAAGAAAAGGCATTCACGCAAACGCCGTGCGCGCTCTAATCCTTCATTGCGTGCTAAACGACGACGCTGTCATAACTTCTAATCATGGAGTGCAAAACTTCAGGCTTTTGTTTGTTTGATCAACAAGCAATACAGACAGATATTCTTAGTTCAAGTATTGTAGATTATCATCCTCCTACAGCTGAGAATACTGGTCCTATTGAATTTGTTATTCCTGGCGCTAGCGATGATTACATTGTTTTGAGTTATGCGATGGTTGATGTGCAGTTCAGAATTCAGCAAGCAGATGATACTAACATCGATGATGCACATAAAGTTGGTCTGAACAATTTACCACTGGCAACACTATTTCGTGATGTTTCTCTAACTATTGGAGAGCAACAGGTAGAAGGTGGTCAAAGCGATTATCCCTATAAAGCATATTTGAATGCTCTATCACAGTTTCATCCAGCAGCTCAAAACAGTCATATGGAAGCAATGGGATGGTATAGAGATCAAGCAGCACTATTTGATAGTGAGACAAACACTGGTTTTGTAAAGCGATCTGCTTTAATTAAAGATAGTAAAGTATGTCAGCTATATGGTGCACTTAATTTAGACTTCTTCAGACAATCAAAATTTTTACTCTGTAATACCAGCATGTGACTCAAACTTACATTGAACAAGCCTGAATTTTTGTTGAATGCATTTGCTAAAGTTGTGAAATTTAAAATGCAAGTGGAAGGTATTACAGTATACATTCGTCGAGTGGTAGCTAATCCAAGTGTAATTAGAGGACATGCTGAGGGTCTTAACCGCAACAATGCCATTTATCCCATTCAACATACAAAGATTCTCACATTTACTATTCCCAAAGATCAAAAGAGTTTTATGAAAGATGTTCTTTTTCCATCGGAAGCGCCAAAGCTCCTCATGGTAGCAATGATTGAAAATGATGCATTCAATGGTAATGTCAAGAAGAATCCTTTCAACTTCAAACACAACAATTTAAGTGAAATTGCTTTACGTGTAAATGGTGTCAGTCATCCTGGTCCACCCTATAAACCAGATTTAACTTCTTATCAATTTCTGCGTAGTTAGTTGATTACATGAATGTCTTTGGCTTTTACAATACAGACGACACCAACGGACTCACAATGAAAGAGTTTAAAAATGGCTATACTATTTATGCATTTGATTTGACTGCCGACAGCGATATTAGTGCACCTTATCGTCAAGCTAGCGTTCCTCATAATATTTGCTTGGATCTGGAGTTCAAAACAACGCTAGCTGCGACGATCAATGTATTAATTTATGCAGTTTTTGATTCAAGTATTGAAATAACTAAGTATCGTGACGTGATTCTTCACTATAATCGTTAATGAGTTGGTTTAATGCTGACGATATTAAAGCTAAAGTACAGCGTAATGCAGATAAAGCTACGTTGAAAGCTTTTGATAATGTCTATTCGCTAGATACCTTACCGACTACTGTAAAACAGTATCCCATCTTTATCGTATTAAACACTCATTCACAGAATTTAGAAGGTGAACATTGGAAAGCTATCTTTATTGGAGAAGACCGACGTGGTGAACTATTTGACTCTCTTGCTCAACCTCCGAATATACCAACACAGCAGTGGTTGAGAAAGCATACTCGTCAATATCAACGAAATGAGGGCATACTACAACATCCACTTTCATCAACTTGTGGCGCTTTCGTATTGTACAGTAGAATTTGCATATATCGGCTTCGGCTATATCGGCGGTTCGTCTATATCGGCGGTTTCTTTTTGTCCCGGCAGAATTTCGTATCTTTTCCATATAATCGAGTTCGCTTATATCGGCTTCGGCTATATTGGCGATTCGACTATATCGGCGCATTTTCGCTGTCCCTGACAGAAAAAATTCGTTTGTAACGGCAGATTTCCTGGAAATCCTCAAGCGATGTGTTTTGCCTAGAAGAGTCACTAGAATGACAGTATATGTGGACGCGGATGGCTGTAGATTCTGTTAGGACTATCCGATTCTAACTATTCTAGTGGCATGTGAAAATTTAGATCTTCTACAATTCATCTCGATCATGTTTGGGGGTTTGATCAAAATTGTAGAATCTAGCAGCCGAGGAAAGATAAGTAGGCTTGCCACTGTATCTCACTCATAATTCTCACATAATTAGTCTTTCATTCGACGTGATGATTGCATTGTTAACGCCTTCACCTACGATGCTATTGTCAGACCTGACTTAGTGACTGTTGCGTCATCAAAGGAGCACAAGCTACCGTCGAAAACATTGTTGAGTTCGATGCATGTCCTCTCTCTAGACAGAAAGCGACTCGCCACCCCATCCATCTCTATGGTTTCGCCTGCACGTGACTCTTAGCAGCGTCTTGATTGACTTAGATTGGCTGGCTTTGCCTGCACGTGACTCTTAGCAGCGTCTTGATTTATGCATACTCTTCTTTGTTTTGTGCTTCATATAGCAGGTAAGCATGTAGGCATGAAGAAGCTTCAATCTTCTTGATTCAAAAAGCATACTCAGTTTTTGACAAACATAGTGATATCCGGTTTGCGATACTTACGTTGCAAGCATCAGTTCAGAAAGGCACAATTTTTAGATATCTATTGATTACATAGACACAATTACATGTACATGTACTGTACATGTTGGACAATAAGTCAATATGTACATGTATTCAAGTATAGCAACGCAATAATTCATGAGTCAATACACGTACATACATTGTATGATGCATGGCATGATCTCAGAGCTCGTGTAGATTTCACAAAACTTCAAATTCAGGGAGTTCGCATATATCGGCGGTTCGCGTATATCGGCGGTTTTCGTATGTCCCTTGAGGCACCGATATATGCGAATTCTACTGTACTTCATTTTAAAACGCTTACATGTACACCAACTTAAATCTGTTATTCAAAAGTTTTCATGTAATCCATCTTCTAATGAAAAGATGATTTGTATGTTCTATAATGATTAGAAATAAAAAGCATCATGTTGGAATAAAAATTGTTTTATCAGTTGGTTATGTACATACTCAATTAGATAGTCTAAGATCGTATCTGCTTGCATTTCAGATTTCAGTCCAGTAGTGATCACTTTACTATTGTGAAAGATTGCAACATGTACAGGTAACCAGCAACTAATGAGAGCCGCGGGAAAAAGTTCTGGTTCATAACACAAATTGAAACTGCTGGTATGAATCTTTAAAAACGATCTTCACTCAATTGAGTAGAGATCACCATATTGTCCACAGTCAGATTCGACATCACACACCTCTCCCTCTTCCATGTCCGTCGTAGTAGTTTCTGCAGCTCTAAGCGCATTACCCGCGCTGATGAATGAGAAAGGGCGCCGAGAATCTGAACAGTTCCATTTGGGAAGAGTTGAAGATTCCGTAAATTGCTCATCTTCACCACTAACATTTGCGGTCGCCCCGGATAATACTTGCTGTTTGGAACTTGTTGATGTAATGTTGCGAGATCGATTTTCGTGTAGAGTCTCATGCGTCGGAGAATGTTGACGATGGTGTAGCGATGACGTTTTATGATGAAGAAATGAGTAAATAGAGCGATGTATCTTCCTTTTATACTTTTCACAACTGCCTCGTTGAAATGTGAAGTAGGTAGAAAGTTGTGAATGATAGATTTGAATTCGCTGTTTGTTGAGTCGCAACCATATGCGATTTCCTATGCGTGAGTATTTTTTCATATAGAAGTATTTTAAGTCCTTCATAATATGATTTAGAGACTGAAAATGTCGATATGATAAAGCAAATACTCCTCTTACATTTCCAGCATCTTTGAAACATACGTTTCGTTCTTGATCAATCCCAACATATTGTAGGAAATCCAATTTCCAAGTCTTCATGATGGAGTGTGACATTGTGTTGAAGATGGTGTCTGATTAAGATTTGCGTAGCAAAGCGATGAACTCGCGTCGAATGAATGACATAATGGAGCGATGTACACATCTTTTATATTTTTCCCAATTACATTTGCGAAATGAGAAATGGGTGGAGAGATGAGAATGATAGATTTGAATTACATTTCTGTGATGTTGAAGCCAAACTTGATTACCCAAGGAAATGAATTTCAACGTTTTGAAATATTCCAAATCCCTCATGATATCATTAAGATTGAAAAATTGTCGCCATGCTAATGTAATTCCTTTCGATATATTTCCATAAGAATTCTTGAAATGAACGTTTCCATCGCGATCAACTTTAATATATTGTAGAGAGTCCAAAATCCAAGTCTTCATGATGCTATGCAAATTGCACCCAAGTTGTTCATAGTAACTATGTCTATACTTTTGATCATGAAGTGATGACTATTGATATGAGACGTACAAATGCCTATCAGTGTGAAGAGGGATGTCGAGTTGACAATCCGAAATGGCCGAAGAAAGATTTCTCAACATGTAAAAAATTCGTATTTGATTTCTTGAATAAAGCATGTAGACACATTGTCGAGTTTACTCCCCACAATGGCGAATATGATCATATGTATCATACAGTTGATAAAGATCTGATTGTTGCTTTGAGTCCGAGTTCAAGAAATGATTTAGGTTACTTAGCTAGCGACTTGACAAGCTATGATAATTACAAAGCTAATTACTATCCAAGAGGTTGCAAAAATTTAATTTATAAAGAGAAAGCCTATTATGTGCATCTTATTCCGAAAAATAAAAAGACGTTGGTGAAGAAGATTGTGATTAAGGTAAGAAGGACGAACATGACTCCTGAAGCATTATTGAAGAAATTTAACTATCTCCTTCGAGTAGATGGTGAACAAGTGGCAACATTAACTTACAACAAAGGGTCCAATAATATCGTAATCAATAAACTAAAGGATGATGATCTAGTATTGGTTTGTTCAGGAGATTTTCATCAGTTCTTGCGACATCGTTCTGCAGCTCTTCATGGAAAATTTAATATGCGCCATCTGGGACACAATAGTTCAAATCAATTTGATACAGAATGGTCCGTATCTTTATACAGAAAGTGTATAGATCCTTTAGGTGGCATCTTACATAAAACAAGAGTGTTGACACCTCGCATTATCACTTTAGTGAAATTGGCTATAAATTATTTGAATGAAGTGATTTATGAACAACATATTTCTTTTTCTGAAAAAGAAGGTGCTTTGTCTCTCACTGTAAGTGGAAAAGGTATTGAACTAATTATGGATAAAACCCTAATGGACATTTTGGGTTTTGATCAAAGTATCTTAAAAAGTGGTACTGTAACCAAAGCTAGCGCGAGCATATCGCTATCGCGTCGTATTAACTATTTTCAGATATATTCCAATATTGGTGAAGATGTACGTGTGGGAGATGTTGAAGCTCCATTGGTAGCAATGATGCCATACCAGCCAAAAAGCTGCAGTATTTTATCTGAGCATACTTTCAAGAAAGTGCATTATACAAAGCTGAAATCAAACTACATCCCACAAATTGATATTGCAATTTATGACGATGCTGGTGCGTTGATTCCTTTTCATAAAGATGCTGTGACAAGTATCACACTCCATTTCCGAATGAAGAGTTAATGCAAAAGTATGCTAATATATTTTCCAATGTGATTAGTATGGAAAGTGAAAATAGAGATTCGTTTCTAATTTACTTACCCAGTAATGCTTCTATGAATAATTTTCCTAATAATAAACCATCAGACTATCGAGTAGAATTAAATCGTCCATTTCTTCTAGAAGGTGAATGGGAAGTAGGTGTTTCCAGCATTTGTTATGATAGTAATATTCAGAATGTGAATGAATTGCAAGAAATGGTATTGACTCCTCGCACCCATGATGGAATAACGATGAATAATGCATTCAAGTTCCCATACAATTTAACATGAGATGGAAAGTGGAATTATGAATGGAATCATTTAGAATCAGATTATTATGGATCATCAGATGAAGATAGAAACATTAAGGCATTCAAGTGGCAATGCTTCTTTTATGAAAAATAAGGGTCAGAAAGTTTATGAGTTTACTATCTATGAATGGCACGGGAGACACTTCTACCGTTTTCACTCTTTTAGTAAAGGTCTCACATTGAGGTTGGATAATGAATTCTATCCACATCTCGGTTTTGGCCATGGACTACATCTAACGTCAATTGCTACTGCAAATGTTAAAAAAGTTTATTCAAATCGAATCAACAAATTTCATTATAAATTTAAAATATTTGATGATGTTGTAGAATGTGAAGAACGCATCATTTTGAAAAAGCGTGGTGTTCAACCTTTATCACTTATTGAGTTAGTAAAACGATGGAATGAGACTGTGGGTAAGAAGTATGGAGAGAAAATTATGGCGAGCAAAGATGAGATGGTTATTCAGAAATATAATGACAAACTTACAGTTTATTTCTCTCCAACCTTGCGTCATTTTGTAAGACATCAAACACCTATTATTGGAAGCGGTTTGGTTTATGCTTCTCATGAATATCACACTAAAGCTGATTCAGTTAATGATGAGTGGTGGGCTGACATCTATGGTGATCGCATCAAGAAAATTTACCAGTCTTATCAAGAATCTAAAGTTGCTATCAATATAATGCCGCATCTATATCATACAGTTGAAAGCTTCATTCATGTAGTAAATCCTTATATACGACAGAAGTTGAAGCATGTGATGAAAGTAAATATGATGCAAAGGCACATCACATTTCGTTTTCAATTGAAAATCAAAGTGCTGTTCTGAAGCTGGGTGATCACATTCAATGTCAATTGAGAAACAATTTGAAAAAACTCTTTGGCTTTTCATTGCTACAAGATAAGTTTGGTACGTCATACACGATTGGTGTAGGAACACCAATGACACTTGATGAACATGAACATCACCTTTACATTCAAAGTGATTTGATTCTACCTATTTCTGTTGGTGAGGAAAAAGAGCACATTTTACGTGATTTCATTCATGATAAGGATGCTTTACATGGAATAGTTGAAAAGATGTTTCAACCTATTTTCTACCATCCTGTTATCAAACAAACTATGCCATCTATTTCTATCAAAATTACAAATGGTCTACATGAGTGCATCCATGTCAAAGATACTAATCCCTTGTAACTTAAGTGTTTCGGAAAACAAAGTGAAGTCATTGTAAAATTTTATTGAAATAAAAATATGTGTATGAAAAAGTCTTTTCACAGATATAAAAGGAATGGGCTGACTGTAGGCATATATTCACAAGAAAGTACAATCTAAAGCAATGCATAAAACAACAATGAATGTCAACAAAAGCAAAATCAAAATACTGATTTGAGACTGAATCTATTTACACATCTCCTGAATGTGGTAGTGTGAGTTTAATTCTTTTGGGTGGTGATATGTTTGTGTCAGAATGTCCATGTGGAAGAGATATGTTATTACCTATCCAACACCTCTTATCCTCCCACGCTGAAAGTGCTCGCTTCCTAAATGTATGAGTTTTTACCTCATGTGTCTTTGATTTTAAGATGGTGATGTTGACAAACGTTACACACTTATTTTGAAAGGCCTTCTCATAGACCCTATGTTTCATATTTACAACAATCGATTTAGATATGCCTTTTGCGCGCTTAATACTGTCACTGGAGTCTTTTGAATTCATAGAATACATTTTAGGACGAAGAAGAATCATTTCCTCAATTTCTTTTCCCGCCATTTCATCTTTAAAGCATCCTAATTTTGCCTTATTTTTAGTAGAGTATAGTGGGTGATCTGTAGGATAATGTGACGTATCAAAATAATTTTCTAAAGATTTTCCTATTTCATTGAAGTTTAACTCTCTGAGCAGCGATACTTAAAAAAACTGTCGGTATCACCACCCAGCAAACGCACGTCTTTAACTAGAGGGCATGGTTTTAATATTCCGTAGAAGAGTTGATGCATTTCAAGCTTGGAATAATCTAATACAGCTTGTCCAATGTAGATGGGCTTGCACATCTCTACTTCTGATTTTATCATTTTAACACCAACCAACTCATCATCTATAATATCTCTATCAATAAAGAGAGGTAATGTCGCTAACGTTTGAAATTTATCATTATGATTCACAAGTTTATAGTTTATACGTTTTCTAACATCCTCAATCGTCTTACCAAAAAGACTATTATTCTTATATTTATAAAAATTCTTTTCATAATTATTTTGGGCTAGTGCCCGTTTCTTGCTGTTACTATCAATATATGGTTTCAGAAAGGCTCTCTGTCTAAATTTGATAATGCGGTGAACTGTTTTTAAAATCATGCCCATTTCTAAATAAAATTTTAAGATGGAAAAGTGGACTAGATAATTTTCTTTATCAAATTGAGTAAGCAAAAGTTTGCGACAAGGCTTCTACTTGGGCTGTCCACTCCCTTCTAAATCTTTATGAAATTGTTTCATAAAGTCCGAAAACACATCTTCAGTCACTTCACCTGATTCGGGCGCAAGTGGAAAATCCACAGTTTTATTTTTAATACTATTTGGATAGATAAGATCTACCTCAAAATAATATCCCCAATCACCATCACCTGGAATAGCTAGTATGTTTGAAGGATTGGAAAATTGTTGAATTTCACTATCACCTAGCCAGCTAAACTCAGAGTGAGGTAGAGGTTTGGATAGTGAACTACCATATAAATTATTCTGGTCATAGTACTTTAGATGAATCTGATCATCATCTATTATTTTTGATTTTATTTGATGTCTATTTACAAATGTGAGACCACCGCGAATTCCTCGCTCAAATAAATTATACATCTCTGGATCTTGTAAAAGATGGATGGTCTCTCCAGTCATTTTAAAAGCAGACTGGAATGACATGGCTGGAAGACTGACAAAGTGAACAGGATCTAATTTATCTTCTTCTAATGCCACTCGTCGAAACTCCTGAAATACATCAGCCAGCAAAAATACATCTAATTTTAGATAGGCGATCATATAATCGCTAAACGTTTGACAGTCAAATTTTGTCCATGCAACTTGAGCATGATTGTAATCTTTTACCTTACATTCTATACCAGTCAAATCATTTTATAATTTGTCTATTGATGGAAGAGAAGTCTCACTAAGTTTAGAACTGTTGTCAAAGTATGCACATGGAAACACTTCTTTGCATGTGATGACTTCATCTGTCAAGGTAGGATATTGTTTCTTCAAATTTTGAGTTAGTGGAAGAGACTTAAGATTTTGAACGAGAGATGCTAGTGATGAAGTCATGAATTGATAGGAATCTAAAAATTTTATATCAAATTAGACTGTCTTATTTTCTTTAGTCTTATCAACTGGTACTTTTGCTGTCATGGACATAAATTTTTCCCTCGTTTGAGCTATAACATTCATCAACCATCCCTTCATTTTTCCTAACCTTCTTTTATTATCATATGACTGTCATAACCTTTGAAGTTATGAAAAATAACGGGTAGAGTATGCCGTTTCAGTCTCAGTGAAAAATTACATCTTGTACATAGCGCATTTCTAAATTTACCAGTGATGTGATCATGGTCGCGCACTTTCTTGATTTTATCTTCATCAAACGTTTTATTACATTTTGGGCAGACTTTACAACTTTCAAAATTTACTTGATCATCTGCTGTCATATTCAATGATCTGCGATAGAGTTTACTATCATATGTTTGCTGAAATTTGACAGCGGCTTCGAGGAATTGTAAGAATTTGTGTATACAATCCTCACCTTGCCAGACGTGCATTTTATTATTTTTATTTTTGAAGTAATCATGCCATACCTCATAACATGATATGGCTGCCGCTTTATGGGTGTTATCATCAATATAGCATTCGATGTCAGCATAGATGACACGAAGAGGACTTCATTCATCACCTTTCTCTCTATATGAAAAGATTTTATCTTCGGGGATGCATTCCATTTGCAATTTACCTCGCTTACACCATTCATAATGTGTTTCAAATTTATCTTTTGACCAGAAGGGGCGCATACAACGGTCACATATGAAATACTCTCCTCTTCTAGATGTTAAGTGGGAATATAGTCGAGTCATTTTAGGAATACCAACACAATTTTCACCATCATTTTGATATACTAGCAGGAAATTGACTACCCGATCATAAGTTAATGAACGTTTGTTGTAGCGCACACCCTTAAGCCCCTCTTGCCAGATGTGAACAACTATTTTCATTTCATTTCATTTTTCAAATTTCTCCATATCTTTAAACTTTATGTCTTCGCTATTGCAGTCACCAAACTTCAATTCATTCTCCCATTGATGATATTTGCTTCTACGAAAACGGTTGTTCTGTACTCATGATAGTGGAGAATGGATAAAACCGCATACTTAAAACACTGTGATTCACAATCAACAGAAATGACTGCTTTCTTGGCTCTTAACGTTTTTGGAAGATTGAAGGAGCCTCGACCGCGGTAATTTTCTAATAGAGTAATTTTAAAATTGGCAGATTGTATGCCGTCAAAAATTAGACCACTATCGCATTCGTTAAATTTATCAATATTTGATTTTAGTCCTTGGATGTGAAAATTAAACCATACTTCCTTATCTACTACCTCTGTAGCAGGAGAGGAGGGTATGTAAAACACCAACCTGTGTACTACTTCACCAGTATGATAATCAACTTTAACATATTATATTTTAAGGTAGATGAGCGCTTTTATTCTAAACTGCTCTAAATTATGAAAGAGCGCATCTATCAATGTTGAATTTTGATGGAACCACTCCGGAAAATCAGCAATAGTTTCTGAGGATTCCATATGGTAATTTCTCACTACATTATTGAGCGATACTTCAGTTAGTCGAATAGAGGAGGTGCTGTTACTGTAACTATCATTTGTGTGTGTGTGGTGAAGTCTATGTGAAGATAATTCAAAACCTGTTTCAAAAGATTGGAAACAAAAGTCACCAGTAAAGGAGACATGTTGAATAGAATCATCCTCACCTCGGGAGATTGATGATGGTTTGGGTTGACACACCCGTTGTCTGATGTGTCGGGTGAGATCACGCTTCCTCGTAAAGATATGCCCACAATCAGTACATTCCCGCTCATTAGATTGCCGCGACTGGCCGCTTGACCTGGAACTACCATCACCTGAAAGAGAAATCATTCTATCATCTCTATTAAAGTTATAGTTTATTGTTACAACTTCACTTATTTGGTCTAAAGTTTCCTTGAGAAGGGAGCGTCTTGGTGATGAAGTAGATGCCTGTAATTGAGAAAGATGCTATTAGCCGAACGTTTGAGGGAGATAAGTGAGGAAATCTTCAACTTACCATTTCAACGAAATCAAGTTTAAGTATGATACTTCAATGTCAGAAAATGGTATAGTTTATCAAGATAGAGACTTCAAATATTCTCAACACGTCTCAAATATAGAATGAAAATAAGTCTGTTTCCTCCCCCTTTATACTCTCATACTCATCATTCATTGGCTGTTCATTTGATTGGTTGCTTACTTGTACTTAAGCACTAAGAAATCAAGTTTATGGCATACAATTTGAAGTCATGAATTCACCATCAACTCAATTACCAGTGTCTGCATCAAGCATGCCAACTTGCCCTCCCGCTCCGAAAAAGGTAAAGGTGGAGAAGCAGGGAGATCTAGATGACATTCCAAAGTTGGAATTACTATCTCTCATAGAACAAGAAGAACTGGAGATGATCTATGTGCGGTGGAAAAACCCAATGTATAATAAGGAGGATGTGTCGAAGGAGGATGACATCAGCCTTCTCCATGACATACGGAAATGGTACAGCCCATCGTCCCAACCCAGAAACGAAGTGGAATGGAAGTACGTCCTTGGTGTTCTGGCTGCAGCGGAGGAAAGACTGCGACAACTGAAATGTGACTGTAGTAACTGTGAATCGCTGTCGGACAATATCAGTAGTGCAGAACTTTGAAACTACTTGTAATTTTGAATAAATGTTTATTTGCTATATCTGCCTGTTTTCACTTATTTCTGGGTAATGTAGTCATCAACATCATAGTGAAAATCTAATCATTTGACAGCTCAGTATAAATCATAGCAGCTGATGCTAGACACCATCATTTTTCCTAAGTACTACCTCCATCACTGAGGACAAATGATGAAGGGATTGAATATCAAAAACAGAGACATGTTGTTCTTTAGATTTCTTTACAATTGAAGCACATATACTTATAGCGAGGAAAAGTCAAGTGGAAGAACCTTTAAATCATTGTAGACTTTGTAGCACCTTGGACGTTTAGGGCCATCGGGCGCTCTTCTCACGCGCGTTGTTTTCGGTGTCCACTCTTCAACTATCCAGACAATTCTTACAGTCTTGCCTTTTTCGCAAGTCTCCTTCTGATCACACTTGTCCTCATCACACCACTCATTGACGATCACAAAATTACATGGTGTTTCTGAGTTTGTCATCTTGGCGTGCAAGTTCGTATAATGTGAATAAGAGTGCTACAATCTTTCAACTTATGTAGTCTTCATCTACATTAGAATCATTCCGATTGGTTGTTGAGGAATTCATTGTTGAAAAACATATAAAAGTCAGAAAATTGAAACACTTCTCATTCTCATCTATCTTATGATGGAAGGTACATCTCCCGCCTGACAGATCTTCAACAAAATCTTTGAAGTGGTGGACGAGTGGGATGAAGAGTGCAATCAGAAGGAGACTTGTGATAAAGGCAAGATTGTGCAAGTTGTGTAGAGTAATGGTGATTTTACACCGAAAACAACGCGCGTGAGAAGAGCGCCCGATGTCCCTAAACGTCCAAGGTGCTACAATGTCTTAACTTAAATAACTTAAAGGTTCTTCCGCTTTACTTTTCCTCGCTATAAAGTATATGTGCTTCAATTGTAAATAAACCTACATACTACATGTCTTTGTTTTCCAATGTGTTTATCTAGAAATGGAAATAAATGGAGGAATTTAGATATGGGGCTAGTTAACACATTTATTATCGGTCTATTTTTCTATCAAAAGAGATCGCACCATTAGAGAAGATAGAAAGTGATTTTGCATACGTGTGGCGTAAGAGTGACCTCCCATTTCATCCCCTCATCATTTAGCCTCAATGATAGAGGTAGTTCTTAAAAGAACTCATGGCTCATTCTCAGATAACGTTCGCAATGGAGAATTTAAAAAGTAACCTCAGGTAGAAAGCTAAGACGCAACCGATTGGCATTCAAAGTGCTACGTTGAGAACTGTGTCAAATGCCCAACATGAGTTGCCCCAGAGGTTTCGGTCTAAAATATGACACACTCCCTTGCCACACTTATCACTACGATATCATCCGCTGTCTCAAGAGAGATTGCCCACCAACAGGAAGAATTATACCGAAATCCTCCTTAACATGCAACGTTTAAGTTGACTGATAGCAGATACAACTTTGTGATTTTATTTTTTATTTGTATGAGAGATTCAGTCAGACCGAAGTCTGTCCAGGGCAAACCACGTGGATGTACTATCATATTTTGCCCCATGGTGGTCTTTAAAAAGACCGTTGGTTCGTTCTCGGGAAATGAATAGACTTAGATTTGGCCGATTCTGCTGAGAGAGACTTGTAATCTCTCTATGTCAGCGGCATCGACCTCCTCTACTATAAGTTGACTGTTCGAGGGCGGTATATACCCCCACTCTGTTGAATTGGCATCATCGTCAGTTGTTGATGAGCCAATTCGAGCAAGGTTGCTATAGACTCGCTCTCGCTCCTCCATCTCTAGAAACTCAATAAATAAATTTCTCGGTCTAAGCCGAGGCTTGTCAGGAGAGCTGACTGTCGTCTTAGGTGTTTTCATGATGGAGTATAGAATGAAAATGAAAGAGAGGCAATGGTTTATATACCCCTCTGATACAAAGACATGACTCAGTCTTTCTAATTATGTGATAGATTCAGTCAGACCGAAGTCTGTCCAGAGCAAATCACGAGGAGGTACTATCAATTCTTGCTCCGTGTGGCTCTCAAAAGAGCCGTTTGTGGCGTTCTCCGGATCAAAAGATCCTACGACTGATGTAAAAACTCTGAAAGGAAAAGAATAGGAGATTAGATGCGGTAAGTAATGATCATGTTGAAGTAACTTACTGGGAACTTTTTTCCGGACTTTTCGGACGACGAAGTCCTCAAGCTCGCCGGTGATGTCCATATTCATATGGGATCGCTAGTGATCGTTGGGGCGTCGGACACATTATTTTCGAAGAGGGGAATATGGACTTCATACAATATTCTTTTTCTACACTTCTCACGCTCATGCAATCGCTCCACTTCAGCCACCAACCTGTTGTTAACACCCTTCACTTCCTCTGTTTCCTTCACCACGCTTCGCATCCGATCAATCTCATCATCCCTCCTCAACAAAGTCGACTGCAGACTACTCACCAAACTTGCTTTCTTCATCAGCTCACTCCTTTCCGCCATCCACTCATTCTCCTTCTGCTTCATACTTTCCAACTCTTCTCTCGTCACCTTATACCCTTCAGCCTTGGCAGTCAACTTCTCATTACGCATCACTAGTACTTTATTCTTTTCAACCGCCCTCAATCGATCCTTCATCCTTACATATTCATCCCTCGTGTTCCCTTCATCCCTCCGCGGCGATGATGCCGCCAACGGCTTACCCACTTCCTTTCCCTCATCCTTACTCTTCTCCTCAAGATCACCAATGTTCCCAAACAATTCCTCCAACACGTCATCCAAATCAACATCAACATCAGGCTTCTTGATGTCCCCTCTTAACTCCACTTCTTCCTCACTCAAACCCTCATCAGTCGCCTTGGTTGCACTTTCTTCCCCATCGCACCCTCAATCGTCGCCACTTCCATTCCCACTTCTTCCACATCCATCAAAACTCCCTCAAACCACGACTTAGGCCCCTGCATACTAATATTGACACTAGGGCACTGGCTATGGTTCCTAATGAACTCTACATCACTCCCTCCTCACATACTACTTTATGATGCACACACACCATCAACAACACTTTCCTCACATGCTCGCCCACCGTCCCCTCTTTAATGTGTTTATTTAGTTAGCTGCCTCTGGCAATACGGCCGCAGTTACACTTGCCGATGAGCATACGCGCATTAATCATTTTGGTCAGTGACGATTCTGTAAAGATAGAGTAAAAATTTGATAGCAAGTGTTTATAGGATACTACTTGCAGACATGCATTGAAGTCCAAAAACATTCGATAGCAGTCGTCTAGGCGTTAGGCTCTTGAATCCGTTACAGGCATTACTCAGAGGGGATGTTATCCCAGCTCCAAGGCCTCGGCCCTCAAATCCAACCTCGGGCGGACAGAGCGTGCGTCATGTCACTGTGTTGGTACCCGGGCCCCGATTTTGACATGAACACCGATGGAGTTATTTGCAAGAGGAAACGTCCCAAGTCGCAGAGACTCATAAACGACTGCTTTTTATTCAAAAACTTTAATCATCATTAAATGCAAATTTTAATTTTTCAGTATTTAGCACTACTTATAAAACGTTTATAAGTAGTCTGTCACATACAGCACATGATGTGGTGTCACACGTTTTTTGAATCAAGTCTAAAGGACTTGTAGAAGCAAAGTTATAGCCGTTTGAAGATTTCGGCCTACTATCATCAAATGGTCAGTCATGCTATACTGAATAACCTCCTTAGCTGATATCAGCAATGAAAAGTCAGAAGTCAGATATCGGACCTCAAGAGAAACGACTTACCTGTAGTCAGTTTCTCAACTTAGTGAGATTCCTCTCTCCCGAACTCGTACTTATATATCCTGTGAATATGCAATCGATAAGAGGGGGGTCAGACATTGGTTATCCAAAATTTGACGCTGAATCGAAATCTAGTCTTAGTTTTCTCGTCCG
Source organism: Prostheceraeus crozeri (assembly GCA_907163375.1). Taxonomy (NCBI): domain Eukaryota; kingdom Metazoa; phylum Platyhelminthes; order Polycladida; family Euryleptidae; genus Prostheceraeus; species Prostheceraeus crozeri. The sequence continues at coordinate 115,924 of CAJQUW010008827.1, forward strand.
ATGCTTCGTTCGCCCCCTGGAGTCCAAAACACAAAACTCAACCTCTGACGGCGCTCTAACATGACCAAAAGTCTCAATGTCACTCTCAAGCCTCAGCAATGAAAGATAGGGCCAAACTGTGCTTTCCAATCAATTTGTAGCACTCTTAGCTTTCAAACGAGCTATCGCACGACTCTGCCATTTCTGGAACCAAAGTTGGAAGATAGCTGCCGAGGGGGTCGAAGTTCTTCGTTGTTTGGCCTACGACTTTGGAAACAAGTCCTCTAGACCCAAAATTGGCCAAAAAGTCCAAATCCGCCGTCCATTTTCACGTACGAGGTTTCGTTTCGCCGCTACAGCCACCTTCTCACTCAAAACCCTCTGACGGTGCTCTAACATGACCAAAAGTCTCAATATCACTCTCAAGCCTCAGCCAAGGAAGATAGGGCCAAACTGTGCTTTCCAATCAATTTGTAGCACTCTTAGCTTTCAAACGAGCTATCGCACGACTCTGCCATTTCTGGAACCAAAGTTGGAAGATAGCTGCCGAGGGGGGTCGAAGTTCTTCGTTGTTTGGCCTACGACTTTAGAAACAAGTCCTGTAGACCCAAAATTGGCCAAAAAGTCCAAATCCGCCGTCCATTTTCACGTACGAGGTTTCGTTTCGCCGCTACAACCAGTTTCTCACTCAAAACCACACCTACACCCAAGAAACACAATATGTCGACCCAGAATTTCATCAGGAAACCAAATCTAAACACAAAAAAACCTACAGCCATCCCTACACACCAAAAACAAAGACCGCCGCCCAAGAACAACCACGACGGTCGACCAAGACACACCCGGGCGGTCGACCCAGAACCACACCAACCCAACTCGTGCTCCAGAGGGGGGGCGCTGTGCGCAGTTGGGAGGATTCCTTACTACTAATATACAAGAGAAAGGCAAAGAGAGGCACAAAGAATTTATTCGAGAATGTGAGGCAGATCTTGATCGATTCGAGAGACCAATATCAAAGGAAAAACTAATGACATTTAAGGACGAAGGCGCGAGAAGACGAAAATCAGTGGGCAGGAAGATATCTGAACTGAAGTGCACCAGAGACCTGATGGGACGGCTCTTAGTACTCGCAGTTACTAAGAATCTTGACTTGGAGCATATTTTGTCATACCCATCAACGACCGTTCCCCTCTCTTTGTGCAGCATAGATGGTATGATGGCAAAGACTAATAAAAGTGCTCTTCTATCACTTCTGGAAGAAAAGGTGGAACTCCATGGGTCTCCAGGAACTACAGAAGCCTGCATTATAGATGGGAACTTTCTGCTTCACACGATGACGTCCTACAATTTGCCAACAGCATATGGAGGCATCGCGCGAAGCTACTTAATTCGTGCAATGAATTTGTCAACCAAGCGTGTGGACATTGTCTTCGACGACTACCTATCACCATCCCTCAAACATTGCGAGCGAGAGCGGCGGGGTTCCCATAACAGCCAGTCCTACTTTATAGATGGTCCTGAGCAGATTCGACCTAGAAATTTCGAGAGTGCTTTGACCAACAGATCTTTAAAGAAGCAGCTCCCTTTGTTTTTCGTTGAAGAATGGCAACAGCAGGCTTATTCATTTATCATTGGTTCACGCGATGTCTACGTAGGTGTTCGTGGTCATTGTTACCATTTTTACGTTGTCAATGAGAAGGTGGTACGTGAACTTGTTGAGGACATGGTCACAAATCATGAAGAAGCCGATACCATGATATGCTTTCATGCGAAGAGAATGGAAAATGCATCGATCAGCAGCAATATTGTGGTGCGTGCTAGTGACGCGGACGTGGCCGTTATTCTCATGTGCCACATACCAACTTTTTCTGCCACAGTATGGATGGATGCAGGTGGCATTCGTTCAAATGCGCGAAGGTATATCAACTTAACTGCCATCGGTGAAAATCACTGCTGTGCAAATCACTGCCAGGATTTCATGCTTTCACCGGGAGTGATTATACGTCAGCTTTTGTAGAGAAGGGGAAAAAGCGACCATTCCAAAAGCTGGAAAGAAATTCATTGATGCAGTAGGCATTCAACATTTCAATGGAAGGCGGCGCAACAACTGAAAATCGAAAAGTGCTTTCCTCATTCACTACTGTTCTATACGGAGCAACAGGACCTGATGCATCAGCATCTATCAACAAGTTAAGGTATAAGACATTTGAAAAGGTTTACGGTCCAAAGGCTACATCAAAAAATCCCTTGTAGAAACTAAAGGGTTTAGTCGCAAGCGGACCACCACCATGCTAATCAGAATTGAATTGTCACATCAACCGAAATGCTTTCATCGCTAAAATGTAGAGCAACGCTGACAAAAGGGAAATTGTTCAACATTCATCCCAAATTGACGGATGGGAATTACATGATGAGGCATACAACCTTGTCTGGTTCGAGGGAAATCAGCTTCTAAGTTCATTGATTCCCAAAGACTTTCGAGAAAGTGATGAGGATGATGACTTCAATGTATCTTCAGGTGACGAAGATTTGAATGGCGAGTGAACACATTCAGCTATGTACATAACACAGAATACTCTGTTGGTTCTAAATGTTATTTTCTTATCACTGAGCTATAATCAATAACTTGACTATTGGGCTTAGAACTTTGAGGGTTGATACTTTCTCATACTCAGTGTGCAAAGCAATAAATAGTATAGATAGGATGCACGATTTGATATCAATTGGCACTAGTTTCATCGATGGGCTGAAATTGCTAATTAATGACCTTCTTAAGTGACCATTCCAGGAGATGAAATTTTCTTGAGTTGCATTTTTGTAATAGGGACATCCTTAGCAATCAAAATCTGTAGCATTTTTGGATGGGCTCAAATTGCTAATTAAAGTCACTAATTAGGGTTAATTAATGACCTTCTTAAGTGACCATTCCAGGAAATAAAGTTTTCTTGAGTTGCATTTTTGTAATAGGGACATCCATAGCCATCAAAATCTGTGGAATTTTTGGATGGTCTCAAATTGCTAATTAAAGTCGTTTTGTGGGGCTCTTCGGGGATCCCCTCTTCTTAAGCAATGAATCCATTTGATATTGCTTTCTTAAGCACGAAATTATGATCACAGAATGTGAATACAATGATTTGGCACTGGTTTCATCGATGGGCTCAAATTGCTAATTAAAGTCATTAATTAGGGTTAATTAATGACCTTCTTAAGTGACCATTCCAGGAAATAAAATTTTCTTGAGTTGCATTCTTGTGAAAGGGACATCCATAGCTATCAAAATCTGTGGAATTTTTGGATGGGCTCAAATTACTAATTAGAGTCGGTTTTGGGGGGTCCTTCGGGGGATCCCCACCGATTGTTCCAGGATAGCTGGAACTAAAGAATCGACTTTCCGGCAATAGCACCCCACGTCACATGAATTCCGCACCTCAAACCTTTCGGGCGCGAATTGCTAATTAAAACCCTACTGGGATCCCGGTCTATAAGTCATGAGCCAGCAGCCATTGCCTGTTATGAAGTATGGCATCCATATTATAGGAATCAAAATAAAATGCATGTGTGCGTTGAACACTTCCTCAACTTTTTAGATAGGAAAGCCCGTTTTCATCAACGGTATGAAATGGAACTGACTAGGAAACACATGTGCTTCACAGAAGCCGATAAACTCAAATTTGATAGAACCACGGAATGTCCCCGCTGCTGTTCATCCTTTGATGATCAGCAACATAAGAAAGTGAGGGACCATTGCCATCTCAGTGGTAAATTTAGGTCTGCCTTATGCAGTAAACGTAACATGAAACTTAGGCTCTAAAGGCGAACGCTCCCCGTCATCTTTCACAACTCTAAATGTCATGATGCTTACATCATCATTCGCCATGGATTCGGTAAAATGAAATCCTGGTCATCCAAAGTGATTGCACAAAGTAAGGAAAAATTTATGTGCATCACTGCCAAAGTGAAAGTTGATAAGACGAAGGAGGGAAGCCTGTCTTCTATGACATGAAGTTTCTAGACAGTTTACAGTTCATGTCTTCTTCCTTAGCCGCGTTGGCTAATAATTTAGAAACACTTCCCCTCACTCAACATTTAAAGAAAGACTATCCCAACATAAGTAACAGTCTCATGCGACGGAAAGGGCTGTTCATTATAGTTATTTTAGTTCAATGGAGACATTGAAGGAGACATCCCTTCCGTCCATCGATAAATTTAAAAATGATTTGACGGATGAGGACTGTTCGCCGGATGATTATAGGCATGCAGAGCAAGCATGGTTAGAATTTGGGTGTCGCACTTTTGGTGACTACATGATTGCCTACTTAAAATTAGACGTCTATCTGTTGGCTGACGTGTTTGAGACTTTTAGGAAAGTCACATTAGAACAGGACGCCTTAGACCTCGTCCATTTTGTTAGTCTACCAGGTCTGTCCTATCAGTCAGCCTTCAAGATGACGAAAGAGAGAATACATTTACTGCAAGATGCAGAAATGTACACGTTATTTGAACGTGGTATTAGGAGAGGCTTAACATTTGTTAACAAACATGTTGTCAACAGCACCCAAGACATAGGATCGACCACGCATTTAATGTACATAGACCAAAATAATTTATATGGTAGTGAATTGTCCAAGCCTTTGCCACAGTCTGACTTCCAATGGATAGAGCCCCATGACATTGAACACTTCTCCAATCCAGCACACATCATGGCACTGGGAGATGAGGCCGACATAGGTTATTTATTTGAAGTTGACCTCATCTATCCAGACTGTATTTAGAATAGAACCGTTGTTTTTCCTCTCGCACCCGAATCTGGCATAGTCAGTCCAGATATGTTCTCTCCCTTTATGGAAGAACACAATAAGCAATATGAGGCGGAAAATGACTTAAAATATAGAGCCACTAGGAAGTTGTTGCTCACCCAATTGAACAAGGAGCATTATATCGTGCACTATTCCATCCTCAAATTCTATCTAGGTATGGTGATGCAACTTGACAAAGTCAATCGCGCTATCTAGTTTAGGCAGAATCCCTTTCCAAAACCGTATATAGAATTTAATAGTAAGAAACGGGGTGAATCCAAGAATCCTTTCGAAAAGGACTTCTTTAAATTTAAGAATAATGCCCTCTTTGGTAAAACCATGGAGGATGTAAGAAAGCGCATGGACTATCGTATCGTGAGTGATCCGGAAACGAGTATCAAGTTATGTCGCCCACCGATGTTTTGTCACCATGATGTCATTTCCGAAGACATCACTGGTTTCAAAATGTTAAAATCCAAAGTAGAACTTTGCAAGCCCATTTATGTCGGTCAAGCTGTCTTGGATCACTCCAAGTTAGAAATGTACAAGTTGTTTTACAACACCTTTAAAACTTGTCCATTGATCCAACATGTGGAATTAGTAGGTGATACAGACATCTTCTTCCTAGCTTTGACAACCACTAGCCAAGTCAAGCAGGAAGACATTTTAAAATATTTAGCACCCAAGTTTGATAGTTCCAAAATTCCCACTAACCATCCGCTTTACTGTACCACAAATAAAGCGAAGCTTGGCTGCTTCAAGGATGAGTGTGCCGGCAAACAGATAGAGGAGATGATCTTGCTTCGCCCAAGATGTACTCCATGAAGCTAAAATCCTCAGAGCTTTCTATAAAACGGGCGAAAGGCATCTCGAAGTCAGTCGTTAGGAATATGACACATAGGGACTATCGAGATGCCTTAGATGCACTTAAAATTAAAAAAGTAGAAATGACCATTTTAAAATCACAGGCGCATCAAATCAGAACGACGTTAAGAAAACGAGGTCTCTCAGCTTAGGAAGACAAGTGATGCCGGATGAGTCCTAACCACTCATTACCGTACGGCCATCCAGACACCTCCATCTACCGGCCATTTACCTCCACCCAAGAGACAGAAACTTTCTCATCCTCCGTCCGGCGATGTATGATGATGAATGCTTCCTCTCTGTTGTGGTTGATGTTTTGCTCTTTCACTCCATGGCGTTTTCTATGGGGTGTTGTGAGTGAGTCTCTTGTAACGTGCGTCCATATTCTGATCACTTCACATCCTGACTTGCATATCAACTGGTTCTCCTGACTTTGTTTTGTCCCTGTACAGTTTTCTCAATGACTTTGTTTTCTCCGGTGATGTGAGCCATAAAAACTTTGTTTTCTGCTACCATCAGCATTACCTATGTGCGGTGCTATGAAAATCGGCTGTGATGATGAATAACGTATCATGTACATGCTGTGTCGTTTTCCTTTCACATAAAGTTGCGGTTCAAATAGGTGGGGCTGACTTGGCAATAATGTCATAAGCATGTCACTGTTTGCAAGATAGGTAAAGTATAAAATATAGTTGGAATCATTTCACTGTTTGTAAAGTTAGAAACAAAGTTGACGTTTGTAAAGTTTGAAATAAAGTTAGAATCATCTCAGAGTTTGTAAAGTTAGAAATACAGTTGACGTTTGTAAAGCTTGTAAGATAGGTGAAGTACAAAATAAAGTTAGAATCATTTCAGTTTGTAAAGCTAGAGATAAAGTTGTTGTTTGTAAAGTTAGAAAGAAAGTTAACATCCTCAACTTTCTAACAAAGTTTCCAACGAATGTAGCATCATCAAAATTTCTTCGGCTTAGGAAACATCATACACTTTGCTGACTCATGAAGTGGTGAAGTGCCATTCAGTTAGATAAGAATCTTATCAGTCTTGTTCAACCTTTTCACCTACAAGTGTGTGGACGTGTCATTCAACATCGATGGCGCCTCACGTCAGACAGCGTGACCTTTTCACCGACAAGTGTGTGTGTGGGTCATAGTTCATTGCGATGACTCATTCAAAACACATCATGTGATTAACACGATTCTATTAACTGTGACTCATACAGATAACGCATTAAAGATTTAACAATGTCAGCTACTTTACTGATATCATGTAAACCAGTCATGATACAATGTCCGTTGTGAAACACTGCAATATGTACAGGATGCCACTTCCGAATCAGAGCAGCAGGAAAGAGTTCAGTTTCATAAAATATACAATGATTACTGGTTTTAATGTTTGCTAGATTCACTAACATCTTCAATTGAACAGACACTACTATATTCTTCAATGTCAGGGGACTGAGACGTAAATGAGGCATGAGTGTTCGCATTTTCTTGACGACTTCGTAACACATGGACTGCATCACGAAATGAGAAAGGTTTCCTAGGACTTGGATTTTGCCGCAGCGAAAGATTTGAAGATTTCGACCGTTGCTCATGCGAATGACCAACATTTGTGGACGACCGCGATGACATACTGAATCGGGAAGATGGATATGCAACTGTTCTAAATCTAAGTTCCTTCCGAGATTCATTTCGCGCATGGCGTTGATGATGCGGATGGGGAGCATGATTCACAAAAGACATGAGGGTTGAGTGAACTTCCCTTTTATACTTTTCCCATGAGGGCTTTGGAATCACGATGTAGCAGTGATCATTATGTAGAATCATCTCTTGAATGCGAATAAATACTATGCCTTCTCCTACGTTAATGACACGGCAAGAGTTGGATAGGATTGCGCGATGCAACCTTCGTAGTTGAAAGCGTTCTAGAGTTATCTGAAGTTGTCGTTTCATATCATGAAATGTAACACACTGACTTTTCCATGATACATAGAGGCATGCTGATAATTTCCACATGATCATGATTCAAACCTGAGTGAAGAATGGTATGCCTAAGAAAGAAGGAGAGAGTGGTGTTCATGTGTGGCACGGTGAGTGTACATTTTTCTTTCTTGATAAGGTGGCCATTAGGCCCTGGTCTCATAAAGACCGATGGTGTGTTCTCAGTGTGTGGAGTGTTACTGTGGTCGATCATCATCAACATGGACATCATTTTTGAAGGTCATGGAGACAAGATAGGGATTCAACGTAAACAACCTTCCGTCCCTGCGCGGACCCATGTAGATGGTTTGAATTTTAATTTCAAATGAGTAGAATCCTTTTCCCAAAATGGAGAGAGGTTTGGAATCGAGTAAGTCGATCTCGTTGCCCTCCTTTTCATGGATGATGAGACAGTGTCAATCCATATGAACATAGATGTATCTTCTTTCCATGATGGGAACTTCTGGCCGCTTCCCATTGTGTCGAACAATCTCTTTGGGAATGGTGAGATTTTCTTTCAGGAATGTTTCAAGAGTATTGAATTGTAACAGTGTCCAATAGTCTAACGGTACACATACAGCGAGTCTATACTGTGTTGAGATAACCTTTAGATAATCCATCCGATGCCTTGGTGTTTTTATGTTAACGACTTTTCCGTGATGAGTTATCTTTTGATTGAAAGCATTTTTACCCGATGCTAAAGTAAGGGAGTTCAGTGTACTCAGTGCGAGAGCAGAGGAGTTGATGGCTTCGAGCAACTGCATGGTTAGGACGGAAATGATTGCCATGAGAGCAGTCAGTCGTTCGTTTTATAACCACACCTGGCTCCAATCACATGCGTTTCCGTTTTCATGTTCTCCCTGTCTTTGTTACGTGACAAAGAGTTATCACACGTGAACTTTTCACCGCCTGGGTGGAAGCCTTCCCTATTCATATACAAAGTCGTTCTAGTCCTCACAGACTTTAGTGACACGCCCCTTTTCGCGAACAAAGACCTATGAGTAACAAAGCAGAATGACTCATGTTACAACGCGCCCGCTTTACCGCACAAAGACCTATTCATCTCCCACACCAAGCAGAATGACTCATTTACTCTAGTGCCCACCCACACTGACAAGGGTTAATAAAACGAATGATTCATTCAACTAGATCTTATTTCATTTACACATGTTGACGATCAAACAAAGTCGTGGATGTAATCACACTTAGTTGAATCATGATATGTTTAACAACGTATGCAATTCCTTCCATCGTCTCTTCCATTTTCTCCATATGTCGAGCATAAAATTGATCACTAAGTGTAATCCATTCTATGCAATAGGATCCAAAACGAAGTGGTTTTTGCAAATCTTTCAACTCAATATAAGCAACGAGTCTACCTTTCACGTCTTGAGCTTTTTAACTCTCTATCAATCTTTTGAAGAGAGGAAGGCTTTCAGTTGCCACTACTTTTATATCATTCATCTTTACTTTAAATAAAAGTTTCCAATCTTGTAAAAATCCATCGAATCCTTGTCGATCAAGAGTTAAATGACACATGTGGCTACTTAAGGTACGATGCGTCTTCATAAACGTTGTGACTATAGATTTCACATTGCTTCAATGACTTCCACTATGAATAAAACAGAAATAACAATCATGTTCCACTGTAAGTTTACTCAACATCAATCAAAATTCACAAAGCAATCAGAGAGTAGTGAATACAATTCATGAAAAGATCATCACTCATTCACAGGGAGTAAAAACATGTTTTACATAGACCCATGCTGTTGACAATAATATAGATACAGTTCATAAACGTCATAGAGACTACAATGCCAGCGTGAAGAGAGTTTTGCAATGTAGGTGGCTTTATTTCTAGTACTACAATGTGATGGTGGTCTGTAAAGGTGATGTCTCTCACCGAAACATACAGCCATATCAAAAATCATTTCATCTCTGAACTTCTTTTGATCACAATGCATATGATAGTCTTGTCTTACACGATCTACCCAACATGGTAAATATAAATTATCAATGTGCAACTGAAGTGTTGCTGCTTCTCGTTCAGAATCATTTCCTAATATTTTAACAATATGAAAACCTGACAGCCATCGTTTGAAATCATTTATCAAATATGTTTCATTTACAAATCCAATATGAATCAAAATAGAAGGATCAAGTCCATGCACATGACGTCGTGACCATTCGTCTTTGTGTGGAGGACAGTAGGCAAATGTATGATATACACTAACAACAGTTTGATCGCTTTCCTTCATTGCAATAGCACTCAACTCCTGCATTGGTGTCCCCTCACTGTCTATGAAGATGACAACCTACAATATCAAAAAGACTTAATTACAAGATAATACATTGAGCAGGAACTTTACAAGGATGTCTGTCCTTTACATAACAAAAGATGCATCCAACATGATTACAATGTTTTAATTGAAGATGACGCACAAGACCGCGTTTTCCACATTCACTACAAACTAACTGATTACAATACTTAAGATTTCTCTTTGGTGGTAACACCATCTTTCTTTGATGCGCGATGACGTTTAGGTTTGGTGACAGGTTCTTGACACTCTTTGACACAAGAATCAATGACTTTCTCAATGTGATCAAGACTTGTTAACTCAGGTTGATGATGAATTTGAGCAATGCGCAAATTGAGAGAAATCAAATTACCGTCAGATTGATGAGGTCCCACATAAACAGCATGCACCTCAATATGAAAGGAATAAAAGCTCCCACCTAGCGTTGACAATTTTGTTTCAACTGACTGTTCAACTGTCACTCCTGAAGTGAGTTTACAATACTTGCTTTGTAAAATGAAGCAGCGAGTGCCGCGATACAAAGGTTTATAATAAATTTTCTTTTCTGGCCACAACTGTAATAGTTCAGTAGGAATAAGAGCCTTTTGCCTCACAACGTCTTCTAAAATGTCAAGCTGCTGACGCAACCAATTATCAATAGGTTTACTCAGGTTTTGACCGCAACGATTTACTTGCGTATCCACTTTTGGTAAGTATACCGCCGGCGTTTGAAGATGGAGTCGAACACCGTTGTAGCACACCTGTTGTTTGTAGGTGGGATAGCCGTGAATTACCTTTTCAATTTTCGGATTCCACAGCTCGAGATGAGGATTGAGTGATGCAGCAGTAGGAGCAGGATTCATGGCAGTCTGTAACGAAAGAATACCACTAAACACATTCATGATCATCAGAGAAAAGAAAATCCTCAGCTTGGCAGTGACATATGAGGTGGCCTTAAGAGGACCTTTTGCTGCGTTCATATGATTTAAAGCTTATCACCAAAGTCTAAGTCTTCGTCATCGTCCAGTAAATTAAATGTCTTGGGCTTAGGACCCGAATTAAGTTTCAATTCCTTAAAGGACTTGAAGGTAAAGCGTCTAGGTGGTGGAGGCGACGGTGGTGATGGTTCAACAAAATAGGCTTGTACAATCATCGGCCACACACTCTCCTGAGCCTCTCTTCTAAAATGTTGGTAAGGTTTAGGCCACACAGTCATGACACTCACTTGTAAATTTGGAAACAGGATTGAATCAGACAAAATTGAGACGGAGAATGGCTTGTGCAAGTCACACACGCTTTTCAAGTCAAGAGAATGAAATGAAGAGAAAATGGAGAGATGACTGCTTTTATAGGCTCCTGCGAATCCACACTTGACACTATTAGAGCCAATCAGAGAACTTCGTTTCTCCCCTGACTTCGTTGCGGCAGGGAAAAGGAGGCACGCGGACGACTGACTCATGATTGCTTTTCCCAAATCTTGTAGTCAAATCTAGTTTAGCACATTGAGTTGAATATGAATGTGTTTCATGCGACATAAGAGCAGGTTGGATCCATGCTCAAGAAATGAATCTAGTCGATATGCAATTTTCGCCATGTGTCGCTGATAGAAATCTTTAGGATCATGTATCGTCTCTGCAGAATAGGATGCAAAATGAAACACTACACGTTCACCTGCATGTTCATCAGTCACTTTCTCAAATTCGATCTCTGCAACTAAACATCCTTTCACATCTTTATTCATCAAACTGTCCATGAGCTGTTGGAAAACGAAGTAACCTTTAGCAATAGCAAATTCTAAGTCTGCCTTTTCATGATGAAATGAGATGATGTAGTCCCTAATCCCACCTCGAAGACTTTGTCGATGAAAACGCAGTGAACAAAATTCATTCGTAAACTCTACTGCATCTGTCATCCTTCTTCCTATCACATCCGAGACATAACATGAATGACACAGTTCTAACAAGATTTTGCAGTAATTTAGAATGAAACACTGTCTACTGTTGAACGTTTGTCTCGTACTTCCATGAGAAGGGATTGTTTGCTATCGAAGATGTATATGTTTGCGTATTTATGTCACTCCCACGACCCTCAAAACCCATCTATTCAGGTGTAAAATGTCACGCTGATTCCAAATCTGGTCTCAGTTTTCTCATACGATGCTGCGTTCAAAAGTTAGAGACATTTTCATAAAATTCCAACTCTGTCGTTTTTCGGAGATTCCTAACATTTTCAAGTCACTCTCCTCTCTAAACCAAGGAAAACGTACACAAAACACGTTCCACTGCATTGGTCTCACTCTTAGCTTTCAAACGAGCTATCGCACGACTTTCTACAATCACTCCCACCCAAGTTGGAAGTCTGACAGGAGGGGGGTGGGTCAGCACTTTTTCTTCCGATGGAGCTGGAAACAACCTTCCTAACCCAAAATTTCACGTAGAATCCGATTCTGCCCTCCGTTTATCCATCCGAACTGTCCTTCATGCCGAAATATGGCCTTTCTCATCCCAAAACGTCCAAAACCTGCACTTTTCAAGTCACTTTCACACCTAAACCAACCAACACTTGGACATACTTTCCACTCCATCATGGACGGAGCAGTTTCCTCCACTCGGTCCGATCTTTTCCATCACGTTTCCTTGGCGAAGACCTTCCAGACAGGAGGGGGAGGGAACGGTTTCCTCCTCTCGGTCCGATCCCTTCCAGCACATCATTGGCCACTTCCTTCCAGAGGGGGGGGGGCTGAGTCAGCACGATGACTCAGCAGCGATGACTCATCGCTCCTCATTTTGTCCTTCCTTTTGGAATGGGCTTACTAAAGTATCGGTGAATGAATTGTCCAAAAATTCATACTTTAAAGTCTGCTGACCACAACTGACCAAACACAACCTAAATGATATTCCAACTTAAAGTACTAAACATTTTCATTCAAATGACATGAAGTTTTTGAAATTGAGTATCTTCATCATTGAAAAATCGCGCCAGAGTTTCTTTTATTAGTAATTTTTGGTATAACTTATTGGCACTGTATCTCTTTGGACATTCAATGAATCCTAAAATCTTAACAAAATGATGAAGCTGAATGTTAGCTTGCACTATATGTCAATTTTCATTAAAAAATTCTGTCGTCTTCATATTAAAATCCTGTATCAAAGAAAACGCTCCATTTTCTTTTGGAAGGCCTACTGACCACTTAAGAAAGTAAAATATATGTCAAAATAATATATGGAACATAAGGGTTCATTTGGTAGGCCTACATGTATATCGTCTATTGAAATTGAACAAAAACTTCAACACGAAAATTACGTTTGAAAATAGGTTAACTTTTTGTGCAATTATTTATAGAACGGTCTGTATTAGTCTGGATTCATTGTGTGAGATTCATTCATTGATATTCGGAGGACATCGATTTCTTTCTCACACTCGTGTACTGAGGTTGCTTTTATGACCTAAAAATAACAAGCAGTCGCTTGGCTTCATCGATGATGAAAGTCACACGGCGATGCACAAAACCAGATAACGAAGGTCGTCAAAAGAGAAAGCAATGTTTTTGAAAGCATATTTTCTCTTGTTGGCCGACGCGAATGCAGGCAAACGTCACTGTCACGATTGAACCAATCAGAACAGCGAATCGACGGACAGTAGCGGGGTTGGACGACTACACGACCTCAATGGAAATCGGCCTTAACATTCTGACTTTCATTGCCTGTTTATTCCTTCCCTCCAGATTATTTTGGCCAATCTTGTACATACTCCTGCATTTTTATTGTCAGTAGAATTATATTGCTCCTTTTTTGTAAATTAGTACTCGCCTGCTGTCTTAGACCTTTGTCTTTCTGCCATTCACGTGCTGGTGATTACTTTTTAATTGTGTCTGATGCATGTCTTAACATATCATTGTCATTTTACCTGAAGATGAGACGCTGCTGTGCGCCCTCGAAAGCACTTGTGTGACCATCTGAAATTAAAAAAGTCGATATCATTCGTAAGCTGCTTTTTCCGAATCGCCTTCCTTCAACACAATGAATCATAGCGATCCGTCATTCTCAACAATTCTGTCGTCTACCCTCAAAGAGACACCGTGCGCAGGGAACAAAACAATTTCATGAGCTTCCAGCTTTTCAGCATATTGTGGAGATGGGCCTACACCGGAGGATTAATCGACAATAGCTCGATTATCTGAGAAAATACGATGAATATATATGAGAATTGTCTATGCCTCCTGCTTGTTTGATTTCGCCATGTGCATAGGGAAGAAAATTACAATCGATTATCCCATGAGGTTGTCTTTGAGAAGTTTTCAGCTGGTTCTAACAACAGTGTCCACTAATGAGTGAATATGTGAGATAATGACTACGCATTCCACTATGTCAAATAGATGAAAATATTTTTGATGGAAGGATGAATTCTTCATTTACATGAAGAATGCTGCATGAATACTGAAACATGTAGATCTAACAAGCGGAGGAAGCATACTTTAGAAAAGAAAGTGCATTGATATACTCGAATATGTACACGTACAAGTAAAAAATGCCTTGTCAGTGCATTATAAAAGAAATATAAAATCTGGGAGTATGCCAAGTAATTCTCCGATAGAAAATATAGAAAGGTTTCAAATTATATAAATGATGTTCAGCTCCGATACACATTTCATTGACCACCGGTTAATAGATGATGATTTCATAGCATGAACTAAGTACAAAATTCTAAATGATATTGATAAAGGCCTACACATTACAGTTAGAAAAATAAGAAATCCTTGTAACTTTCCATCTCAGTCCGACTGTTTAACTTAGGTTTACACTTGTCTATATAATTCAGATTCCGTAAGCTGTCTATACAGCCAAGTGTAAACCTAAGTTAAACAGCCGGTCTGAGATGGAAGATTACAAAGATTTCTTATTTTGTTAAATGCGATCTAGACCCTTATCAATATCACTTTGAAATCTGTACTTAGCTCATGTTATGAAGTAATCATCTTTTTTATACTCCCTGATGATATTGACCAGTAGTCAATGAAATGCGCATCGGAGCTGAACATCATATATATTATTTATAAACTTTTATACTTTTTATCGAAATAAGTAAGCACTTGGCCTATTCACAGATTTTATATTTATT
This sequence comes from Prostheceraeus crozeri, assembly GCA_907163375.1. Taxonomy (NCBI): domain Eukaryota; kingdom Metazoa; phylum Platyhelminthes; order Polycladida; family Euryleptidae; genus Prostheceraeus; species Prostheceraeus crozeri. Next base: position 130,957 of record CAJQUW010008827.1, read on the forward strand.
TCATATTAGCACAGACAGAAGTTTGAATGAAGGAAATACATGTGTATACTCAATGCCCTGTAACTTCAGAATTACTCAAAAGCGCGTAAAATTAAAGAACATCCACTCCGAACGTCTTACATTCCATAAACAAGCAATTCGAAATTAAGAAGAAAGCTTCAATTAAAAAATATATATTCCAAGTACAGTTATGTCATTGCACGGCCATTATTGTACAATATAGTAACACATGGTTTGTCACCCGATGACAATCGGCGGATGTCAATAACAAGCGTTCTGAGCGAATCCAATGAACCTGAGAATCACCCTGTCGAAGGCCATGAGGTCTTATTCGCAGTATTTCATGGACAGGTAACTGAGTTTCATTGTTGGTCAAACCATCAGTCGGTCATTAGATTAAAGAAAAACATGGACAGAATCAGGGAGGAAAATTTTCAATGCATAGCACCATACGTAAATCCTTGGTTGAATACGTGAAAAAGTAAAGTTTAAGGCGAAGTTTTGATTTTCACCTTATCTCAAGACCACACTCGGTCAAGCAATGGCGGCATCCAATCTCGTAAACGATGTGAGTCGACTGAGCTTTGATTCGATCATATCATTCAGAGTTCAATCGTCGATACCGGAAGTGTTCTTTTCCTGAAAGCGAAAAACACAGTTAAAGTTCAGTGATTACACTTGTCAAATAATTCAATTGAATTATCTATATTCTGAAATGGAGATAATGAAGTGGATGGAAAATTAACAAGCGCATGATAATCACGCACATCCTCTTAAAACCTACGATAAAATAATTAATCAGGAGCATGTAGTAAAATAATCACTGTCATAAAGACACAGGAAGGTTTTAAGTAGAAATCGTTGAGCTTCGAAAGTTAATGAAGCAATATATAATTTCCGATGTATCTCAATGATGAATTTCGATAAATAAGAATACTGCATTTTACATGATTTTGCTTCGATAGGAGCAGATCAATAGAAAATCATAAATAAAATCGTGAGATAAGAGTTTTATCCCATGCACTGTTTCTACTTACTCACATTTCTAAAAAAATTCGGGCATTTTTCCTAAATCGCAATTTTTAGGGTTATGAATATATTTCTGCATACTGGAATATTTCAAGTGCCTATACTCGAGTAAAGCTCCTGATTTGTAGCTAAGGTCAATTTTAACGCTCTAATTGTATCTAAGGGTGTGTCAAATGTAACGCAAAATCTATTAGCAAGAAAATACTCGTAAAAGTATCATAAAAGTGCACGCGAATTCGGTTAAAGGCATAGAAGCAAGTATGTTTCAGTCTTCGAAAAGATGAACAGCTTCAGCTAAACATTTTTCCTGTCTTGAAGGCAATGATTGTCAATTGACCCTACTCCGTCTGTAATGGCTACCCTCAAATCTCCGATAGTTTGGTGTTTTCTGCTGTAAACTACATCCTTTATTAACACACCCCAAAGAAAAAATCTCCTGGAGTAAGATCAGTCGAACTCGGTGGCCACTCGATCAAATCGCGCCTTTCAATCCACGAGCTTGGAAACTTAGCATCGAGCCTGTCTCGAACAATCAGCGTGAAATGAGATGTCACTCCGTCGTGCTGGAAAACGATTTGTTCACCTTGTCGTATTTGTGAATGATTCTAAGACCATTGTCATTTGGACAGCATTTCAATGTAAGATGAACAAGACACAGAGCTGTCAAAGAAGTAGGGTCTAATTATTCCGCCAGTTGAAATGGCGCACCACACTGTGACCCCCGGAAGATTCATTTCCTTTTCGAGGATTTCGTGGGGAATGTTTCTTCTCCAGTAAATACATTTGTATCTGTTTATGTGTCCATTCAGCTTAAACACAGCCGCCTCATCAGACCATGAGATAAGAGTCAACAAAATAAATCGTCTACTTCACTATGGTCAGAATATACTTCAGCAAGCAGAAAGCGTTGATCTGGATGGAGCGCAAGAAATAACATGGAGATGCATGGTTTCAGTGCGATGTTTATCAGGCATCGTTTATGAGAAATTTCATCACCAGAACCTTGCAATTGATGTGATATTCTGTGACAAGAAGAAGTTGGAGCAGCATTTATCTCTCTCAGCACAGCAGCTTGATTATCAGGGTCTTTTATAACAGATGATCGTCCTGAATTCGGACGATAACATACGGAGCCGGTACTTTCAAGCTTCTTTGCAAGTTTCTGCTAGTGGATTGGAAGACGCGGTTGGATCAATTAGCCACCGCTTTCATCTCAAGCCAGTAGAATTTTTTTTGAGAACAAAGGATGTGGTCTTCAACAGAGAATCCTAGACTATGGAAGATTTGAGGGCAACAATTGCAGGTGGAGTAAGGTCAACTGACTGTCATTTGTGCCAAAGGGTATGACAATCAGTGCCTTCGAGACATGCTTAGCTGACGCTGGTAATCTTTTCGAAGACGGAAGCAGACTTGCTACTTTGATTGACCTTCAAACATTATTTTTGATTAACCACTTGTAAACACAATTCTTAATTGCTATATCAAAGTTCATCTAATTGCAAATTTTAGATTGAAAAATAAGCCTGACGTATTTGCGCTTCATGTCTGTCTTAATAAAACCAAACTTTCAAGATTCACAGTAAGCATTGGATACATGGTGCGAAAATCGATATTAAAGCATTCTTGCACAATTACCATCGCTTGCGTTGCTCAAGCAACAAACAAAACGGGACAACACAGGATACTAATCCACAATAACATGTAAAAAGAGGGCAAGTAATTAAATATATGAAATGGGGGAAATGATCGAAGAGATAATTATGCGATCGAAGTGCCCCAAAAGTCAAATCGCTCTAAGTATTAGAGGTTATTTGCAGGCAATTTTCTGAAGAAAATTTCGAGCATTCGGGGGGGGGAGATTCAGATTGATTTTTGGCCCGTTTTAGGCCAAGCTTAATGCAGAGTTCTGGCGGATTGTTTTAGGCCGGCTTCTGGCCGATTTGATTCAGGTTTCTGGTTAGTAACTTTATTCTTGATTACAAGCCGATATCAGGGCAGTCATAGCCTGATTGGCTATAGTAGAACAATTTCAGTAGTGATCATTGTGTTTGGTATTATTATCGGAAAAGGAGCAAAATGTAAAATCGAAAAAGGAGCAAGTGCATTGGACTGTCATTTGAAAGCTATGTCATCCTAAAATCTATGGCTCTGAAAGGAAATAGAGGGAGCGGTGAAGTATTAGGATGCATATTTAACACCCCGACCTTTTCTGGAGGAACCTAAAAAGCTGGATTATCGAAATTTAAGTAAGGACGTTGGATGTACCTTCTTTTTTTTCAATTGTTGAAGAAAGAGGACGTTCTCTGCATTTATTTAGAGTTGAACTGTTTAAACTCTCCGCATGTGACACAATGACCAAATTATGAGCATTATTTCCACATGTTTTTGATTCGTAGCCATCCAAAATGATATCAGACAAAAATGACATCACATGAACCAAATGTACCACAGCGATGAAGCGATATGACAAATGTCAGACGAGGCATGGACTCTCAGATATGCAAGGTGAAGTCTCTGGCTGATTATAATTTAAGCTCACATTGCCAATATGCCATTTATGTTTGAATGGTACTTCCGCTTCTGCGTGAGTAAAACTTTGGGTCTTCTTGATATTAGTACAAAAGATCACTTAAGTATACAGGCAGTAGTTTCCTAGTGAATCAATCGAGAATCCCGTAGGTTCAATCAGGCAAAAAAATTATAATCGCCTGTCTAACACCTACATGCAGACTGTGAGCCAAGCAAAATTCAATTTTTAAGCGCACATCAGAGTGATACATTCATGCTTATCAGCAACTGTTACAAAGTCAGATGACAAAATGTGAGAATGGCAAATAAGCACTGCGTTCATGGTTGCAACGGTGGACAAGATAAGAGCACATTTATATTTCTCATCAGCAGTAAGAGCAAAGAGTGGTTTAAAAGAATTCAAAAAGATTTCTCTCAATGATTTCATTCGAAACGCAAAATCCTAAAAAAGTGATTACCAAATGTCGCACATTCTGAATATGCCAAATAATGCAGAAATTCCATACAACAGGAAGATAAAAGAATAAAGTAAAAAACATATTACTGCGATGATATTCAAAATCAACAGCAATCAAGTGAAGTTCGTACATCTGCTCCAGTGCTTAATGAAAGTAAATGGAATTATAAAACATGGAAACAGCTGTTCGAAATGACTGTAGATGAGATAGTTGAAGAGTGAAAGGGCATTACACGTATGTGTTATCTTCATAGGGGGAAAAATTATTCATACATAGTCACTGATCATTTAAAATGAATACAATTGACAGTATCATTGAAAGAAGTGCTTCTAGGATGAGATAGATCTGTTTTGAGCAAATGAAGATATGCTTATTCAGCCATATGCATCCAGAGATACTTATCATTTCAGTAGCTTATTTTTCCATCACCTTTGCTGAATATATAATGAATGGAGGGATTATTCATAAATGAATCCATTATAGAGTTATCGATCAATGTGTTGACCTATTTTCCCGCTAGATACATTTTTCTTTAGTCTAGTGGAGCGTGTTTGAACCACACATCTGTGGCTTGAACACTTTGATTTTTATTCAAAATTGCAATGAATTAATGAATAGTAAAACACTACTAAACAAAGGTGCTAAAGTAGAAACATTGAATTTGATAAATACTGAAGAGAAGAGAAAAACAAGCCAACATTCAAAGTCGGCGAGGCAAGAGAAAACGTGGTTCTAACCAGAGCCGATGCTGTGGCCTATGGAAGGCTGTCTCCACCAAGCCTACAGGTCCAATTGATGAGACGACGTATCCATCCACCCTCTTTGCACAGACCATGGATAGCTATCCATGCAGACATATTGAACTTGTCAATAATGTGGTCCCTTTCACAAAAGTATCGGGTCGCCTCGGACCGGTTCACATCAACTGTCCGATTCACGTTGGTGTTCTTTTCGTTTATTCTCAATTACTTTCCCGGATTGACATGCATAAATCCATTCATGCAGAAAACATTGGAAAGAGTACATCGCAAGGAAATCCTTCGGCCGTTTTGGACATATGCGCATCAATATAGAATGAAAGGTTCTCATTGGTTTCATTCTAGCTTCCACTTTGATTTCTCGTTCAGATATTCCTCAAACGAAAGGCAAAATCATCCATCGAGAAGCGGAAATCTGTACCTGAGAATCCATCTCTCTCTCTCTCTCTCCATCCAGGCGGTCCTGAGTTCGCATGATCGTAGTCGCTGTGCAAAAAGGGCATATTCGATGTGACTCCTCTCTTGGGATAGAGCTCCATCAGATCAGATGACTGATCAGTGACTTGACCTCAGACTTGAATCGGGCTGAAGCAGGAGAAAATCATCGACATACCAAATCCAGAACTGTGAAGCACCAAAGTCACGAGACACGTCAACTCTTCAAAGGACGCCATAAAATCAGAGTTTATCAAGTTCCGATATCAAAATGCGGTTGGCAGCTAAATTGATTCGAGAATCAGATGAATGATTCATCATGTGAAGTACGTGAATTAGAACAAATTCTTGTTACCAAATTACCAAGTCAAACAGACCTACACATACGAGGAACTTGGGTATTTGTTATAATACATTGAGAGAAATAGAGGACATTGCTCTCGATAGTAGACAGTTTGTGTGCTCTACAGTGCAAGTCTCCAAATACAGCACTTAGTAGTTCTTTTACTTCTGTTTAACGATCAAATGTCTGCTACAATTTGAAATACACCAGCATGCAGATACAAATATATTGATCGAACGAGATGCCTTGGTATCTGAATCAGAGTGTTGGTAGAAAAGAGTGATCGATCTCATGATGCCAGGACAGTTTGTTTTAGCCTTTCTTTTTCAATTGTTGTGATACCACTGTCTTGTGCAAGTAGACCTATGAATCAAAACCCATATAATGCGGACATTTTCAGTTACCATTGACAAACTTCAGATTTCCGTCTAGACCTCAAACTTCGCGCTCAGAATTCTCATCAAGACACTGTATCTCGCATACATGTATATAGCTTCTATTCATGACTCACGCATGTCAAGAACCCGAAGGCCTAACTCGGAAAGGACAACAGCATTGTTGAAGGATTTTATAACCGTCTGCGTGTCTGGTTATAATGGTCTGCTTCTCCTGGTTTGACCTAAATACGCTTGAATTTGCATTTTGCTTACGAGCCAACAGTTTCTGATATTTCGGAGTTGCTTAATTTGTTTGTTTTTTTAATTTTTTTGAAATCATGACATTTACTACAACAACGACGTCGGTGATCATGTTTTTTTCACGAACTATCTTTTAATGAACAATTAGAGTTTTTGTCTATGCTCTGCCTACTGCCTAGCAGCAATTAGAAATCTGCTTTTGACTGGTTGACGGTGGTTCCAACTATCTTTCTCAACCTGAATTCGAGTGAGAGGGCTAAGAGAAATTAAAGGCACGCAGTCAATTCAGTTAGCAATTTGCACATAATTTGTAGAGAAGAGTTGTTTAATGATTGATTACCACTTCTAGATTGCGAGATTTGTTTCTCATCCGGGATATGATTTTTCCGGCTCACCACCGGAAGTAAATATTGGACGCGGATAAAATGAAGAAAACTGATCAGTCCATCATTCATGAGATACCAGAGGATCTTCACAACAAATTCTCCGTTGGTCAAAATAAGTGGTCGAAGTTGTGACCGTTCATGCTCGACCACTTTTCCGGATTTGTCCACGATCGGTTGCTACTGATGGAATAGACTACTTGCACAATTGAAAATGAAGCGTTCCAACATTAAGGAATTGAGAAGGTTTCAGATGGGGTACATAATCTTTAAAATGTCTGATGTTCACCACATGCTGGTCCTCCACAAAATTTTCGCAAAATGCAAAGATTGCGAAAAATGTAGCATCTAACTAAAAATCTAGCATTCGTCATTAGTAACTAATCAATTAAGATGAACAGATATAAGATCGACATTTACATAAAAGAGCTATAAGTACACTTGCAAAATAAGTTTTACTCGCACATTTCCAAATCAAAATATGACTTAGGCGTGATTAAGGACGAAAATTAGAAGCCGCGCTTAATTAATAAATCACCAAGAAGTAGTTGCGGCTATCTATATAAGTAGAGTGATAATTCACAGTTTACTAAATGATTCACAATTTGTTAATATGCATGTTGAAAATGCGCATTACAAATCATTAGCACAACAAAAATTGTTCAGATATATATTCACAGAATCAAATATATTCAAGTAATTAGACAGACCATATTCAGTTTTATAAGGACCAGCTGACCCTGACATCATTCAGAATTTCAGTAAATCTCACGTATTTGATCATAATAATAGTGCAATATGCAAAACATGACATGTTTATATCTAATTTACCAAAAAATAGAATTGAAATTTAGGGACAGAAAGGCGCACGCATGATGAAATGGTTATTGCAATTCACAATTAGAAAGCTGCAAATGTTAGTATCAACCTAACACAATCAATTGGATGAGACTCACTATCTACAGGGTGTAAAAAATGATCACAACTTTTTTTCACAATCGCAATGATCATCTAACGTAGCAGTAAGACTTACTAAAATTTGATAAAGACAGTTGAACACCGTTTCCTGTATAAAAGAAATAAGTGCATCTAATTATCCAAGACAAGTTCCCTTGATAAATCTGTATTCAGTGTTCATATCGTGAGTTTCCCGATTTCCCCGACAGATGTATAAAAATTCTTATGTTGACGTATTATTGAGCAAGTTCGGATTTCCTATCTAATTAGTACATCATGAGTCTTTACATGCACATCGGGGTTCTTTTAGAGATTTTCTACGTCTATCTGTGATTTAATCAATTTTCAATATTATATCTAGCATTCAGGATTGTCAATGAAACCACGCGCATCAGATTTGAGTTTCATGAGATAAAATAGTGAAATAATTTGCTGCAACCTGAATCGATCAAACCTTAAGGTGTAATAACATGGTTGACTTGACGTATAGCGACGCGACCAATTATCATTGCGCATCAGAAACTTGTCTGTCTAATTTCTGACTAACGTCATGAATAATCAAACTTAGTCAAACTGCTGGTCAGGTAGCTGCACAGAAGTTGAAATATTTGTTCACTGTTAATGAAAAATTTAAGACTAAACGATGTCATTTGTTGCGAATACTTTCGCCGATTCTTTTCAGGCAGCACTTCGGGACGTGCACATTAAAAAAAAGTAAAGTAAGTATATACAGGAAAGTGAATAAAGAGTCGCAGTGATGCTATCACGAACTTGCTGCTTAAAGTATAAGGCTTTTTTGTTTGGAGCGCTCGAATGAAGAATACATGATCGTGTGACGTGTAACGCGCTGGTCGGTGCTGCTCTGCTGAAGATCGCCTGTACTTGTCTTGCACCAGCCATTGCGGAATGTGTTCATCAACTCGCTTGGTCAAGCATCTCTCTGTGCGTCCGACCCAACTGTCACCCCCGTTACATATAAATTGCTATACGATGTATTTGGTACAAGTCGGCGGCAGCGGATCCTTGAGGGGTCCACTGTTGGTGGAGAAGACGATCTTCGGCTCGATGGCATGAAACGGCAGAGCTGTTGCAGTATAGACTCTCTCTCATTCTCACATCGCTTGAGAATCGTCCAGTTCAGGAACAGCTTCTCTTTGCCCATACAGCTTTGCAGTTGTTGACTGTACTCTTCAATGAATGAGGATGGAAAGTCATGATCGCGCAAATCTTCAAAGAGAAACTTTATTTCAACATTGACGTGATCGGACCCGTTCTTCCAACATCGTGTAGCAATTCATATGTAACTGGGGTGACAGTTACGTCGGACTCACAGAGGTGGCTGGCCAAGCGAACTGATGAGCACATAATGCCATAATATGTCCTCCGTAGTTCACTTTAAATAACTTACATTATTCACTATTTCGCATAACTTTTTTAATAAAGTGCATTGCCCATCCTGCATAATGTAGCAAAAATCACAGAATGACCCTCCCGATTTATGTAAAGGCTAATTGCCTATTTCGTTGAGATTTAAGGGTGATCAAGCAAAATTCGGGGGCCGGGCTCGGCCGCCACCCTGCCAGACAGAAATAAGGCAACCATCTCGTAGAATTGCGCTTTTTAGAATCAGGAATGAGGTGTCGGTACTTTTCAAAAAATATGCCACGTGCGCCCGGAGTCGCTAACAATGCCACGGCCGGAGTCAGGGTCGTAAAAATATTTAGTGACCACGACGCCGTCCGGATTGCCGAGTCAACTCGATCAAATAATGTTAAATTTTAGAAAATCCGTTTTGATAACCAACTTGAACATTCTATTACTGATAAATTTCTTTCTGAAAAAATTGTAGCATTATAAGCGCAGATTTCGTTTACCGACAAGTTGAACTGAAAATTCAACTAAAATCTCATTTGAATAAAACTATGCACCGTTCAAATATGACTTACACATGTGTGCATGTTTGATTTGCTGGACTGATGCCGAAGAATTTAATAATCTGTTGTCAGCTTACATGTGCTAGCACATTAGTTATTGTAATTCAAAAGTTGTCTTAAATGATGCATGGGTCTTCATTGTATGACGACATTGTCTTTGTTTCATTGCACTAAATGCAAATCAGTTATTAATCAGCAGCGTGAGTTTTCAAACTTTCTCTTTTATCCGTTTTGATATTTTACTAACACGTTCAGAAACCAATGCTATCATTCATTTGATGCTGTTGATCTAATTTGCGAATCAGAATGAATCAATGCATTATTAAACACAAGGAAAACGCATGTAGAATTTATTTCGCTGCGCGCCCTGATCAAGCATATTTGATCTATTGCCCCAAATGCGGTCCGCCATCCCTGAGGTGAAGCCGTTATCAAATCATGCATTATGTATAAGTATATGCAGAAATATGAATTTTCTGCAAGTTTGAATGAGTAGTCAATGAATTAGGATGTCCACTTACACACTTAGACATCTGAATAAAATCATTGTCTTGAACATGCTTCGGTTCCCTATCCATCTCCAAAGTAAATACATTACCGAAAGTTCAAATGAATTAGATGATCATATTTCGATATGATGCTGTTGTCACTCACTATTTCATCGCCACTATGATGGTTTTTGCTGACGTTATCCCAAAAGAGCCTACATGCATTGATTATCAGAGGCCAAGCGACATCAAAACTTCGAGAGGAGATGAGCGAGACGAAATTCGAGATTTTCGAGCGAGATAGATTTCGGAGTTATACTTCAGCACAGTTTAAGAAGACGTACCTGGTATACTGCTTTGCCAAACTTTGCTGAGGTATCTTTAATTATTAACTTAACCTATCTTTGAATAAAATTTGAATGAAGTTAACGAGTTCGCGATGCTTCTTCGCAAATAAGAATCGATATGAAGAGGGGAGCGAAACCAAATGTGCCGTTTAGTCAGCTTGTCCTGTACATGAGTTAACTTAGGAGCGATGATAGTTTCGTTTAACATTCGCTGAAACAGTTTTTCCGTCTTCCTAGATGAGTTGCGAGAGTGATTGACATTTCTGATACCACACATTGTATAATATTTCAGCGTCCACTACCTCCTCAAGACAATTTTCCAGGAAGATGTTCGGCATTCCAGGAAATCCAGGAGTCGCACAAACCCTGAGTGTGAAATTTTTCTAGTTAATATACTACACTCAGTTATTTTAAGAACATTATGTTGTAATCCCTAGCTGTATATAATCGTGATTAGGTATTTGTCACAAGAAGCAAACATGATTCTATATCAAAAGCATCACTGAAATTTAAATGCGGTTACGGCGAATTTTAAGGAAGGATGCAAAGACCCAGTCGGTACTTTTTTGTCGGAGTCGCAAAAATTGCCACGTCTGGGGTCGGAATCTTATTCGAGACACAGTGTCGGAGAATGACACCCAGTGAAAGCAAGAGCACTTAGTCATGCTATGCAAAAGGCGAAGTAGTACAGCATTCCACTTCTCCCAACTCTCGTGATGGTCAGAAGTCTTTCCATTTATCGAAATGGATATATCATATTTAATGAAGGAAACCTAGTCGGAGGTGAATTATAGAATATTAAAAAAACGCTTAGTTCATTCAGATGTTTTTTTCTCCAATTTTCATCTAGCCTTTGAGCAGTGGTTGGAGATGCTTGCAGAGGTGAATTCAAAGAAATTTCACTTCTTGAGAGGGATGTAACATGTAATGCAAATTAAAAAAATCTTCGAAATATTTTATCCAAGAAAATGTAAGACAATTGAATTTAAAGCAAATCTTCGTACAATAAGTATAGTTTACTGAACAATACGTAATGCATTTATCGTCTCCTCCGAGGAAGCCAAACTCACAACTTGTGTGATGATGCGAGATCGAATGTTTTAAAATTTGAACTGTTACCACACCAGTCAAAAGCAAATCCCGCAAAATGACCAAAATGAAAATTCCGAACATATTTGAAACTTTGATATAAAACGATCATCCATTCGGTTAAACATGTGATGGACAACAAAATTATTTTGACGTAAACCAAACATTCACGATACATAGCAAAATCAATTGAAGAAACACCAATAAATCAAGAACCAAGGGTAAACAATATTAACTCCAACGTAGACGCTTCATGATTTTTATATTCTAAAGTAAAGAATCATAGGAATTTTATTCACCTCACATAGGAAATCAATTATTGACCGACAAAAGCAAAGTTCAAATGAAGATATCATAGAACAAGATGACCGAAGACTATCATTTTCTATTCGAATAAATTTAAGCAACAGATGCACTCAACTTCAGTGACTGTATTACCATAGATCAAACGAGTGCCGATTGATCTCACAATAATGACTGCTTTAAATTCTTCGTCTGCTTCAGAAGCCGAGATTTCCTGCACAACAGAGGATAGAGAGCAAGCGTTGCTCGGATTTTAAAATAGCTTTTAAGGATAGACATCGCTTTTCAAACTAGCTGTACATAGCAGAAAAGAGTCCCTTGATCAGACTTGATATTGAAACCGTTCTTCGTGAGCATGTTTACTAATGGATAGCGACAGCCCTTGAGCTATCCTTTAAGGTGAAGTTCTGTGATTGAAGATTCTGACAGAAGGCACGAGAGGCACGTTCAACTACTTCATTAAAGAGGAATTTCAGACAAATTAAAAAAGAAAAATGATTACTTCCTTTACAAAAAAATCTAGGTTCTATAGATTGTGGTGATATTATCGGTGACGTAAAAGTAAAATGTAGAAAATTGAGACGTTATTTGACTTATACATGTATGAAGTTCTTTAATCAATAAATTGTTTTGACAATGTCTGAGATTCAATCCTCGATAACGGCTTACTTTGGTTTCATTGGAAAAAGAAGGAAAAATCTTGGCATCATGGAAATCGTTCAAAAATGCTTCACTAATTCCTGTATTTCTGAGTTTTGTGTAAAAGATTAATTTGGATCAATGCAAGTTGTTCTTCGTCGAGAAACCGGAATATTTACGATTTTAAGATTGTAAAACTACATCAGCATGTAGTATACGATATTCTCTCTATAGATCCCGTGTTGGCAAATATAAAAAAAGGCGAAAAGCAGTTGGGAATGTGATCTGGTAGACTTGGTCTGCGCTCTTTTTGCTGCTGTATATATGCGATTTAGATTTCTATTGACCATACATGGAATATCTTATCACCTCTAAACTGCCTTTATCTTTCGCAGGAATTAAACGAGGACTTGAAAATAAAAAACGGCAAGCAAAAAGGACTTCAAAAGCAAAATCCAAAACACTTTGTAGCTAATAAATTGTGTATTGCTCAAGTTTAATTACCTTATTCATCCCAGTTTGTTCGGTTACTGTTCGCTCTACATGTTGTTCTTTTAATAAGTTAAGGTTAGATCGCTAATTTGATGCCCGTATTTCTGTATTTTCCCCCATGCGTTGTTGGTAAACCATGAAAATTTTGTTTTTGGCTATCGTATTTCAAGCAATGTCTGTCGTTGATGAATTTGTACACCGCAAACACAACTATTCTCGAAATCATAATTTATTGAAAGTTAAAATAAGTCAAAGGAAAAAAGTTAACACCCGAACGTTTTCGCCGGCTCTTCTCAAGGGTGGACACCGCTTAACTGACAATAATACACTAATGCAATCGACACTGACACAGCGAAATGACAACAACTCAAAAGGACGGAATGACGGACAGAACTAGCATAGAAATCTACCAAGGCAAAGCAAGAGAGAAAATGAATTGTTTCTGGATACACAAAGCAGATACACAAAGCAATTTTTTATTTGACACTTTGAAGGCCAACGGCTATCCTGAGCAGTTCATACTGAAGTACTTTACTGCAAAAAAGGAACTACCGACTTTTGGTCCCAAATGTAAACCTGTTTACATTCGTGTTCCTTTTCTGCATGATAGGCTTTCCACAGTTTTTTATAAGAAATTAAGTCGTGTCACTAAAAGTGTTTGTCCTGCCATCGATCCTGTTGTAATACATAGTACGAGATCTATTTCTGTTCGTTCTCTGAAGGATGAGTTGCCCTTCAAGTGTAAGGCCCGTGTTGTGTATAAGTTTTCTTGTGGTTGTGGATGCAGCTACGTGGGCCGCACTCAACGTGCTTTGTCTGCCAGAGTGTCTGAGCATCTACCAGCATGGATATACTCTTGTGGTTTTCGTCCTCGCTCAAAGTCTTTGCCAGATAGCGCTGTTACCAGGCATGTCATGTCCTGCAACCTTTTTGACAAGTCTGTTCCTCCAGTCAGTCATTTTTCTGTACTGGCTCATTCTGACTGTTTTTCTTCTAAGCATTTTGGAGTCATTACTGATAAAATTGTACAAACCTGCTTTGTGTATCTAGAAACAATTCATTTTCTCTCTTGCATTGCCTTGGTAGATTTCTATGTTAGCTCTGTCCGTCATTCCGTCCTTTTGAGTTGTTGTCATTTCGCTGTGTCAGTGTCGATTGCATTAGTGTATTATTGTCAGTTAAGCGGTGTCCACCCTTGAGAAGAGCCGGCGAAAACGTTCGGGTGTTAACTTTTTTCCTTTGACTTATTTTAACTTTCAATAAATTATGATTTCGAGAATAGTTGTGTTTGCGGTGTACAAATTCATCAACGACAGACATTGCTTCAATTATTTGAAAAGTCGTTTGCCTCTATCGTATTTCATTGCTGCCATGTTATACACGTATATAATATAGCCAGATGTTGCATGCAGTGTATAAGTCAGTTTTAAATTCCTGACAACTGCCATGCATAAACGATAACTTTCGCTAAAAATCGAAAGTTGAGTCACTAATCTCCTATTTATTCCTGTGAAAGCCACAGACAATTTGAATTATCATTCATCCTGTTCAATATAATCGCGCAAATGTGATTCATGACTGCTTCATTATTTTTTACTCACATATCAAAATGCATTTCCAAGCCTAAAAGATGAATTAAAAGACATCATTTCAACGAATAATTTGTTGAGACAACAAATTGAATTGGCGTCCATTTCATTAGTTGGATAAAGCATTGATGTTCATGAGCTGTCTTACTCTACTGAAACTTAAGTTGGAAAGCAAAAATCTTGAATGAAAATCCTTCTAAATCATTTAAGATTTCTAGTGAATCTCGAAACGTTAAATCAAAAATCTTGTTACATTCCCCCGAAAGCTAGAGGCAATTTAGAGTTAATGCTCTATATATGGCATCATTTTGTTGAGCAACACTAGGTATTTTTATCCAATTATCTCCCACAAACATTTGACCGCTATAATGACGTTGTCAAGTTATGCAAAAAAATTGACACAGCATCGTTTTCCGGGATATCAACCTCTTATCGAAGTTAGATTTGGACACTTTAATCATCACATCAAAACTCTTTCTGCGAGTTCACCGAATGCCTCTGGGTGGCTTAGTGCATTTCCATCCGTTGACTACGGTTTATATCTAAATACTCATATGATGCAAATCTTTTTGAAATGGTGACCCATTTGTCTGTCTGAAGTACAGTCCAGGTGTTGTTAGTAGTCGGAGAGTAGTGACCATCTGCACATGTATTGCTTTGAACATGACATTTGGGTCAAACATTGGCACTCGACATAACGGTTGTGCAATCCGCTCAATAAAGCAAATGCTGTGTAACTGCAGCGAGTGCTAATCCTGAGATTGTACAAGTAGTTGCCGATGCCAAGACAAGAAAAATCGATTATAATACTGAAACATGTTTGGAATTGGAGTGACGTTGTGCTCCGACAAATGGATCATGGGGCAAGATCGACAACAAATTTTTGCCTCGAATTCCGGCTAAGTTGCCCATCATATCTGGGCAAGCCAATGTTTGCCCAGATCACTTAATTTCGAGCGATTCGCAGTGACCCTTGACCCCAATGAGATCAAACGCTAGAACATCGATTTGAAATTTCTCCACGATCTGTCCTCTTGTTATCCT
Source organism: Prostheceraeus crozeri (assembly GCA_907163375.1). NCBI lineage: Eukaryota > Metazoa > Platyhelminthes > Polycladida > Euryleptidae > Prostheceraeus > Prostheceraeus crozeri. Next base: position 146,412 of record CAJQUW010008827.1, read on the forward strand.
CCGTTCTTTTCCTGTATTGACAACTTCTTACCCTCTTGTCTTTTCACATTTTGCACTTCTACCTTTATATATGGTTGTATTATGTCCTATTGAATCAATATGCAATTTATAAGAATGTTGATGCACTATTAGACAAATAATTAATCAAAATCTCGCAATGAAGGACAGTAACACACTTCAAAAGAGCACTGATTTACACAACTCCCTCTGATTAAAATGTACACGCGATGAGATCAAAGTCAATGGTAAAACAACATAACTTTAGACACAGCTATTTAACGCATGGCAGTAGACAAATACGACAATGCAGTTAAGTCTATGCGTGCATTAGTAAATAGCATTCATCTTTCTTTTTACCATCTGATTAGACTCAAAATACTGCTGTAATATCAGGGAAGAAGTTTGATCCCTTACAGCATTTCTAGATGAAAAGAAATACCGGTTCTTTGAAAAGTACATATTGAGCGCGCGACATGTTTCGGTCAGCTCTCATTCAGGCACTACGTTGGACTGAATTGCACATATAGAATCACGAAACGAATACTTATCAGATTGACTATGACATGACACAAGACTGAAGACAACAAAAATGGCATTGTAGAAATCACAAACCTCAGCACAATAGATAATGGAAAAATGTCAGCTTAATACTGTAGCTACTCAAATGTCTGGAAACAGCAATGACTTCGAATCAAGACAAAGAAAAAGACTTAGAAAAAATTAGAAATAATGCCATTTATAAGGACGGACAATATGAAGCAAAGCAAATACAAAAAATACAAAATTAGTAATGATATGATTATAAAAAATAGAATTGAAAAAAATTATGATACAAAGCCATGAAGTTAAGGAATACTACAAAAAGAAGTTATTGATGAAAGTGAAGTAAGGACGGACACAAAAGCAGTGGTCGGGCCAGAGATTTTCCCATTTTTTCGCAGCTCTACGAAATTTTCGCAGGCCTACTAATACCAGCAGCAGTATCATATTTCATGATTATGAAGAATATGAAGAGTAAAACACCACTTTTATCAAAGCTTGACCAACGCCCAATATCTGTCGGGAGAAACTGATCTTTCAAAATGTGTTGTGCAATTTCTGGAACTAAGTGCTTGCTTGTAATAAGCCAGATTTTTCGAAACTACGTTTCGTGATTGATGACTCTCACAATGGATTTTTCGCAAATATCTGATTACATGAACTCGCTACTACCGCCATCTATTGTTTCTTAGGAGCCATTTTGTTAATACTAAACTATCTAAATCATAAAACTGGCATTTTGTCACCGAATCCATCTTACCAACTAGTACATGCATGTGTATGTAGCAAATATAGCCAAAAGTCACTAATCTCACAACTAAACCAACAAAAACGTTGCAACAAAAATTCTTGTAATTACATGTCACTTAAGACATGATCCGTTCCAGTTGATAACAAGCGATGACAGGAAGGTAACAACAAAAGGTAATAAACCAATCAGCAATTGGCAGAAAGTAGACGTTCTCATCAAAAGAAAACAAGTGATAATTACGAGTCGAAAGAGAAATAACGGATGATGTAAAAATTCAGCCGTGTGGAAATCTTAATTTGTAGAGATGCAACAATCCTGTACATAAAACCTTAAGCATGATGTCTCTGAGTGTGATAGTCTCTTTCCATTGACTCCTGCTCCTCATACAGCTGTCTTGCTTGGTTTTCTATTAATATTGCAGTGATATTTCCCTTCAATTCTCTCCGTCTCGGAATGCATCGAGCTTGAGGGCATAGGTCCACCCTAAATTTCCCGGCACGTGGAGGAAGTGAATTCAATCAGCGGCGACTGTACAAGCATCAAACTTTGACATCTGTCAAATAAAATTGCAGGAATAATTGGTAGTCGAATTAATGTTATGATCACATTATTTCTGCAACAGACGAAGGTCCTAGGCCGAAAACTTGTGTGCCAATGAATCTAATTCGAGCAGAACAAAATGTGCTTTCCTGCAATATTATCAACTCCGGCTCGATAGCTCTACATCATATTAATGTTTTCCATACCCTCGTGTGCTTCTTTTCGTCCGATGCCTCTATCTTTTATACCTTAGTGTTCTGAAGCATCGAATTTGCTGTCACAAAGACATTTTCCTTTTTTTGCTGTAACTGTTTTCAACTTTTTTTGATGGTCATCTGTCGGCTTCTTTCCTCTCTCTCCTTTTATTCTTTCAAAAAAGCCTTGGAATGCCGCTTGGCCAACGACACTTTTTACGAAGACTGTCTGTGATTGTCAACGTGTGGAAGAACTGATTGTTGGCAGTTAGATCAACGCTCACACACTAAGTTGATCCAGAACAATTCGGACATTTTATTTTTATGGACTTTGCGTCATTTAAGCGAAAATTCCATAGCACTAGCAGTCAGTTTTCCAGGGCCAGCTATGAAATTTTCTACCTATATGGTATGAAATGGGGTACATTTTTCGCAGCAGCCCCGTCTTTAGAATGCGTTTTCAAATTTTCTGAATGGAAGGTAAGAACCGGCTGTAAGATGAGACTGCATTCATCTAACATCACTCATCGTTGATTTTATCTTTTAGGGTGATCTTCAAAACCAGCAGCTGTTGAAGGATACTTTGGACAACTTAATGGCAATGTAATTGATAACACAAGTCTAAACATTGTGTTTTCTGCATCCATCAGGGCCGTTGCATCGTTAGATGAATATCGAAAATATGAGTAAATCTTATGGGAAGTGTTGATGTCCAGCGCTTCAAATGACTCCAGTTGCGTTCAGAATTTCAGGTATCGAGCGACTGCAAAATGACTTTCAATGCATATATCCAACAACAATGCTCATATTAATTTGAATTTTATTTGTTTCGTCTATACATTAATTGATAATTGAAAAATTATTTGAAATCTAGTCGGTTATCATTCTTTTATAGAACTATCGGCCACTTCTTAAGTTTCGTATGAGGCTACAACATCCACAGTAACTCAGTAGATGCTAAGAACTACTGCTGTAATTCTTCTATTTTGCTGAACCTGTTACAAGATGTAAGACGCTTTGAATAATATGAAGCTTTCATTAAATGATAACATAATGAATAACATGCTAATTAGTTGTCATTAGTTTGCCTTTTCCATCCTGTAGATCAGTCTTCATTCTATTAGACAACATAAGTTCTTCTAAATCTAAGAATTACAAAGTTTCAATTTTTCGCAGGACCAAATCAATTTTTTTGCAGCGAGTTCATTTTTTAAACATTTTCGCAGATTTTCACAGTGCGAAAATTTTCGCAGCTGGCCCGACCACTGCAAAAGCAAACAAAGAGAAACAATGGACGGAGCATTATGGATGCCACCAAGGTAAACCAAATCAATCACAAATTCCCTTTGAACACATAGATCAGGGGTAAATCTTTTGATTGACATGGACTCAAAAATACGTAAAGTATGACGCCGCTGCGAAGTAAATAATTTTTTGAAACAATTACAAGCATATACGAACAGTCACAAACTTGAAGATAGCGTGTGATCGCAATATTTGGGACTCGAGTTGATCTCGGAGGGCAGCGCAATTCATTTGATGTCCACTTTAGCACATGCTTGCTTATGCGATCAACAAGACGCCTTTCAGTTCTTGTTGTTGTTGCTTTCATGCCGTCACGGTCATCATAAACATGATCTTGTAACTGGCAGTTATGGAAATCGATTATGACATGAAAACGCTTATATAAATAGCAACAGTGCGACGATTCAAAAGTGCAGACTCCACATCATTTTGTAAAAATGTTCACTACATACAAATTTGCGACGACAAGACAGCGTCTTTGTTATTCAACCATAGCAATAAAGCTAAATGCAAATTTCATAAAATTTGACTACATTAGCTCAAAAGCTTGTAAAAAACGAATTACAGATCACAATCGAATAAAGTGTTTTAAAACATCTATATGACATCTGAATAAATGCTTTTCGATCATTCTCCTCTCCGTCGTGAACGGAGTATTTCATTTTTCAAAAGCACTAACTGGACGCTGTTTTCTGCGAATGGGTTGCATTTTTATTCATGTTTCTGTTTTCCAATTTTCTTGGAAATAAGCACTTTTGACATGTAAACCTATCTCCACCTGTCTCTGAAGCGGATCCAGGTATCTGAGGGAGGAGGGAAGTTGTAGGGGTCGCTTGGGACGACTTTGCTTAGCTCCTTTCGTCTTGCTCATCAGCATTACATTGCATAAAAATCACACGGCGACATATTTGACATGTTAACTTTCCAATGGTGTTATTCATCAATCGTCTCCGTACCTCATATTTGCACTTAAAAATTTTAAATATCTAATTTTTGATAATTCCTATACAAAAATTTCACCGAATCCCCATGATGATACTAAAGAGGTCAAATCAGGTGCAGGTTAAATACATGCTAAGGGGTCTCGCTTGAGCACAGATCGACATTGATGAAATTAGTGTGTACATGTAATACAACGCAAAACACCTCCACTTCTCATTCTAACATTGCCCGCTTCTAATCTTCTCTGGAATGATTAAAGACGAGTAGAACAGATGTGCGAATTCAAGAGAATGCAAAATCCACTAACACTCGCAGTAGACAGATTCAAAGTGAAATGCACAATTAGCATTATCAAGATTGATCATCCCATCCTTGTCAGAAGACACCTGAACTTTCGCATGATCTAGAAGAAGTATGTTTAAATGCTAATATTATTATCAGCTAGCATTTCAAAATCGATGCGTTTGATTCAAACTTATCCGCAAAAAAAATTGTTCAAGAAGTTACAAATTTAACCGTCCTGTCTGCCAAATCCAACGAGATTTTAAGAAAGTTTGAAAATACATTGAAACTCAAATTATTCCGTTTTGAAATGGTCACAATAAAAATGCTCAAATCATCCCCATCTGTATGTAGGATAGGATTCAACTCAGGGATCGCAATTCACCCAACAAAAAAACCCGGAAAATCGGGGAAAACCGGGGTTTGAATGCATAAATTTGAAATATTTACTATTTTGTAAAAAACGGAAAGGACGGAAAATTGCGATCCCTGATTAAATTCCCCCCCAACGACTGTTCATCTAAACATGCTATCATGCTGCTTCAATATATCAGAGATGCATCGGTGTGTTTGAAATGTACTTATTCGAATATTATGAAAGCATTCCTGTCCTTTATTTAGAAAATTCTATTACAAATAAGTAAGTAACGGTTTCAACACAGAAAAGTAACCCACATCCCCAAGACGAGGCAAGAGGAATCGAAAAACGCAGAACCTTCAACTCACCGCATTGGCTTTCCCTACAGAGAAAAATATGAAATTTTGATGAGTCATTACAATTACTCAGAATTGATATGAGACACGTGACATGTGACTTCTAACAAAATGATCGAACGATATATGTTATATCTTGGAAAGTGATCTTATAAACCTATTTATAACTATTATATATCTGGATACATGAAAATCCATGAAATTGTTAAGTCGATTATACAATTACCGTCTCATGACGGAAGAAGTGAATAATCGGCTAGATCGAACAAAATTCAAGGAGAAAGAGGAGGAAGAATGTATGAGCATGTGACCCATGTAGAATTGGACCACATTTCACCATTAGTTTTAGAAATTTATCATGGAAAATAACCATTAAAATCACATAAGATGCCTAAAATATGCCTTTGCTTGATTCCAATCCAGGGAATTTTCTTTCTATAAGATAAAAAAACAGCCCAGTTTGGAAATCACCCTTTGGATGCTTTTTGCCTAATTTTTATACTGAACGGCCAAAGAAATGCACAGCAAATTTACTCTCTTATGTGTTAATCCAAAAAATATATGTTAAGCTATAAAAACTTTAATCTATGAAATACATCCTGCATGTGTGACAATGAGATCATGTTCTTATCCCATATAATAAATATATTCCATAATAGAACTTTCTCCGCGCGCTATGATGAAAATGAACGCAATATACACGTACGTTATGTAGATTTGAAAAGTGCATTATCTCAACATATTCGATCTAAGCACAATAGCGTTTCTATGACAATAAAAGATTTATATGTAGAGACAATTGACCATCAAAATAAAACTGTCAGAACTAGAATTACTAAAGCTAATTTCATCGATTTACTGAACCAACTCTGAACCGAAAACATGAACAACATTGAGCCAGTGAGCAGTCATTCAATTTAATACCGTATTCTCTTCCGTTATTTAAAAGCTTGTTAAGCATCTTGTCTTTTCGCATATAGTGTGACCTGTTATTTTACCTGAATGTATTTACATTTCGGCTTTAAAAAAAGGAGTGCTCAATTATTTTGAAAAATGGCTATATCAAATAGCCTCCGTGTGCTGCAATCAATTTTATTTGTCGAAATGCAAAACCACCTAGAAGCATGGAACTTCTTTAATTGAGTAGGCAGAGGCCTACAATGACATTTGAACAATGAATTCAGTATGAAATACAAACAATAAATTTTGAACATAATAGTAGTAAGTAAATCTACACCACTGGACCGCGCAAGATGGCCGCCGTCGACCGACCTCCCCCCCTCCTGTCAGACTAGGGCGTCGGCCGTAGTCCGCCACCTGGTTGCTTCAAGTACGACTCCCCCCCCCTGGAACGACGGCGTTGCCAGAGGTTTTTCGTGGTGCGCTCTCCAGGTTGGCGTGGTGTGCCGGCCAGGTTGGAATGGTGGAATTTCGGTGCGAGACCACTCCCATCGTGTTTCTCGTCAAAACTTGGGTTAACAAAATTTTTCCGAATCCCCCCCCTCGGCAGCGATCCTCTAATTTTGGTTCTAGTGGATGGATTTTGTCTTATAGATACTCATTTGAAAGAGGAGAAAAAACTGCTCAGTGACATCTTTGTTGCCAGTCAATCGGATCAGCCGTTCAAAAGTTAGAGCTGTTACAAGATTTCACGTCGGACCTCACCTGAAAAAATCCTAAGTGTCAGAGTGACTTTGTATGGGAAAAATTTTTTTCCAAAGTGTCGCATTTCGACCTGGGACCTTTACCAAAACATTTTTCATCAAATTTCTCCGAACGGTAGGGGGAGGGGGGGGGTCAGTGAAAAGTGATGAAAAAGTTTTGGTAAGGGTCCCAGATTGAAATTCGAAAGTTTAAAATTTTTCAAAATTTTCACCACACTGGAGCTCCCACACTTAGGAATTTTTTCACTTGTGGCATGTTACATGGACATGTGCTGACCCACCAACTTCCCGTGGTCACATGAGAATGGTTCAGGTGTCATATGATAGAGAATGATGAGACAAATCGTTTGCAACAAACCGCATGTCGCTACGATGAATACTTTCGGAGATAGAGCCATTTTAAGTTTTCCTCTGAGCATATATAAACCCCCGGCAACGTAAGTCTGATCACTTCATCGAAAGACGAGGTAAGCGACGGTCGTCGCTCTGAGCTCCCGATATCGGGTGTTTCAAAGGACTCTATCTTTTGAAGTAGGCAAGCTATCTTCTTACTTCAAAGTTTGTGTGATAGAGTTTGATAGTGTCTTTACTACTGATAAAATTTTTTAAAAGTAGTATGAGTAGTAAAATGCGGAATTTCTTAAAAATTCTTAATTTTCAGTTTTTTCAAAGTTTTAACATGTAGACTAAGGTTTTCAAGTATGCTGAGTTCAAATCTGCTATCAGATTTGAAATTTAACTAAGTCTAAGGCAGCTTTGAGGGGTTAGATCCCAGCTACTGATCACTACCTTTGACTCGGCGTTGCTGTTACCACTTCGGGGCAGTGACAATGATGTCTTCAGCTGTAAATAGCGGGTATCGGAGATCTTTCACTTCCCTAGTGATCAGTACAAGGCCTTCGGGCTGTCGACGGGATCGAGTGCCACTCACTACACTCAAATCTATCATTCTTCACAAAGTGTTATGCTTTAGGCTGTATACTACATGATTCAAAACTTATACTAATTTCATTATCTTACAGTTAACGAGAAATCTCAGCCATGGTAAACAACGACAAAAATAAAAAATTTCACATTAAAATGTGTGTGTGCGGTCGGATCAACCGCCGAAACGGTCTCAAGGACCACATCAAGAAGGCAGGGGCCGACCACATGGTTATCCTGAGTAGGGTTGCCTGTGTGAAGTGCAGGGTGTTGTTGGTTGTTGGGCAGGAGGCTGAGTTCTATGTGAGGCATGGTGAGTGTACAGGAGGGTTGGTGACCGATTTGAGATTTGTGGAGTTGATGAATGCTGAGAAGGAGCGAATGTTAGGGAAAGAGAAAAGAGGCCAAGAATGTTGTTGAGAATGCTAGTGGGAATGCTGTGGAGAATGAGGTAGAGAATGCTGTGGCCGGTTTGAATTCTGACAAGTGGCGGAAGAGAGTGTTTGAGAGTGATGATGAGGATGATGTGGATTCGGATAGGGAGCGAGTGAGGAAGCGTGTGAGGAAGTTGAGCTCTTCTTCGTCGGAGGCATCGAATATTGTTATCACCGACCCCCGCAGAGCTCATCTTCCCCAATAGTGAAGGGTGGTGGGGTACGGAAGCAGTCGGCGCGGTGGGATGAGGATATGGAGAAGAAGCATGTGTCGCAACAAGCGGCACATGCTTTGTTGGTTGATCGATATGAAAGTTTGAAGAAGGTGAATGAGAGAACGTTGGTCGAGTTGAGTGAGCTGAAAATGAAGGTGAAATGTAAGGAGGTGGCGGATGAGAATATCCGTATGAGGCGTATTGTGAAAGAGTTGAAGGAGAATGTGCGAGTGTTGGAAGACGAGAATGATGAGCGAGAGAAGAGGACGAGTGCTGCAGAGAGGAGAATGGGAGAGGCAGAAGCAAAGTTTGAGGACTTGATGAAGGAGATGACTGTATTGAGAGCGAGGAATGCTGAGTTGGAGAGGAGTGTGAGTAGGCAGGGTGATGAGAGAGAGTCGTTTGCGAAGTTGGAGAGCATGAGGAATGAATGGAATCGCTTGAATGAGGACAGAATGTTTGAATTTCACATCCCTATTCGGGATAACCATCTGGACGGTCGAGTCCTCGTCAACCAAAGTCTGGACGAGAGCATCATTTGCTACAATGGGCATCAAAATAAAAAATGTCTACACGCCACACTCTGTATGCGCGGGCAACTCAATAAATTTTCAGTGAGGAAGCCCGCGAGACTACCCAAGGATGGCTACCTTGGTAAGTGAAAAGCAAATAAGATAGTATATCCTATTCTAATACATATCATTTTCATTGCAGATCTTCTCCCTGCCTTCACCACTCCCAAGAACGAACCAACGGCTCTCATAAGGGCCACCAAGGGGCAAGACATGATAGAACCTCCACGCGGTTTGCCCTGGGCAGTCTTCAGACTGGCGAATACTATCATTAAGTTGAATCTGCTATCAGTCAACTTGAACGTTGCGTCGCGTTAGAGGGGTGTATAAACCACTACCTCTCATTTCATTTCATTTCAATCATGCAGACGCCGAACACTCAAGTCAGCTCTCCTGACCAGCCTCGGTTAAAGCCGAGAAGTTTATTTCGCGAGTTTCAGCGAGCTGAAGAGCGAAAAAAGATTTATAACAATCTGGCACGGATAGGTGCATCGCAGTTTAGCGACTGAGTGGGACTACATACCACCCCCAACTACTCAGTCGGTATCAGTAGAGGTCGATGCTGCTACCATGGAGAGAGTCAAAGACTCCCTCTCAGCAGAATCGGCCTGAAGTATGATGGCTGATGACGGTCACGAGAACGAACCAACGGCTCTCATAAGGGCCACCAAGGGGCAAGACATGATAGAACCTCCACACGGTTTGCCCTGGGCAGTCTTCAGACTGGCGAATACTATCATTAAGTTGAATCTGCCATCAGTCAACTTGAACGTTGTGCAGTCGATTGCTATCCCTGAAGCATTCTGATTCACTGTTGAGCAATTCATTGTTGAAAACCCTATATAAGTCAGAAGATTGTAGCGCTTCTCATTCAATTTTAAGTCACGATGGAAGCAACATCTGTTAGTACCATTCCCGACTTCATCATCCTCGACGAGTGGGATGAAGAGCATGAGAAGGAGTGTGAGCAGAAGGGGAAGATCAAGAAGATCATTTGGACGGATGAGGTGTGGACTCCAAATACCACCCGCATCCGAAAGGTGCCAGATGCACCACCACGACTTAGGCGGTATAGGGTATACGAGAACCTAACTGTCATACCTATTGACTATTCAAGCCAATAGTCAACTTGTCACCGAGAACGAAACAACGGCCCTCATAAGGGCCACCATGGGCAAGACATGATAGAACCTCCACGCGGTTTGCCCTGGGCAGTCTTCAGACTGGCGAATACCATCATTAAGTTGAATCTGCTATCAGTCAACTTGAACGTTGCAAATGAAGTTCGGTGTAATACTTCCTTTCGACGGGCGTTCCTGTAAAGGGCGGCGGTGAAACCCGTAGCTATGTATACCGCAAGGGACATTCGGCAATGGTCAATCTTGTTAAACCTCTCTGCGTCATGTTTGCAAGTGATTGCCTCTGTCTCAACGTAGTATGCATTCGCGCCAGGGTGACATTTAGCCAACTGTCGAAGGTTGCCTAAAACTTTCCATTGCATACGTTATGAGAACCATGAGTTCTACCTGTCTCTATCAATGAGACGAATTGATGAATGGAATGAAATGGGAGGACACTCACGCGCCACACGCAACATAACACACTTCTCTCTTCCGTAGTCTAACAAGCTCTTTACACATGGATCGCAGTCGATTGCTATCCCAGAATCATGTAAGCTATCTTAATTTTATTTAACACTATTTCATCTACATCATCGCCCATATGAAATGTTATAAGATTTACAAGTTAAACTAAGCGTGCTACTATTTCCAAATGAAAAAGTATACATGGTTAAATCATCCACTTAAGCCCCATCCGCAGTCTAACAAGCTCTTTACACATGGATCGCAGTCGATTGCTATCCCTGTATCAGAAGTGTAAGCTATCTTAATTTTATTTAACACTATTTCATTCTATTACAAGTTAGACTAAGCGTGCTACTATTTCCAAATGAAAAAGTATACATGGTTAAATCATCCACTGAAGCCCCGTTCAAGTAAGTCAGTATGAAAGCAAAGATAATACGAAATAAAAATTTATTATGGCATGTATTTCAAAAGGTCTTCATCGTCAATATCGTCCCAGAGTCTGGCTTCACATAGATAACAAAAACATTTCACTTGCTTCAATCGTTCTTCTACCGCGAGCCTCACTTTGTCGATGTACTCCCACTCCGCCATAGTTCGTGGCTGGGAGTTAGGGGTGTACCATTCTCATAATTCATGGAGGAATTTGGTGCTGGTGATCTCCATCACATCATCAGTATCGTACTGCAGATACTTCCACCTCACGCCTGTTAAGTCGGGACACTCCTTCTCACATACACTCTCCTCTTCGTCGTCCGCTGGTAATGTCAACTTTCTAATGTTGTCGAGTCGGTACACCTTCTCTACCTTCCCCTTCGTTGGAGCGTTTGCTGCAACGAGCGCCTTTGGCGATGAGCATGGAGAAGAGAACTCCAATGTAATGTTCGGTGTTGTCGGAGGGCTTGTCATGTTGACTGTGAATAATAACTTTGAAATGTTTTCTAATTCTTAAGTATAAACAAGCAACCAATCAGAATTAACAGCCAATGAATGATGAATATGAAAGTATATATGCAAAGTGACAGTCGTGACATTTCACTCTGTCTTTGTGACATATAAGTGAAGTGTTCTCTAGCGAATTCTATATTTGAGGCGTGCAAGTGAACTGCTCTCTAGTAAATTCCAAATTTGAGACGTATTATTTGAGTGAAGTCTCTATCTTGTTGAAGAATCAATCTTAAACATAACTTCCTTGAAATGGTAAGTTGAAGATTTCCTCTCTCATCTCCCTCAAACGTGTGGCTAATAGCATCTTCATCAATTTCAGCCATCTACTTCATCACCAAAGCCCTCCCTTCTCGAGGAAAGTTTAGAGCTGTTGAGTGAAGGTAGGTTGTAACAATACACTGAGACTTTAACAGAGATGATAGTATGATTTCTCTTTCAGGCGATGCTAGTTCCAGCTCAGGACTCTCGCGACAAGGCATCGAGTGGGAATGTGCTGACTGCGGACATATTTTTATAAGGAAGCACAGTCTCCTTCGACACATCAAACAACGTGTGTGTCAACGCAAAGCGGCATCAATCTCCCGAGGTGAATTTGATTCTGACGATGACATCTCCTTTCTCTGCGATTTGTGCCCTCTTTCTTTTAATAGTCACTTTCAGCGATCTTCGCACAGACTTCAACACACGCATGCAAATGATCACTACAACAATGGTACCTCCACCATCTCCCTCATTAGTGTTTCACATAATAATTTAGTACGCAACTACTGCATTGAGTCCAATACTCAAATAGTAGATTTTCCTGAGTGGCTCCTTCAAAATTCTAACATTATCGAAGCGCTCTTCACTAATTTAGACAATTTTAGAATGAAGGCGCTCATCTACCTTAAACTAAAATATATTAAAATAGATTTTCAAACGGGTCAAGTGACGGAGAGAATACAGTTTCATGTTCCTTCCTCTTCCGCAACCGAAGTTGTAGACTGCGAGTCTTGGCTAAATTTCCATATTCAATGTTTAAAATCAAATGTAGATAAGTTTAATCAGCGTGACAGCGCTCTCATTTTTGATGGCGTGGACTCAGCCATGTTCAAAATTTCCGTATTAGAAAGTCATGCAGCTCGAGGCACATTTAAACTACCAAAAACGTTGTATAATAAGAAAGCTGTCATCAATGTCGATTGTAAATCGCAGTGTTTCAAATATGCCGTCCTATCCATTCTCCACTATAATGATATCAACGCGCATCGAGATCGCACCTATAGCTATAGACAGTGGGAGGATGAACTAGACTTTGAAGGTTGTGATAGTGACAACATGAAAATCAAAGATGTAGAAACGTTCGAAAAACATAATCAGATTAAAATTGTAGTTCACGTGTGGGAGAAGGGGTTGAAGGGTGCCCGCTATAATTCACGTTCAACTTGTTATGAACGTGTAGTCAACCTCTTATTAGTAAAACAAGATGATAGCGAGGAATGGCACTACTGTGGTATACCCAAAATCTCTCGCTTGTACACTCACTTGGGGCACTCTAAAAGAGGTGAACATTTTGTATGCGACCGCTGCATCCGCTCCTTTTGGAGTAAACATAAATTTCTAAGCCACTATGAATGGTGCAAGCGGGGTAAATTACAAATGGAACGCATGCCCAAAGACAAAATATTTTCACATAGAGAGAATGGCGATTAACTAAGTCCTCTTCGTGTCATTTACGCAGACATAGAATGCTATATCGATGATATCATCCACAAGCCAGCAGCCATATCCTGCTATGAAGTATGGCAAAACCATTTCCAAAATAGAAAAAATAAAATGCACGTCTCGCAAGGTGAGGATTATATTTACCAATTCCTGCAATTCCTCGAACAGGCTGTAAAATTTCAACAAAAGTATGATGGTGAACTCTATCGCAGATCATTGCATATGACAGCAGATGATCAAGCAAAATTTGATAGTTGCAACGTAAATGTAGTAAAACATTTGATGATGATAAGATTAAGATAGTACGCGACCATGATCACATCACTGTAAAATTTAGAAACGCACTCTGTTCAAAATGCAATTTTTCACTTAGGATGAAACGGCGTACATTACCCGTCATTTTCCATAATTTCAAGGGCTACGACAGACATATGATAATAAAAGGAGGTTTAGGTCAAATGAAAGAGTGGAAGTTTGATGTAATAGCACAAACGAGAGAGAAGTTTATGGCCATGACAGCAAAAGTGCCTGTCGATAGATTTTGATATAAAATTTTTAGATTCCTACCAATTTATGACTGCATCACTGGCCTCTCTCGTACAAAATCTAAAGTCTCTTCCACTAACACAAAATCTTAAGAAACAATATCCAAATCTAACCGATGAAGTCATCACACGGAAAGGAGTCTTTCCATATGCATATTTTGATGCGATTAGTAAACTCGGCGAGACTTCTCTTCCAACCATAGATAAATTTAAAAATGATTTGACCGGCGCAGAATGTAAGACCGAAGATTATGATCATGCACAAGATGCATGGATAAAATTTGACTGCCATACATTTGGCGAATATATGATTGCCTATCTTAAGTTAGATGTATTTTTGCTGGCTAATGTATTTCAGGAGTTTCGACGAGTGGCATTAGAAGAAGATAAGTTAGATCCCGTCCACTTTGTCAGTCTGCCAGCCATGTCATTTAAATCAGCCTTTAAAATGACTGGTGAGACCATTCATCTCTTACAAGATCTAGAGATGTATAACATATTTGAGCGCGGAATACGCGGTGGTCTCACATTTGTAAATAAACATACGTTAAAATCAAAAACAGTAGGTGATGATCATATCCACCTAAAGTACTATGACCAAAATAATTTATATGGCAGTTCACTGTCTAAACCACTATCTCACTCCGAGTTTAGTTGGTTAAATCAAGATGAGCTTGAGTATTACTCCAACCCTTCAAACATACTGAAGATTCCAGATGAAGGTGATTGGGGATATTATTTTGAAGTGGATTTGATTTATCCAAATAGCATTAAAAATAAAACTGCTGATTTCCCACTCGCACCTGAATCTGGTGAAGTGACTGAAGATATGTTTTCACCATTCATGTCACAATTTCATGATAACTTAAGAGAGTGTGGACAGCTAAGGTATAAACCATGCCGCAAACTTTTACTCACCCAATATGATAAGAAAAATTATCTCGTACACTTCTGCATACTAAAATTCTATTTAGAAATGGGCATGCTTCTAAAGTCAGTTCACCGTATTATCAAATTTAGACAGAAAGCCTTCCTCAAACCCTACATAGATAGTAACAGTCAAAAACGTGCACTCGCCCAAAATAATTTTGAAAAGGATTTTTATAAATATAAGAATAACAGTCTTTTCGGAAAGACCATGGAGGATGTTAGAAAACGTATGAACTACAAACTAGTCATTGATGATCAAAAATATCACAAATTTACCTCATCACCTCTTTTCATTGATAGAGACATTATCGATGAGGACCTTGTAGGTGTTAAAATGATAAAATCTGAAGTTGAGTTGTGCAAGCCCATCTATATTGGCCAAGCTGTACTAGATTATTCCAAGCTTGAAATGTATCAACTCTTCTACAAAATATTAAAACCATGCCCTCTCGTAAAAGAGGTTCGTTTGTTGGGTGGTGATACAGATAGTTTCTTTTTAGGAATTACCACTCAAAAAGATTTAAATTTTAATGAAGTAGCTAAGTCATTAGAAAAATATTTCGACACATCTAACTACAATCCCACTCATCCACTCTATTCCATACAGAATAAAGCCAAACTTGGTTGTTTTAAGGATGAAACAGCAGGAAAGGAAATAGATGAAATGATTCTCCTCCGTCCTAAAATGTATTCCATGAAATTAAAAGAATGTGCAGATAGTATTAAGCGTGCTAAAGGTATATCAAAATCCATTGTTCACAAAATGAAACATCGCTCCTATAAGAAGGCCTATAAAAATAAAACTATAACGTTTGTCAATATGACAATCTTAAAATCTCAAGTTCATACTGTGAAAACGCACACGTTCAAGAAACGAGCACTTTCAGCATGGGAAGATAAGAGGTGTTGGATAGGACATAACACATCTCTTCCACATGGACATCCTGACACAAACATACCTCCACCCAAAAGAATAAAACTCACGCTACCACATTCAGGAGATGTATTGACATAATCAACTTTAACTCAGTATTTTGATGTTGCTTTTTGTAGATATACATGGTTGTTTTATGTATCGCATGAGATCGTTTCTTCCTTGTGAATATATGCCTACAGTCAGCCCATTCCCCTATATCTGTGAAAAGACTTTTTCATACACATATTTTTATTTCAATAAACATATCACAACGACTTCACTTTGTTTTCCGAAACACTAAAGTTACGAGGGATTCAGTATCTTTGACATGTGCACTTCCATGTCGCTACCGAACGGCTAGCTGTGTCCGGTCTAGTCCTAATAATGTTATCCGATGTCTATGGATGCACTCTTGTAAACCATTGGTAATTTTGATAGCAATAGAGGGTATAGTTTGTTTGATAACAGGATGGTAGAAAATAGGTTGAAACATCTTTTCAACTATTCCATGTAAAGCATCCTTATCATGAATGAAATCACGTAAAATGTATTCTTTTTCCTCACCAACAGAAATAGGTAGAATCAAATCACTTTGAATGTAAAGGTGTTGTTTATGTTTATCAAGTGTCATTGGTGTTTCTATGCCAATCGTATGCGCAGCAGTAAACATATTTTCTAGCATTGATAACCAAGGAGTTTTTTCAAATTTTTGCTCAATTCACATTGAATGTCATCACCCAGTTTAAGAACAACGCGTTGATTTTCAATTGAAAACGAAATGTGGTGTGTCTTTACATCATATTTACTTTTCATCACATGCTTCAACTTCTCGAAATGCTGCTTCGAAATGAGTAATATCACAGTGGTTACATTTGCAAAGTTGAATGCAATTACGTATGAAACAGCGTTGACAAAAAGCATGCTTACATCTCTTGAAGATGCGCTTTTCATTTCCATCCTTTCGCTTACATACATCGCAACACATAGTTTCACCGTTACTGATGTCTATAGCAAGTCTTTTTGAAGATATGAATTTGCTAGCCTTTTCTAAATAATAGATGCATGTACAGAAGGAATATACTTCGAGAGTGAGCAGACATAGCTCGAAAACCAGTTGTGCTACAATCAAGTACCACTGCATTTTCAATTTTTCTTTATGGAAAGTTGAATGTGAATATCTGAAATCGCTTCAATCACTAGACTGCTGCCATGATGGTTAAATGCGTTAAGACGTTCAGCAATTTTTATCATATGTCTTTTAAAAAATTCTTCGGGGTGTTCTACCACTTCCATTGAATAAGAAGCAAAATGGAAAGAGAGAGTTTCCACCTCTTCCTTTCCAAAATGACTAAACTTAATTTTCGCAACTAATCGCGCCATGACAATGCTATCAGAGAATGTATTCATTAACTCTAGAAATAGAGTGCTAGCATCATCGACCACTGCTTCGATGTCGGTCTCATCTTTATGAAAATTTATCAGATAATCTTGAACAGCTGCTTTTAAACTTTGTCTATGAAAATGTAATGTTCCGCAGTCGTTTGAGAAAGACATGATCGCCCTTTATCTAACCCATCCATTGCACGAAAACAACTCTTCTCATAGTAACATTTATTGAATAACTGTAACAAGCATGCATTATAAATCAATGGTTTGAAAGAGATAAAATAGATACAGCTGGTAACTATCATACAGCGAGCAATGATAACCATACAGGACTTTGGCAGTGTTGAGGTAAGGAGGAAAGAAGCATTGGTTATGAACGTAGCTACTACAACGAACAGACAAAAGAGGAACACACAAATCCTTAAAACGTTTCGTGACTTCATGATAATGTTGATTCACTCTACTATCCCAAGGTGGGAGCAAAATATCATCAATGACTAGATTGGGAAATACTTTCCTCTCCTTACCAGGATTATTACAATAGATGCGTATAACATTGAAAGCAGCTAACCATCGTTTAAAGTCAATAAGAAGAGCACTCTCACAAGAAAAGCCGTAGTCTTGCAAATATTTCAGATTAAGTCCATGAATGTGTTTTCTCGCCCATTGATCAACATTGAGATCACAGTTGGCGTGCTGATGATAGACACTAACAATCTGATATGTCCAATTGTTCATAGCAATAGCACTGAGCTCCTGCACAGGTTCACCCTCACAATCCATAAAAATGATGATAGAAGCCCAAAACGGAAATTTACACATCTAAGGAAACGTTCTATAACATATTACAAAATGAAGAATTACATCGATGCTTTTCACGACAAAATACACAAATGATATGATGGCAACGAAGAAGTAAAATGTATCTAGTAAGACCACGTCTACGAAACTCAAAGCACATAAGCGAATTGTCATAGGGTAGAGTTAGGAAAGGACTAGTAATTCTCCTTCTTTGATTTGCGTTTTGAGACAGCATTCTTCTCCGACTTGCGCTTCGTACCACTGCTGTTAAGGATTTGATCAATTATGTCATCCACGTTGGGTGGTTTTGGTATATATAGGATGGATTCCATATGCATGGAGAGAGAGGCTATTTTATTATCCTTGTGTCGACCATAATATAGCCCATTCACTTTGAAAAGGATATCCCAAGTACCTTCTCCGAGCTCGTCGCATGTGATGGGTGTTGAATGATCTCCCTCCTTCTTATAGTAAGTGCACCAATGTGATACCGGTAGGCAAATGTGATTACCATCCCAAATCTTTCTATAGGGAGTATCCTTGTCATCTCTAGCCTTCCACTCTTGAGCAAGAGGAGTAGGAATGTCCATATTTAATGTCACGTACTCCTCAATAATATCAGGTTGGCGGCGAATGTACGGACTCACGGGGATCAGTATGTAGTCCCCATACTGATTGCGCATTATCTTGACATCCGTGGAAGGGAGCATTCCCGTTTGGAGTACTACGCTATGATCGTCATAACGCAAGACTTGTTTAAATTTACGCTGTAGCGGTGTAGGATTATGTACCTTGGTTGTTTCTTCCACTGGCCTCAGTTGTAGATGATCTGATCGTAGCGAACCTTGTAAAGCTTGACCGCCATTTTGTCCTACTATTGCAGCAGATGGAGTAGATGCCTGAAAATGAAAAAGATTGTATTAAGTTTACGTTCAAGGGAGAAGAGATTCAACGATGGAATGATTCTCACTGTGGAAGGCTCGCTATTTATATAGAAATGCTTGATTCTCATTGGATGATGATCCTCATTGGACAATAACATCAAGCTGATTCCAAATCTGGCCTCCGTTTACCAATCCGAGCCTTCATTCGCCCGCTGGAGCTGTTTCTTGGGAAATTCTAACTCTGTCGTTTTTCGCCAATCTCCCAAATCTTAAATGGCGTATCACATCTAAACGAAGACAGATATGAACAAAGCGTTTCTTTCAGTGAATTTGTCTCACTCTTAGCTTTCAAACGAGCTATTGCACGACTTTCTACGATCACTAGAAGCAAAATTGGAAGTTTGGTGCCGGGGGGGGGGGGAAGGAGGTCAGTGGAATTTGATGAAAAATGTTTTGGTAAAGGTCCCAGGTCGAAATGCGACACTTTGGAAAAATTTTCAAAATTTTGTTTATACAAAGTCACTCTGACACAGGATTTTTTCGTCAAATCTGAGGTCTGACCTAAAATCTTGTAACAGCTCTAACTTTTGAACGGCTGATCCGATTGATTGGCAACAAAGATGTCACTGAGCAGTTTTTTCTCCTCTTTCAAATGAGTATCTATAAGACAAAATCCATCCACTAGAACCAAAATTAGAGGATCGCTGCCGAGGGGGGGGGGGTCGGAAAAATTTCGTTAACCCAAGTTTTGACGAGAAACACGATGGGAGTGGTCTCGCACCGAAATTCCACCATTCCAACCTGGCCGGCACACCACGCCAACCTGGCCGGCACACCACGCCAACCTGGAGAGCGCACCACGAAAAACCTCTGGCAACGCCGTCGTTCCAGGGGGGGGGGAGTCGTACTCGAAGCAACCAGGTGGCGGACTAGGGCCGACGCCCTAGTCTGACAGGAGGGAGGTCGGTCGACGGCGGCCATCTTGCGCGGTCCAATGGTGTAGATTTACTTACTACTCATAATCTATTCGCAAACATGTTTCAGCGTCGTCGATGGCCACCATCGTCAGTGCGTAGAGATAAAAGACAATAAAGGGTCGATTTTTATACAATTTGCAAAATTTGAGTTGAATTGGAAAATTTTGAGTTACATTTAAAACAATTTGCAAATTTGTAAATCGAGTAGATCGATGATGGCCATTGACGCCGCTTTAACATAATTCCGAATAAATTGTGTTCACACATAGTAAACTCTAAGCAATAATAACTCATAAATCCAATCAATAAAATATAAATATAGTCTAAGCAAACAATAGGCTCTTTAAAAAGCTTTTTCTATGAAAAATGCATATCACTTAATGTGTATCACATCGTGATTGAAGCATCATTTTAAGATGGCCAGGACATCGAGCGTCTCGCCATTAAGACGATTTCGGATCTTCGTACAGATGCTGCCCGGGACGCTGAACGCGCGCTCGCCTTCCGCATACGACGGCGGAACAGAAAGCAGCTAACCTGTTGCACGTGTCAACCGTTTACCCGGATTTCCTCTAAGCTTGAATGCCTACAGTTCCTTGATCACAAGACGTTCGAGAGGAGGCTCTGAAGCGACCACATTCGCGGCTTTTTTGTTAAGTAACAATGAAATTGTCGAGCTCCGTCTCGACTTCCTTCTCCTCCCCAACTGCGACTTCTTCAATTACTTCCTTTCTGCATCAGGTGTGTCTTTTGACATGCGACTGTGTTAAGGAGCTACTATGACATTGGGACATTTATTGGGACAGCATGCCTTCACCAGCCAATCAACCACAAACCCGCTCGCGCTCTGGTTCGTCTGCTAATTTACAAATAAATGACATCCACAAACTGATTTTAGAGTCTGAAGATCGGATTTTAAGCAAAGTCTTAGAACGCTTAGATACTTTGACTACTAAGATCAATTATATTGAAGAAAATGTTCGAAATATCAAAGCTGTTCAACTTCAGCATGAAGAAGAAATCTCTCAAATCAAAGACTTCATAATCGAATCAGAGCGTAAGAAATTGCAGCAAACTAGACATGAACTCAGTCCCAATATTATTGTGAAGGGCATTCCAGAATGTTCAGTCGACGTTCCAGACGACACCGTACTCAAAGTTAATGAGGTTCTGAGCACTATAACCAATGAAAACATTCCCGCTAACATAATTATTTCCAGACTTGGTAGGATGAGAGGATCTGTACCAAGACCAATTAAAATTATCACAGCTAATAGAGAGGAAAGGAACAAAATTCTTAAAAAGGCAAGAGATATGAGAAATCATCCAATAATGAAGGATGTTTATTTTGACAGTGATAAATGTTTGATCGATCGCATGGAATCGGCTAGGCTTCGAGCCAATGCTAGGTCCCTCAGACTGGAGAGGCCGAATAGCCGGGTGTACATTAGCAAGGGACAGCTCTTCTGTGATGGTGACAAAGTAGATCAGGAGGATCCATTGAAAAGTATGTTTTCATCCTCATGACTAACCTTCGATGCCTGCTCACCTAAGAATTCCACAAGAAACGAAACATTCCCAACTTTTCTACTACTTAACGCGAGATCTATTGCTACACCTGGAAAAATGGATGAGCTACGCTTGACTTGCTCTTTTCAAAGTCCTGAAATCGTTGTTGTTACCGAGTCTTGGCTAAACTCTAAACATGAAAGTGCCCTATTTACAATAGATGGATACAATATGTTTCGTCAAGATAGAAATTACACGACTGGTGGTGGGATTGCAGTGTGGGTCAAGTCAACTATCAATGTTCGCCGACGTGATCCGATTATGCCTACGCCTCTTGGAGAACACATTTTTCTCATCTTTAAATTCCAATCCAATCATTTTATACTATTTGCCAGTTATATTCCTCCCAGTCGTAGCACCGAAACTGATGAAGCTCTTACAAATTTTTTCATCGAGGAATTCGACTGTGTCCTTGACTCCCTACCAAATCACAATATAATCCTGTGCGGTGACCTAAATCGACTTGACATTACTTCTGTAGTAAATTCTCACAACCTCGTTCAGAAAGTACACGACCCGACACGTAATGACGCCATTTTGGATCATTTTTATGTCAGCAGTGCTCTTTCAAGGAATTATCCTTCCGCTGAAATTGGTCCCCCACCGTTTACTAAGCGACGAGGCTCCCACAATCAAGTTCTCTTAAAATCTTTCTCTGCTCCAAGCTGTACAGACAGAACTGATCACATAGTGTTTGACTTCAGAGCTCAGCACCTTCGTAACTTTGTATCTCATCTACATCAAATGAATTTCATAGATCTGTATAGAGAATCGGACATTGATAGGAAAGTCAGCATTTTTTATGAAAAATTTCGCTATTGCCTATCATTTATTCCACAGGAGACTGTCTCAATGACATCAAGAGATAAGCCTTGGATTACACCTTACCTTAAGTCTCTGATAACACGACGTTGGAACGCTTATCGTGCTGGTGACTATCATCTCTATACTGAGCTGAAAATCAAATGCAAAGAGCACATTGCTAATAGCAAGAAATGGTGGTACGAAAAGATTAAAACCCGAGATCAAAATCCGTGGTCAATAGTAAAGGAAATTTCTGGAAAAGTGGTTCGAAATCCTCTCGCATCTCTTGTCGCAGATTTTGACAACATTGCTGACTGTGCTAATGATATCAATCAAGAATTATCACGAGAATTTCATAATCCTGAAGAGTTTGTTTTTGACAACGGTGATGACGGTCTATGGCTGCCCTTGGCGAGTGTTGAAGATATTTATTGCTCCCCTGAAAACTTGAAGATCTCTAAAGCAACTGGATCTGACGGAATTTTGAATAAATTTTACAAGCTAGCGAGCCCGATTATTGCCAAACCTATCTGCAACATTGTGAACTCGTCAATAATCGAAAGAAAAGTTCCGAAGTTATTCAAAACATGTGCGATCTCACCTATTCCAAAGACGTCGTCACCAAAAATCGATCAATTGCGTCCAATAAGTATACCCAGTGTACCGTGTATGATCCTCGAAAAACATGCATTAAATTCAGTTAAAGATCTCTGCATTTCATGTATACCGGCTTCTCAATTTGCTTATAAACCGAAATCGAATACAACATCTGCTCTTATCACATTGCACCACAATATCACAAGTATGCTTGACAAAACTGATGTTTCAGCATGTATTCTGGTAAGCTACGACTTTTCAAAGGCATTTGATTTGATTTCACATCGCATCCTATTAGAAAAATTGCTTTATCTCGGTTTCCCATCTGGATTCTTGAATTGGTTGGAGAATTATCTCACAGATCGTTTTCAATTCGTGAGAATAAGGAATTGTCAAAGCAGTACTCTACCGGTTCACAGCGGTGTGCCACAAGGATCACAGATTGGACCTTATTTATTTGTTCTGTATTGTCATGACCTACGTCCGCAACTAGAACAGACTTTCTTAATGCAATATGCAGATGATATTAGCGAGGTCATTGTAATCGACGATGGTGATAGACCACTTACGGAGAACAGCGCCTTGTTTGAGGCGGAATACACTAACATTTGCAAATGGTCATCCAAAAACAAATTGCGCATCAATGAATCTAAAACACATGTAATTATATTCAACAAAAGGTTTTCTCAATTGAATCTCCCTTTACTATTCGAGAGCGTGTCACAAATCAAGCTGTTAGGAGTGATTTTGTCAGCTGTTTTATCATGAACACCACACTTTCAATATCAAGGATCACGCGCCTCAAAGCGACTTTACCTGCTTCGCCTACTTAAACCTGTTCTGTCACACGACGAACTTTGGCTGGTCTACGATTCGATGATTGAATGTTTACTCCTATACTGCGCTCCACTCTTTGGCAAACTAAATTCGAAAAGTCGGCAGATTATCAATAGAATTTTTCGCAGAGCACGACGCATTATATGTTCGAATACATGTAACTGCTCACATTCTGAAAACGATTTTTACACGAAATATTTCGCATCTCATAGAAAACTATTCCTATCGGCGAACTTGCCTGATCATCCCATTCATTCAATTATCCCACATATTCGTGAGCAAAGTGTATCTGTCCCATACTCACGAACAAATAGACGGCGAAATTGTTTCACCATATTTTCGACCATCGTATACAACAATATGCATAATTGGAAATGTTGACTGCATATCGGCTACATTATGTACCCATGAAATTGTGTTTCTTTTGTGTCTTCTTTCGTATCCCTCGTATGGTTTCTGATTTTCATTTTTCATTGAAAAATAAAGGCTTTATTATTATTATTATTATGACCGCCCTGAAGAAATTCGAGTACTTGCGTCATTTTCGTTGCTCGCCCTGTTATGCACGAGTTCCAGGCGTCGAGAAGATCCTTTGCGATACAGGCAATGACAGTATTTTCCTCCTGTGATTTAGACAGAAACTTGATGGCCACGAAGTCCGTAATCTGTTCCGCCGAATGCATCCCGGCAGGCGTCACCTCTTTCGGCGACGCTTACTTGTTCTTTCCAAGTCAGCTAGGTCACAATCAACTGTGTGGACGATACCTGTTGGGTCACTGACTTAAGTACCAATTAATACCGGTAATACAGGACAAAAATACCGGTATTCGTAATACCTCTTTACGCACGAAATACCGGTATTTCGGTATTACCGGTATGACATCCCTGGACCCAACACTTGTGAACTATCATGTGTGCGACATAATTGAAATTACATGTTGGGCACTAATCGCAACGAGTATAAATTAGGTACTTAATTATCACACTATAGTAAAATCTAATCATAGTTTCAAACGAGATGATCTCACTCCGTCACCTATTGAATCCGACAACTACACTGTAAAATGGAACACCAGTCCAACCATGAACACGGTCCAACCCATATTACATGTATTTAAGAATCAATCTGCGGCTACAATAAAGAATGACAACTAACAACACAACACCAATTCAGCTAAATTGCACATTTTTGATTCTGACTATTCGCATGCATGGCTTGGGATGCGAAAGGCAATACTTGATCATTGAAATACCATTCACGACGAGTGACTTATAAGTAAAGAAGACAAAGTACCTGTATGTCATCATCGCAATTCAAATCTAGCTATGTTCTATCTTATGTTTCAAAGAGAAAACACCAAGTCATGAGGATACTGATGATTTCATGGCACTGTCTGCAACATTCAAATAATATATCATAGGCATTACATATGAATTCAAACAATATAGCATAGACAACAGACGGACAACTACAAAATATACAACACGTGATTACATACATCTAAAAGTCTCAAAATTCAAGTCAAGAGGATTTTTGAATCACAAACCTTAACGTTTGCGATTCAAAACTCATGTTGAATGTTTGTGGGAAAATGTGAATATAGAAATGTCGGTAAGAAAACGGCTCCTACCGTTTTCTGATATGATTTTGTGTGCACAAGACGAGAGAACAGACTCCCAATTGATTGGTGTGGTTGAACATGTAGTAGTAGTAGTAGCGTGTTATATTATGAAATGAAAATCACAAAAGAATTTCTACAGTAAGATACAAGAATTGACAAGATCGAAGTATGCATGAGTTGGTCAAGGAAGGTTGCATGACTTTCAGAATAAATATAAGTTAATCAAATAATGTCACTGAGAATTACACAGAGATACGGCCCAAGGTAGAAAAGAAGCAGATCTGCGAGCAGTCTTACATAAAGGCATTCTGAGTTGTCTGGAAAACGGGAGACGAGAAGGCACAATATGATGCAATGGATGAGAGGAGAACTTTTCTGATTGTTCCAGTAACCGACTTGCATACATAATGCGCTTGTACGATATATCTGGAAACTTGTGACACGCACAAGAGTCACCGCAAATCAATTTGTGGGAGCGTCTTTGAAACTTCTCAAGTTTTTGAAGTAGAGTCGACGGCAAGCACCCCAAAGCAGGAGTGGCATATAATAATAGAGATGTTATGATGCTGTGGTATATGTGAATAAGATCTGCATTCGACACCGCATACTTCATGCACCTTATGATATGTAAACGTTGAGAAGCAGTTCCTAGAATGCTCGAGACATGAAGGTTCCACTTCAGGCGATCGCCTAGTGTAACACCCAGTATCTTCACTGATCCTACATTTGTGAATCCTGTGCTGTGAAAAACAGGACGTGCATCCGATCGAGTAGAGCAAATGCGCAGAAGTTTGCATTTAGCAATGTTCAAAGTTAGCCCGGCATTGTTGATCACATTTTCACAGGTGCTCAGCCGTATAGATGAGATACAATTCGTAGGCACACCTTCTATAATTGAGATGTCGTCGGCGTATTTAATGCATTCGATGTGATTAGCAGAGAAGTCAATTGAGCCCATAAACGCGGCAAATAAGAAGGGCGCAAGAACAGAGCCCTGGGGGACCCCTGAACAAACAGAAACCTTGGGACCAGGAGTATTCAAAACTTTCACACAAAACGTCCTCGAATTTAGATAGGACAGGAGCCAAGTCAGGAAACCATGATTGAACCTTTGAACGTTTAAAAAATTAATTAGTCGATTGTGTTGTAATCTGTCGAAAGCACGTGATAAGTCCAAACAAAACACATTGACCATCGAAATATGATTGAAATCCAAAAATCTCGTGATGCATTCGTTGATGTCAACGAGTGCGGTTGTAGTCGAACCCATAGGACGATAGGCATGCTGATGCGAACCATAACAGGAGAGCAAAAGGGGTTTGATATTACTCAGTATTATACGCTCAAACACTCCCGAAATTGCAGGCAACAACGATACAAGGCGAAAATCACTTACAGTTGCAGATGATGTTTTGGGTATTGGAACTACATAGGCGTGCTTGAAAAGAGATGGAAAAGTTTTTGTCTCGATAGATTTGTTGAAAATAGATGACAATGGCTCAGATAGGAAACCCGCGGCAACATTCAAAATTTTTGGTGGGATTTGATCGGAACCTGTAGCTTTTCCAACTGCTAGGCGAATCAGATGATGATACACTTCATCTGGTGAAATATGAAGAGACCAAATCTCATCACCTAACGGTGATAGCTCAATATCATTTCCAGCATTGAAATTTTGTATGAACTTTTGAGAAAGTCCATTTAAAAGGTTTTGAGTGTCACCAAATTCTGGGAGAAGCTTGCTCCATGGATTACGTGAGTTAGTGTTTCGAGTAGCATTGACAACACCCCAAAGTCCTTTTGATGTTTTACTGTTTTTAAGACCCCATAGTGACTTCGTTTTCCTGATTTCATTCTCGCATTTCTCCTTATAATGACGATAAAGATGCCAGTTCTTGTCTCTAAAGGCGGCCATCTCCGATTTATGAGAGACTTCAAGACGGGAGTCATCCATGGCTTATCTTTTGAGGTAAAAGGCACCAGTTCACTTGGAATCGCAGCAAAGCAAGAAGTAAAAAGTCTGTAGAACGCATTACACATATCATCGACTGTATTCTCTCGATCAATTACAGTGAAATCTGTTATAGATAAACGCGCCATAAATTCTGCAACATGAGATCGGCGATAATCCCAGACAACAGTGAAACGGGGACTTTCAGAATTACACGATGCTGCAACAGGATTTAGAAGGACACAGTTATGATCTGAGTTTTTTAGCGGGGGACCCACGGACGCACAGTCATCATATAAATCACACAACTCATTGTCGACCCACAACTAATCCAGGATTGAATTACATCTTGTACTTTGAGTTACCTTGTTTGTAAGACAAAACTCCTCACTGAGGAAGTTAGTGGGAAAGTTGTTGAAATCGCCAGCAACTAAAATCTTGGCATCCTTGTGAAGGGACAGCAATCGATCAACTTCGGCAATCAAAAAATCGATAATTCTTTCATGCTCTGCACGAGTTAAGCCAGGAGGAATGTATATGGCACAACAAATGATAGTCAAACTATCAGCAGTAATCAAAACTGCGGTGAATTCTATAGTAGATGGCGGTAAGGAAACTTGCAAAAGAGCAGATGATTTGAAATTATTGTTTACCCACATGCAAACGCCTCCACCTTTGAGAAATCGACGGTCACACCGAAAAAATGAGAAATTTTTCAGATACAAAAGATCGTCGAGAATTTCATCGCCTAACCAAGTCTCTGTAATGATAACAACATCTGGATTGATGGTGGAAGCCAACAGTCGAAGTTCATCCATCTTAGGAAGAAAAGATCGAGCATTGGTCAATAGGACCTTTGGACAAACTGATTGTTTAGATAAAATCAATGACGAAAAGCCCGCACATGCAGTCTCGGTTGAACAGCTCCACGATGTATTATAACATCCTCTCCCCTTTGTCTCCGTTCCTTCAACTCCATTCTCAGACTGCATTCAAATTGCTGCTGCAGAGGTGTAAGATCGGGATGGATGAAAATGTTCCGAAAGGTAGACCCTCTCAGAGATTTAGCCTTCCGAATAACTTCTTGCTTTTTAGCTGAGTTAGGCAAAGTTACGCGTAATAAGCGTGAGCCATTCTCGCTAGGTCTACCGAGTCTAAAGGTGTCAATTGTGTTGACGACGACATGGATTTCAGAAAGAACCTTTCTCGCTTCCTGTTCATCCCAAGACTCCCTTTCCTCGACAGTCCCAGTACATTCGGGCAGACCCCTGATAACGATATTATTCATCCTTAAGATTCTTTCGTCAGTTTCACGCAATGAAAGTTGAGTGGACTCAGTTGCTGCACCATTTACATAACATTTGATATTTGAAATCTCATTTTCTAGAGTCTTATGATTCTCTTGGATGGTCTTGACTGAATTCTCCAACTTGGTAAAGCGTTCTGTCAAGTCCGAAATTTGGGTTTTGATTTCATTCATGTCTGCACGCCAGGTCGCAATAATTTCATCACTTGAGCTTTTGATCAGATTTTTGATCTCGGCCATGAGATTATGTTGAATTGAACCCGAGCGAGTACGTTTTGGTGTCGCCATTAGAATTGAACAAGTAAAAAGAAAAATACAGTGTCGTCCCCCGGATTCGAACCCACCCGAAGAAGAGCTCACCCTGTCACTGTGCAGCCTGTAAATCTATACACCATCAACGCAACAGCCGATGTAGTTACTTTATGTGCAGTTATCGAAAGAACGGCCGAAAACAAGTGCGCAATACCCGGCAGATAGATGACGTCAAATTCGCTTTACAATGCTGATAGAAAGAGACCGATGAACAGTCCTCATCGGTAAATGATCCTACAAGAATTTCGACGATCGTAGGCAAAAATCCAGAGTGAATGCCCGAAGGCCGACGAAAAAATGACGATCACGAGAACGAGATGAAGAGATTGGCGAAAACACGGTGCAAAACGATGAGGTATAACCCAAGAACCACGAAGAACTGCACGGAACACGCTACACGCCAGCCAAACACAACCAGCTCCGACCACGGTCAAATGTGAAGATGCTGTACAAACTCTACTGTGGCTGTCACACACAGTCAACCGCGTGAATTTAAACTTTGAATACTTTGCAGAAAGAATTTAAAAATTGATTTATGCACTCATGGCACGGTTCCCTCCTTTTTTCAACGATGTCATTCCAGGACATATACTGTGACTCGAAATTGTAAAATAATTCTGGGAGATACAGTGTCTACAAAAATCTGAGACTCCATTTTAGGACTTTTAGGAATTTTTGAGACCAAAATTTAGGACTTTTCATCTGACGTTTTAGTGATTTTACTTGGTGACTGATTGATTACTTTTTATTACTAAATAATCTATCTTTTCAATTTTTCCTTTTTAAATGAGAGCTGTGTTGTTCGACCACACTATGTCTATAGAGCTAGGTCGGCAAATTTATTTCATAGGCTAATTATTTATTCAATAACAAAACGATTTTTTTTGAAAAAGTCAATTAATATTTTGGAAAATTTTTCATCGCCTACACCGTTATTCCAGAAATATGTCAAAATTATGACTGTCTAAAACGAATAGGTGATTGGTTAACATCAGGGAACAATGTATCACATGTTAATCTGCAATGACAGAAAGATTTTCTGAAAATAGTCTACGCCCACGGGCAAACATCAATCCATTGATAGGTGCATTTTCCCATCGTGTCACGCCGGAGCCAGAGAGGGAAAAACAATAATATCCATTGATTTAGGAAGGCTTTCGTGGCAGCTAAATGTAGGCCGGAATCACTTTAATCCGTCCAGTTCAAATGTAAATATGTTCCTTTCTTATAAAGTACACCTAGTAGTTAAAAACGATTGAATTCCCACTCTGCAGAAACTTTGTTGTAGATTACTTTTACCTTGGTTCAAGCGATTTAACCGTGGACGGTTTAACCGATTAATATTACAGACATGCCACTTGATATGTCCTGATCGCGTGCGTAATGAAGTGTCACTTTCAATTACTCAGATAATGTGTCGCATGTTGAATTATGCGCTTGTAAAGGAAAAAAGCGATTTTTTATTTGAATAAAAAAACACCAATCCGTGCGAAGAAAACTCTCAATATATTAAAAGTTCAATATAGAGCGAAATATTTATGTTTGCTAAAATATAAAGTAGGACTCAGGTGCCTATCAAAAGTAGACAACTCGATCATTAGAAACTGCATTACGCACATTTATAAATTTATACCATCCCCAGAACGTGTTAACATTGAACTTAGTGATAACTTGTATTCTCTTGTGAAGACACTTAATACGCTTTTAAGCCGAAAACAAGTTGCAATTGCAACTACCACGTTATTTGACGAACCGATGATTACTGTTCTCAATTTCATGAGACATTTCTGATGTCGATCATTTAGGCATTTTTCGGTAGGAACATCGATCGGTTGTCACCAGACCAAGATAGATTTGATGGAACATCTGGTCTAATTCTTCGGTGCTATAAGAGTGGTAGAATGATTTTCGTTCTAATTCGTAGATGATAAAATCTTGTTTCTATCATTGCTATGATCAAAATAAGAGTAATGGATAAGGGCATCACATCAAAATACATCCATATGCTCAATTTTCATCCACTCAAAATTTAGCCAGATTTTTGCAGTATATTGAAAAGATCCGGCTCTGACCGGAGTTAGAAAAAACTATTCAGGCCGGATTTGAAATCCGGTGCATCCCTAATGTAGATCCTGCATCAAGTACAACGATGAAGTTGGCAATCATGAATAGTGAACGTGTAACAGTGTAACGTGTAGGAAGAAAGTAAAATTATATTCTCTTTGATATCATAAGTTTCATTTAATAGCATGGCAACATAATATGAAAAAACAAGCATCATAGTCAAGAGGAGGCCAACAGAAAAACTCTGGTTTAATAATTCACTTTTCATCGATTTCACATTCGAATATAAAGAAAATGTGTATTGTTCAAAAACATTTTAGAGATGAGTAGTAGGCAGAGAACTACATGATGACATCAATGTTCCTTCGACTCACATGATTCCATCCAGTCTTATGTGGTTAGTCAATACAGTAACACTCAAATAACAAACAAAACATGAACCGACTTATAATTGCAATTTGCAACTGTAAATAAAACACTTACAGCGTGAATTCGCATTTTTGGATCGCTGAGGTCAAGAAAGTTGTAGCAATATTTAGTGGCATTCCTACGGAAGTGAGTAAGAAGTATGATTGTCTCACAAAGTATTCAACTAACAATGTCAATAAGATAATTGAGAATGGAAAATGCATTTAAAAGTGAAATCAAAATTAGTGCTAGGCAATAATAATTATCTTTTATACTATCAATCGTCAAAATTGTCGTCGTCATTTGCATATCTGTGAAATAATGCTTCTGAATAGATTTTCTGCATCTTCACACACCTTTTTGTAACTGAATTGCTGACCGAAATAAAAGCATCAGGAAATACGTACTTTCTGTCAGATTACAAAAATTTCTTGCTTTTGTGCCCGTTGATGCAATTGCGCCTGCGAATATTGCACCTATTTCCAAAAATTTTACGAAACAATTTTCATATCAGTCTGGCTTAAATTTTCTATCATCATATCATAACTAAAAAAAAGAAGATCTTCATTTTAAATGATTCATGAATTTCGATTGTTTTACATCGTCTTCGTTTAGTTTTTCATCACGTCTTCTCTTACAGTTTTTCATCAATCTAATCATTGAAAAACTGAGTAGACAAACCCCTTAACATTTCAACACCGATACCCGACTACACGAAGCAAGTAGAATTTATATATAATTTTCATCCGTTTAGAAAAACAATGCAGTCCAACTAAAAGTTATGTTGGACGAATGTTTTCGTCAAACTTCGATAGATGACTGTTTGAGTTTTCCGGCAATTGTTGGCGAATACGGGGTGCTAAAATTCTGTAATTCATCCCACCACACTTGAGTATTCATTGTTCATTTGCAGCATTACATTAAATGATCATACAATCGCCAACATGACGCTCCGATGCAAGAAACGCAGCAAGACTGCTTTGCATTGAGAATTTTAGCATCGCCAGAAAAATTGTACGGGATAACCATATGTACAGGAAATATTGTCCATTCAGATTGTTGGTGTAGTCAGCACCCTTCTCACATCAATGAGCATCACTAACATGTATTTACTGGTGATTTGAATTTTATTGAGCAACCAAACCTGAAAGAGCTACTTTCATAGGCTCTAATCTAATTTGTCCCTTCCCGTTCGTCACAACATTATAGATAGCATAACTGTATCCCTATAACTGCATCCCATAACATCACAAAGATGTGCAATAAGTTTAAACTTTCAGTCAGTGACTTTTAGGCTTAGAAAAATAGGATACTAGTATTATCTAAAGATAGATTACATGAAAATAAAAATGCAGATAATTTATAGGTGAAATTTAAATCTTTTCGTAATTTCAGCAGAAATTATTATCATTATCATATCAGTATTATCATCAGATTTTATAATAACTACCGTAGACAAAGTAATAGTAGTTACGCATTTATCTGTAAAACATCTTACGTTATGGTCTTATTACAAGAACTTGGATTCGATCTTAACTCACTAACCCCTACTGGTAATAGTACTTACATTCCATATGATGTGTCTCCTAGTGATTTAGTGAAGAAGCATAAGGATTCTATGAGTAAATTACTCAGCACCCTTTGTAGAAAAGATGATGAAAAATTCCCAAAATTATATTGGATATCAAAATTACGTAAAATTCCCTTCAATTTTCTCTTTATAGCTGGTGCTAGGCACTGCACTACTAAGCAACTTTCCATTAAGATTAATGAAGGTTTGTCTGTTATTAGAGATCATTTTAGAAAGTATTGTAACGCAATTCATAGTAATAGTGGTATTAACTGTTATTGGACCATAGCATCGTCCGTTGAATTCCTCAATGAAATTCAAAACATTACAGCATATGACGTACAAATTTTCGATTTTTCCACTTTGTACACCAACCTGGATCATAAAGATGTCATTACTCACATTTCCGACCTGCTCGACTTAATTTTGAACGATTATAATGGGAAATAGTTGTGTGCAGGTTTTGAAAAAAGTTTTTTATCTGGTGTCAGGTATCAAGGTTTGAAATCGGAATGGGCCCCTAAATTACGCAGTCGTGGGCCCCCTCAAAGTAAACTTACGATCACTCGATATCACACAAACCGGTAAGTTTTGAAAGCGTTCAAACAGAAGTTGGGTCTGTTCTAATAAAGATGCTTCTCAATCCTCACAGTTAGCAAGTAAATGTATAAAATTATTATTGATGCTTATTCAATCATCAGTTTCAACAAGGTGCACTAGAATACGTGACTCGAACAGCTACTATTTTCAGGACAACCGTTTTCGAAGGTTAGACAGAGTGTACTACTATGGATGATTTTACTTAACTGTCTCAAAGACAACTTTCTTCATTTCGTTCAAAAATTTTACATTCAAATTTATAATGCACTATTCTCGTGCAGCTTTGTCATTTTCTATTAATCGTGCCATGACGTCACACGGTGCAAGATCCCTTCTTTATTGTGAACTAAGTGAAGAATTTTCATGAAACCACTAGGAAATTACTGTTCAGCTGTTCGACGTTTGAAAGACTGCTTCAACAGAGCGGTCTGGTCACAGCAAATATATTCATACAAAATCCATGGTCAGCGCGGTCTAAATGATTGGGCAGACATTTCCGTAAGCCATTTTCTTTGGGAAAGCCATTATTCTTTCGAGAAATCGAGAATGTGTGGTAAAATCTTCGTTTCTATGCTGTATAAAATATACCGAATGTCATGAAAGATCGGAATATCTTCATGCAGGATGGAATGCCAGCGCACTACTACAGACCCATCGTAAATTATTTAAACAGCAATTTTCCTAAATCTTGGATTGGCCGTCATGGGAGCTTTTGGAATGGCTTCCAATGCCACCAGATTCAATGCCTTGTGACTTTTTTTCTTCTGGGCACGCTTAAGAAATGGTGCATTATAGTCATACTATGCATTTGGATGAACTGGAAAACAAAGCTTTGCACCGTTTTCTGCAGATCGACGAGCGATTACGTCGAGATATGCTCTCGCGCTGTTGACCGAAGAATTAGATTGCGTTCAGGCAAATGGTGAGCAAGTAGAAAATAAATGTTATAGTGTTAGCAACTGTTTTCCTTTGAATCATAATTAACTTACAGAAATTAATAATTGAGCCGCTAATTGCGATTACATCAACAACTTTGAAATGATCACTGAGAATCCGCCACGTTTATCAAAATCATTTTGAATCAATGTCACACAGAATATATTGACGACTAGAAACTATCGCATTTTCTCAATATGAGAAAGCGGAGTTCTATATTGTGCCCAAATATTACACATTACAGAAGACATGCAACTTAATATGCGATTTAATCTGAAATGAAATGAGAGCAACATTTGATACAATTCATCTTGTGAAGGAAGGCCAAAAAAACTAGTTGATCTTTACTAGATTATTCGATTTTCTATTGCGAGGCCTTTCAGCCAAAAAATTTCAGGCCTGAAAGGCCACGCAATAGAAAATCGAGGAATCTAGTAAAGATCAACTAGTTTTTTGGCCTTCCTTCACAAGATGAATAGATACTCAGGCCCACTTTTTCCTGAAATTTGATACAATCCATTACGGAAAATACTAGCGCTTCTGGATTTTTAGCCGTTGTCAGTACAGTATACCTGTAAAGAGTCAGTAACTCACATGCAAACAAATCATCATCCGAAATACAAACATCTACAATTAATGAAATACATGCAGTTCAAATCTCATTCTGTAAAGCTCATTTCAAAACATTTGAAATCTGCAAACACCAATGCAAATAGCTAATTTGTGTTTGCACTTGATGCACGAAGGCGAGCTGCCGGATTTCCAAGCACATCCACCTACCGATGGACTGTGGAGTGAGTTGCTGATTTACTGCACTGATGGCGGCTGAAAAGCCAAAAACGCTTGAAGAAACTTCATCAGTACTTGTAACTCAGGCAATGGTTCAAATCAAACCTTGCTCTAATATCTTGTACTTCAAACATAATTAAAAACAATCAAATCTAAGAACAACTTTTGACTTTCAAATAAGATTATGGCAGCTATTTGATAAAGGTACGAGTATAGTCGCCATGACACAAGTAAACGCAAAATCAACACGAAAAGAGATCCTTATCACTTCGGGAGTTGTTTGCGAGATTTCAATTTTCGCTGGTGTGTTCGCCGAAATGTATCCGATTTTGCAACAAGTGATCGTACAAAATTTTCTTTCGTTACCTTCTTGTGTTCCCGAAGCTTTTTAGTAGATTTTTCTGTCATATTATTCTGGCAGACGCTTCTTGAAAGACACGTTTTGGAGAGCATCAAAGCAATCGGAAATCAATTCATAATAGACTCGATAACTACGTATTTACAACTTTTTCGTCAAGCGTTCCCAGCTAAATTTGTTTCTTATTTCAAAATCTTGATTACTTCCGCTTCGTCCAGTTTCTTAGGATTGACGAAAGAATCACTGACATCCTTGTAGAAGAATAGTCTGCTCAAGAGTCTAGCGGATTTTTAGAAACCATCTGCTTTGAATTTGATCACCCTTGCATTGTCTTTGCATGCAAATTTTTAAAAATTGCATGGTCTTTAAGGTCCCCTAAAAATCTACACAGCCACATTCACAATTTTAAAGAGCCCTACATAATTAAAAAGGTCCCACATGCTCTTATCTGTAAGGGTCCCGATCTCAATTTCATGGACCCTTTACTATCTCAGGAGGTCTATTCATATATAAAAAGAGCTCTTCAAAAACTAAAACAGTTGCCGTTCACAATCTCAAAGGGCTGCTTCACAAAATCTTACGGGTTCCTCTCAAAATATAAATATGGCCCCTTCACGATCTTAAAGGACCCCGTTAACAGTCTCAATAGGACCTGTTCACAATCTCAAACGGCCCCCCTCACGATCTTCAAGGGGCCCCTTCGCAGTCTCAAAACGGATCCTATACAATCTCAAAAGGGCGCATCACGATATGAAAGGGGCCCCTCACAATCTTAAAGGGCCCACTCGCAATCTCAAAAAGGCCCCTTCAAAATGCAAATTATTTGTTCATTGGCAAAACATTTTCTCACTACTTAGTTTATTCTAAAAAAGCCGGAAATCCGGTTAAAACCGGAAGAGTGGCAACCCTGGTTATAGCGTATTCACTAAGGATAAATTTAAAGAAGCCATTAAGTTCATTATAAGCGAAGTTTTTGTGAAGTTCATTATTGAAGCATCCTCACGAGCTGAACTCAGCGAAATTCTTTTTAGCAATTGTATGTGTTGCTGAAGCTACGCGTAAGTCACATATCTCGCATGAAATATCATTGAAGTCGTTTGACGACTTCGTAGAAATAATTGAACAACATCAAAAAATCAAACATTCGGAAATTATTGCAGTGCAGTCAAACATATTGTGCGAGCGGATTAGACATGGATTCGTCACAAAATATTATTTCAGAAACACAATGGGCAGGTATAAGAAGCAAAACAAATGAGAAATTAAAAGAAAACGCTAGCAAATGAAGTAAATGAACTTTGTCGAGAATCTTATGCATGGAAACTTACAGACAAATAACGCACGAGTTTACACTGACAAAATGCCTCAACGAATAGCTTGCTTTGCACGTGTAGCCATTCCACCAAATGTTAGATGTACAAATCCGAACAATAATGTTTTTAATACATTTATCAACAGTTCTTCATTGCATGACCGATTGTTTTCAAGCATGTTGAGGCAATGCTGCTGCTGTCATATCATGTTGATATCAAGTGGTACGTAAAGAAATTGGCGAAATAGATGAAATCACTGTTCGAGATTCTGCAGTAATGCTTGTCATGACTTAAGGAGGCTTATAAGCGTCGGTGCCGACTTTCCCCAGAGATCTTCATTGGAATTCGACAGTAAGGGCACAAGAGTCCGGACTGTAAGTATCAAATAACATCGCTCTATCAGAAGTCTGACCACATCACCGCTGTCCAAGCCCAAAGTTGGAAAGGAGTGACGTTAACGCTTCATTTTATTCTAGGCCATGACGTTAATGCGTGGATAACAGATAGAATTATTTTTTTCTGTTCTTATATTATCATTATTTATTCATTCATTTCATGCTTTACTTCATATTTGATAAGAGATCAATCAATGGCTTCGAATCAAAATACTGAATGTGTTGTCTGACTTTCAATTTTCCATAACAAGCAGAAACGGTAATTCTTCCAAAAAACAGATGATTGTTTATGGACGATCTATTTGCAGCATAAAATAAAAATAGTGTTACTACACGATATTTCACGGTCTATCCTGACCATGTCTTCAGCCGAGAGGAGACTAACACTATTTGTACTTTATTTTTCAAATAGATCGTCCATTAACAATCATCTCTTTTTTGAAATTCCTCAATGGACGAACCAACATGGTCATTCTTTACTTATCTGTAGTCAAACTTATTAAAACAATGGCTTGTGCAGGTGCAGTGATTACTCAAAGCACGAGAGTGTGATATGAGGTTGCCGATCACACGATTCTGAAATGCTAGCTTGTAACTGCAGGTCATTTTGAAATATCTATTAGCCAATTACTTAAGATAAGAAGATTTTTCATTCAAAAGTTTATCTTCAAAATTTTATTTAGTGAACTTTTATCATGTCGTGATTATCACTATGCAAACGTGTAAATATAGGCCCTATAGATCTGACGTATTTTGTATATGGTATATGATGTATATCATGACCACTCTGTAAATTTGCAAAATATATGTCTCATGCATTTTTTTATCGATGGTAAACTTTGAGTATGCATATGTTACACGTGTTATCAACGCTTGCTTGTAAGTGCCCTTGCGACATCGCATTGCGTTTTCTGCCATATTTCAGAATAAACATTTGTGAGTTATGACTTATAAAATCAGCTTCGGCAGCATAACCTACATCAAGAATACCATCTTGATTGAGAAAACCAAATGAGTGTAACTTGTGATTGACTCTCACTTGTAGGTTGACTAACTTTGAAACAAAACAACATTTCAATTTAAAACTGAAACTCGGCCAGTTGATGGCTGCGTGAAAAAGTAAGCGACAACTTTCAATATGACGACGTCAAAGGTGTGATAGATTTTTAGATATACCGATGCAAGATCACAACGTTTCTGTTTGCCATTATGTCCAGAGCAATAAAAGAAATCACGGAGAGAGAGAGATTGCAGGACGTCTCATGCGTCGGGATTGTCATCATCGGGACAGTAATCGACCTATGAAGTGTGCCAGAATTAGGACTGATGGGTGGAATCGAGAAGTGGCATCATTTGAAATTCTCGTCTGTTTGCTTTCAGTAATGGCAAGGACGTCACTTGATGATCAGGTGAATTTATTCCAAAAGAAATTGCCGCCCAGAATCATTTCAGAAAAATCAACATGAAATCTCAATCTATTTGATAAAACGCCTCTTCAGAGATTCCTCATCATTTTTATTATGTATCTGATCCATTTGATGAGACAAAGATTACTCTCTGATTACATAATGACAGTTCTAAGGCAAGTAGTTGATCATCTACATGTGAATCATTTTAAAAAGTGCTCAAGAGTTCAACCTTCACAAGTGTTGCCCAAGAGCTAAGTTAGCGGTAAACAACCGCCATCCATCTCACTGAAAAATTTTGCCATTAATAAATACAGCTACTTCCACTACTTCTGAGAAAATAACACAACTCAAAATGAGTGAACGTCACAGCACCATTGTACAATTAACCTCGTCATAACAAATGGAAAAACTGATCATAACTCTTATTTCGCTGCATTCAACGATATGCAAACTCTTAAACGACATAAATCGATATGCAATCAGTACATATACAATAAGCAGAGCTCAAATCTTATTAATGGCAATTATTTCCAATTAATCCTACTTCTTGACACACCGACATGATTCCATTGCGATAACACGCGTGCGAAACACGCGGATAACAAATAGCTATAAGCCAGACGTGGAACCAGTACCATTTTCTGATAGACTGAAAATATCAGACTTGGTTTTTGGACTTGGACAATGGACCTAATTTCACATTAAATAATGTTTTGAATATGGCGGGAATTGACGAGAAAGATCTAAATACGTCTGCAATCTGTGTGTAACGCACAAAGGTGTTTATGTCAGAGAACAACTTCGTTGAAAACATACACGTACATCTTCACTTTGATTTTTCACATACTCAGGTTACCGTGTTACACTGTTACTGTTGTCATCTATCTTAACTACACCTAATCCATTAACAATTTCACGCATGGTCCGACATTTTTGAAAAAAGTATATTTTAGTTTATTACAAATTTTCTGTGTTGATCACAAAGCCGAATAGTAGCCAAATGGAATCTATCCGTCATTACAGTGATATCATCATTGCGCTTCCTACATTAAAGATAAAAAGCTTCAGATTAAATTTGTTTGCTTTAGAAAACTTATGAAACAAAAATGGTCACATTCAAACAAAGATGGCGATTAACATGTAGGCTACATTTTGGATTAAGATTGTTGCCAGAAGCATGAACCGCTTCGTCCTGTGTACAAGTATGTGAAATATCTCTAGCTAATTAGTTGAATTGTAGTAAACATTTTGAAACTGATATAACGTTTGATGCATCAATATCTGCAGTATCTATCAATATTTATTGCGATTACGAAGAATTTGATTTGCTTTGAGGAAAAAAGGTGTACATGTAATTTGTGCAAAAATACAATGAAAGAATAAACGAACAAATAAATTCCAAGAAAATTCCACGCAGTGATGCCGTGTCAGCATCTATGATTGACATCTCTTAAAAACGGAAAATTCATGTGATTCTCAATTAGCTTAATTTTGATAAGATAAAGAAATATTAATTTCTTTCATCGAGAATGGTTATCGGTCGGTAGCATGTAATTAATTCAAGAAAAATCAATTGTCTCGACCGAAATAAAACAACGTCCGACACTTCGTCTGCAACTTTGTCAATGACAAATACAACATGAATATTACAATGAATATTAAATCAACATGATATTGATCGAAAGGATGAGGCGATGAATTTCACTGTCCTCAACCTTCTCAGATTATCGTTCACAAGATTCCGCGGCAGAGCAGCTGTCCAGCAAATACTTCGGATTGGAACTTAACCATGAATCAGAAAGCAGCGATTGACGGATGACGATGACCTAGAACATTACTCTGTAAGTCTACTGCGAATTGGTTTCTGAATTTCATCAATGCACTGACGGCATAGAAAATGAGTTGGAATAAATACAATTTGATTCTCGTGGTTGACTTATTCTCGTCAAAACTTGTGGTTGACGCACAATGGACTGACTTAAAGGAGGTAAGTAAAACTGATTAACACTATTGTCTACAATTAGCATGACTAAAAGAGGAGGTGATGTATCACTAAACAAAGGAAGGTTCTCTTATACAACTTTCGGCCTAAAAGCGGTGAACGAGTGAAAACGTTGACGCAATAAAGCTTTGTCGTCTGAACCTCTGAAGCTTATGCTTCTTTAGGTCGGAAAGACATATTGTCGGCGGTTTGCGACCGGGCTACGGCTGATTAGCAGGCTCTGGAATGTCATTTTACTGGTCATTGACGTTTTTTGTGTTTGATTAATTTTTTTGTTGTCCAGTAGGTTTATTTCAAATGTATGATAGACTTCGGCAGTCCGAATGATCAACAATCCCTAGTTCCTCAGATATGAATGCTATCAGGTGTTCAATTGTTGGCTCATTTAAGATTGAACTTCATTTCACGCTCCTCCTTTGCATTTCCCTCTTTTTAGGTTAGGGCGTGAAAGATCCGATGTATTCACAGTATACGGGTTTCAGGTAGTCCGAGGGTCCCGAACCCACTGGTTATGCTTTGGGAGGTGTGCCAGGTCAACCGCTCGAAAGAAGGCGGTACATTTCAACTTCCATGCGTGGGTATCTTTGCTGAGGGTGTTGTGTCCCCGCTAAAACAGCCGTTTACTAGAGCATCTCAAGCAGTTACATTCCCAAACCAGCCCTACGAACTTAATGCATGAAATTCAAATATGGTTATCATGGATATTACAGCATCATGAAACGACATGACCTAAAGGATATAGTATCCATACAAAGAAGGCTAAACAAAACATGGAAATCAAACATGCACGCAAATGATAGTTATA
The DNA here is from genome assembly GCA_907163375.1 of Prostheceraeus crozeri. Lineage (NCBI taxonomy): Eukaryota > Metazoa > Platyhelminthes > Polycladida > Euryleptidae > Prostheceraeus > Prostheceraeus crozeri. The sequence goes on from CAJQUW010008827.1 coordinate 187,813, forward strand.
AATAACTAAGACATAGATACTTCAGAGGGGTTTAGCCCGTGTAGCTTCATCCGGTTCCTCTTTTGGCCTACCAGACTGGCACCCATTGTTGCGGCAAAGCTCTCTCATCTGGGCTTCTTCAAGCTTTTTGTGACATGAAATGCGCGCCTATAAGTGTCATTTTTGCATACTATTTATTACAACTTCGTTGCTATCATTTACATTTTTCTGATACCTTCTAAAATCTCCTGTAAAAATCAACATGAAATCTCAAAATATTTGATAAAACGACTCTTCAGAGACGAAAATTTATGATTATGAGAAAGACACGCAAGAAGCGTAATCAAGCCGTCAAGCTTAAAACTTCTCTCGATATCAGTTTCAGCAACGGAAGAGGACTGAGGTCCAATTACAACGACATCAACATCTTCCGCTAAAGCAAGTCATCAGAACTTCTAGCTGTCGGAAACCAGGTTAGATAATCGACGTTGGCGAATGAAGGTGGAAATTTTACATGGAATTACAAACCTCGCAAACTCGTCATTCGTGATGTGGTAGTACAAGCGAATACCAAGAATGTTGCGAAGACAGCAGCAGACGGGTTAGAGCAACCGAAAACCCCCAGTCTCGCAGCCATATAGCAGCACTGGTGGAACGGAGGTATTCAATATTCGATGCTTCGTTGGAGCACGAACTTTTTTGCTACACCATACTTTAGATAAGAATCCATTAATGGCTGAATGAGCATAATTAAGACGACAATCTATTTGTGTCTGCCGTACATTCGCTAGAAATACGGGTCGCGAGGTAGACGAAGCTGTCGGTCATTTCGATGCTGACAGAGTTCACTATCAGATTATTGGTTGAGGATGGCAAAAAAGTAGACTGACTGAATGTTGGTCATTGAATAGTTGAGAGAGAGGCCTAGTGTTGATGCATTTTCTCCGAGAACTGAAAGAGACTGAAGCAGTGAGTCCAGAGCAGACGAAAGTAAAACGACATCCACAGCGTAACAAGCATCAGTGAATCGGGAATGGAAGTCGGCGGCAAAATCAGGACATCGAGTGTGGCTCTTCCCTAGGCAGAAGTCAATCACGATGTTAAACAGGTTGGAGCCGCAACACAACCGTGGCGCACGCCTGAATTCACCGGGAAGGAGTCCGAAGTGTTGCTGTCTGCTTTTACTCTGCATGTATTGTCGGTGTAAAGATCACGCGATATGTTGATGTATTTTGAGGGTATTCCGACCCCTTGAAGGAGAAGCCACAGCGCGTTCCTATCTAGTGAGTCAAACGCGATTTTCAAGTCAACGTACGATGAGTATAGCGTACATTCCTGCGTAGCAGTCATAAACGTCAAAATGATCATCGCAAGTCTCAATAGCTCTAAGTCTAGTGGACCAGATCCCGGTTTCGGTCTCCAAGCATCTCTCACCTGAGCTTTCTCCACTTTTATCCAAATCATTCAGAAGACAAAGGGTTCAAAAGAAAAGATTCTTCGGGTACTTCCAAGCGATTATTATTGCCTGTGCGACGTTTCGCCCCAAAGGCTTAATCATGCACGAATGAAGATGTACAGCGGAACATTCACATCATTCGACTGAAGAAAATCGATAAAGAAAATTATCACGCAAGCACATGTTAAGGTTAAAAAATTCTACTGATAACAAAGATAAAAAGTACCGTGAAAATTAAGAAAATCTTGCGGGGATGTGCAAAAGTTCACATGGTTGAGAAAGATTCTTGTCTGTTCATAGCTTGGTTACCAGCATCCCTGATGTATCTGCTTTCCAAGCTCCTTCTCTTCACATAACCTTTCAGATTTCGGTGCACGATCTCCCATTCAATATTCATTGAATGTCCTTTATGGTCAGAAACAAAGTGTTCCTTCACTGCAGAGGGATTGCTCGACATTACGTGTTCCTTTATGCGCGTCCCTACCAATCTTGATGTCTCACCGATATAGTATTTCGAGCACAACTTACAGGTTATCTTGTATATCAGGTTTTTCTCAAAACAGGAATCTTTCTCCTTTTTAGAAAAGTTACATGCACAGCAATCGGCAGAGCATTGAGGCCTTTCCTTAGGGGGGTGGAATCTCCGTTTTAAGCTGCTTCCAGAGTAGTACCAAATGTTCATCAGGTCATGATAATTTTCTTTATCGATTTTCTTCGGTCGTATGATGTGAATGTTGCGCTGTACATCTTCATTCGTGCATGATTAAGCCTTTGGGGCGAAACGTCGCACAGGCAATAATAATCGCTTGGAAGTACCCGAAGAATCTTTTCTTTTGAACCCTTTATATTATGGAACCGGGTACGTGGAGGACTCGGCCTCAGGGCCATATCACATTCAGAAGACATGCTACTGGTGAGTTCCCGTCTTGTTGGAAAGTAGCTTCCATGGTTACAATTCTAAAGAAAGGTTCTGTCTCATCCATTCCATCTAGTTCCGTTGTATCCGCCTGCTTCCAGTTGCTGGCAAGAGTTTTGAAGCAGTGATTAACCAACATATTGTTAACTTCTTTGAAACTCAGAACCCTCTTCTATCAGAAGAACAACATGGCCTCAGGCACTGTCGATCAACTGCTCTATTCCATCTAGTTCTGTCCTATCAGCCTGCTTCCAATGGCTGGAAGAATAGTTTGGCTTCAGGCACTGTCAAGGTGGGACGAGATCAGTAGACCTGGGTATTTGCTGGGTAAAATTTGCCATTAGGGATTCCTTAGGAAGCTTAAGTCTTAAGGAGCTGTTGATCAGCTCCATTAAATTCTTGCTTCTTTCCTAGGTGACCAGCAGATATGTCGTCTTAGATAGCCGAAAGCCTTCCACAGCGCCCTTTAATGCAGGAGTTCCTCAAGGTCGATTTTGGACCCACTCTTTTCTGCTGTGCATCAATGACCTCCCAGACTGCCTAGTGAGTAAACTGGTGATGCATGCAGATGACACGACACTCTTAACCCTCAGAGACCAGAGAGGGGGGACCCCGGAGGCATATTTTTCTATTTTACTTTTTGTGCTGAGGATATATCACCCCCTTATGCCCATGTAAAATCATTATTTTTGAAACTGAATCTACATGTATTATTTCATTTCAATTGATTCAGTAGAAGTATCGTACATAGGACAAAGGGGCCCACTGTAGACATTCCCATAACAAAATTTTTACCTTCAGATGAAAATGATTTTCGACAGGTCCAAGATGGTGCATAATGAGTGAAATTCGTTAATTCAATGTTTACATCACGCTCGTGCATGTGCGCCTACATGAACAAATCAGCATAAATCAATGTTCAACATTCAAAACAGGCTGCTGGCAGAGCTTTCACAGCAGTATTTGATGAGTTTGAGATCTCCACAGCAGTTTTGAGGGTATAAAAATGCAGCAATTATGGCTCAGTTTAGGCCTATTTGAGATTGGTACGGATAAATTTGAAAAAATGGCCAAATGTAAGGCTTCTGATGCATGGAATAAATCAATTTCATTGAAATCAACTATCTGAGGCTACATGACGAGAGCAAACATCGTAAATCCGATTCTTAGAAAAACCGATACTGTGCTAAATGTCTTTGAATTGCAAAACACCATATTTTCGCATTTTCGATATTTTCGTTTACTGAGAAGACTGAAAGACACTCAAAGGATTAGTTATATCGACTTGCTACATAGAAAACATCATTGTTTCACTTAAAATCAACTTTCCTAATGATTTGAGATCGATATAAGCGGGCAAACTGAGAATTTGTAGAATGTAGACCCCCTCAGGTCTCAGAGTGCGAAAAAGCTCAGGTCTCTGAGGGTCAAATTCCAATGAGCGACTAGAACACCCAGCAACGTCAGCGGTTATGCGACGTCCTCAATGAAGACTTATGAAGGGTCTCTGATTGGGGCGCAAAAATGGCTTACTTCTTTCAATCCTTCAAAAACTCAAGAGTATTTTGCACTCACGACATAAATGAGATCATGACCAACCTAACATTTAGATGTCAGATAATAGAATCAGAGAATACCATTCCCTTTCTTGTTGCCAAAGACTTGTCTTGGAAATCGTGCATCCAGCGCATTAGCACGCAGGCAGCTCAGCGCATTGGTAGCCTCAATCGTGCCAGCAGCTATCTTTCACCACAGACTGTGTGATATCTTTATATGCCCAATATTCGTGCTCTGATAGATTATTGCTGCCATATGTGGGCCGGGGCCTCACAAGCAAATCTTAACCTTCTTGAAGGGTGAAAAAATCGTTAAAGTTGCAGCCGCTCTCCGTCAGACGGGATGCTGCTTCACTCAGTCTCTTATACAGATAGGGGAGAGCGAGGAGGTATGGGCCACCCTGGATTAGGCCGATGTAGCTTTTCCTCTGCTCCACTGTTCCATTAATGAGTACATTTATACCACTGTATGATGTCTCAAAAGACCAAAGAAAAAGAGGTAGCACCATACATACCCATAAAAAATCTTAAATGGAAATAAATTGTAAAAAACCAAAATCTAGAAAATCAGACTTTTCAATTTTGGTTGGGAGGTATGGGCCACCTACGACATGTAGTATCAGATCGAATCGAACATGCATTTTCTGCTGTACAATATATAATGTTTCTTAACAGATAATTGTGCCAGTTGTGATGCTTTGAAGTATACAAAATCTTCTTCTATTATTGAAGGACGTGTTGAATTATTGAACTTTGTGTTTTGATATTAGTTTGAGAGTTTACAGATTTTATCAATTTATTAGCAATCATTGTCTATCACACCCAGAATAAATTCGAAATGCTTTGTAATTTTTATATTTGGCCGCGATTTGTTGTTCGAGTCCACGTTCGAGCCATCACTCTTTCAACCAAATGAGTATACCTGCAACTTCCGTTGTTAATAAAAAACAAGTTTGGGATTCCTGAACATCTAAACATAGCAATTAGCAACTAAATGTATGAAGTCGTGGTATCGTGTGTAAGGATAAACCCGAGCTACGTTATGTACAGTGTAATAACAAAATAAAGATGCAGATAGTTCATTTACTTCCTACATAAATGTAGTATGTACTCAAAACTTATGCTGAAAAAACTTATAAGGAGTAATGGTATCTTCTCAGTACTGCAGTTAAGTTGTCATAAAGCATTAAACTTGACAATGCGAAGAGGCATCTTCAAGATTTTTCAAAAAATTCAAAATTATGCATGAAGCCTTTTCACATGCATTATATCTCGATACAATTGAAGAGCTGATTATTACGTGTCAGCGAGTACTTGACTAACATGCAAATGATATACAATTATTTCACTCATTCAGTTTCGGTTTCCATACAGGGCGGGTGGCCCATGTCTCCTCGCTTTCCCCTACTATTTCGATAAAAGCAGCTCTGCAGTAATGGGCAACCCTAGCCCTAGATCTTCTCCGGAAGCACACCACTCTCTGACGTTCTACATGTACGAACCGCCATGTGTGTAACAAAAACAGTTTCAAAAAGTCAAGTGGATGACCATTCATAAAATATTTTCTTTCAATGGCAGATGTACTCTATGGCAGATGTGCAATGGCACTGTAGAATTTGAATTACAACATGGGCGCTTCACACGTAAAAACATAGGAAAAATGCAACGACAGACATACCTTGAATAAAAAGAGTCCAAGGCATCGCACAGCCAGAATTAATTTCTTTTACAAAAAGGCTGGTTTAGAACATACGTTAGATACTTTATAAACATAATGTACGCAAATCAGCACTAAGACGAGAGAAATGACGGTGGCACAGAGATAGGATGGTGGAGGTTCGAGAGGCAAATAAAAAGAGTGACGCGAAACAGTCTAATATCATCAGAAAAGTCAGCAAAAGCCTGCTGCACAAAGTGGTCTCGGTATAAAAGATGCTGCCAGAGAAATTCACTACGAAGGTAATATGATATGCAGACGACTATTCTATGCCTATAGTAGACAAAGACATGAACAGTGTGAAGTGGAAAAAGGAAATGAAGAACCGCATGTGTTGCTAAGTGAAATAGAGGCGGCAACTAAGAAATTGAAATCAAGGAAGGCAGTCGGGGTGGATGAAATTCCAGCAGAAGCACTCAAGGCGGAAGGATCAACTGTGGGACAAGTGAACAAGTGATGGAGAGAATAACTGACTCAACCTGGAGAAAAGGTGAATGGCCGACGGAATGGGTGATGTGAAAGAATTAAAAAGAATTAGTGCCGATTCCGAAAGTTACTTGAACACAATAATGCACAAAGTTCAGAACAATAGGTCTATCAGTCACGTTTCCAAAGCAGTACTCGAAATAATTAGACAAAGATTACAATATTTTCTTTCCACTAAGATTGCAGAAGAACAGTTCGCTTTCGTACATGGCAGCGGAACAGCAGATGCCATTTAGCAGTTCGGAATATCATCCAGAAGACTGCAAATGAGCAAGAAAATGAAGAACTGTAAATCCTCTTGGTGGATTAGTCAAGGGCGTTTGACTCAGTATCCCATGACAAACTGTAGTCAACTTTAGCCGAGTTCGGTGTGCCGCAGCATTTCATATGGCTGCTGGTCAAGAATTTGTGCGATAAAGCAACTGGGAGTTGTGCGAGTGGGAGACCAACAAACACAGCCATTTCCATTCCAAAAAAATGTAAGACGAGGTTGCCAGATATCTCCACTTCTGTTCAATGTCATCTGAGAAATGATCATGAGGAAAGTACATTGATGTCTACCAGAAAGAATCGGAAAGATCATCGGAGGAAGAGGCATATAGAATGTAAGGCATGCTGATGATGGTAATATCAGGTAATATCAGAGAGATGGAGGACACGACAGAGAAGCTGAAGCGGATCAGCGAGGAGATGTGTCTCTTGATTAACAGCGCCAAGACAAGCACAATGACTGTCAATGGAAATGCAAAATTCAATGGTGAGGAAATAGATAAAGTTGAGAAGTTAGGTTCCTACATCACAAGAGACAGCACATTGGACATCAGAGCCAGATTCGGACAAGCGAGAAGCATAGCTGCTTGACTATCTGAAATATGGCAGTCAGCAGACGTCAGTATTAAAATCAAGGTACAACTGGCAAAATCATTAGTGTGGAGTGTTGCTCTTTACGGATGTGAAGCTTTGACTCTGAGGAAAGCAGATGAAAGGATGATCAATGTTTTTGAGATGTGGCTCTGGAGGAGAGAGTTTTGAGAGTTAGTTGGACGGAAAGGCGCACGAACGAATGGGTAAGGAGAAAAATTGGAATCGCGGAAAATGAAGGTAAAACTTTATTGAAGGTAAAAAATGTGAGAAAAGCAGACCTGGAAGAAGAAAGACAGAATGGATTTCCAACATTCTCGCCTGGAGAGGAGGAATCAACCGAACGAGGACTGCGTTGGAGAGAAAGAGCCACGGCCCTCTTAAGGGCTACGACTTACTGAATTGAAGTGAACATGCAAATCAAGAAAAGTATATATCAGTCAATGACATTCTCTTGAGTGAATAAAATACATCACTTACTGTATATCATTAGTGTCATTCGAAAGAGCATTCAAAGTAGAATTATCGGCACAAATAGCAAAACAATCATCTATGTAGAGTCTACACACAAGAATGCGATAATCAAGTCTATGAAGAATTTTCATCTAAGAAAATCCATGTATATGATGGCCAATTGGGGCGCTGAAATATTACAATTGCAACACCAACAGATTGGTTAAAAGGAGCTCATTAATAAGGACTGAATCTGACATCGAATAGGTCACCCCGTCTATCGCCGTTAAATGATTCGTGATTAAGTTCCAATCCGAAGTATTTGCTGGACAGTTCTTCAGCGGAATCTTCTGAACGATAATCTGAGAAGAGGGTTAATAAGAGTGAAATTCATCGCCTCAGCCCTTCGATCAATATCACGTAAACTTGATTTTCAATATTGTATTCGTCCTTTACAAAAAACAAAGTCCGAGGCTGTTGTATTTACTTTACTATATTTCGGTCGAGACGATTGATTTTTCTTAAATTAATTACATACTACGGACCGATGACCATTCTCGACGAAAAAAACACTTCTTGATCTCATTGAAATTCAGCTAATTGAGAATCACACTAATTTAATTAATCAATTAGAATTACACCGTTATTTATCAGAGATCATGGTCTGTTGGCCTCTTTCATGATAATTAATTTGCAAAAATTCACTATTGATTGTCAATTTATGAAGCGTGAGCATGATTGTAGTGCTCAGCAATTACAAAAGCATTGATGAGGCAGAGGATTTCAATATTTCCAAGATTATCAGCACAATTGCTCGTCAAATACCCTAATAGCCTAAGTGACCTGCCTTTCAATTTTGCGATTTTGCCATCCTTAGCTTCAATTTTGTCACATGGGTGCAAAGTTTTCAAAATGATGACACATGCATTTCTTTAATTGAATACTCAGTACTCACTGTGTTTTCCTTTCTGTAAACAATCTTCTATGTTTTCGATTCCTCGCATGTGTTAAGATAAGCCTCTGAATCAAATCTTTGTGTGGACACATGATTACTTATCTTCTTAGCTGGTAGGCTTCTTCATGCTTTATTTGATGAATTTCAGTGAATTAGACAAATAACTAATAAAATTCTTAGAATCACTTGAATGAACTGTGTAGTACATGGAAAAAAACTTGACAAATAAAATAGACTTTGTAGATTGGTGAAAGAAGTTATATTTATGATGAGGAATGTCTTCGCAAGGATATAGCTTACGAAAGTCAATACTGTTACTACGAATCATTTCTTGTATGTCAGGATAAAAGAACACACATTCAACTTAAATAATCATCACTTTACGAGCGCAAATATATTGAGACAAACAATTGAATTTGAAACTGCTATCATAACAAAAGTGGAAGACAAAGGTGATAGAAAACTAATGACGGTTAGCATTGATAAATGGGAGACCGCAATCACATGGCTTCTCAAGATTTAAAAGCAATAAATCACACGCTGTGAGCATTGACCAGCAATTGATTTTTTTGTGCGAAAAATTAATCACGACAATCTGACGCCAAAGAATCACACACATGATATCAACTGGAAGTATGAAATAACCCGCTCGCAGGACAATGATCCACTCTCATAAATTACAATTTGATATTGCAAGTCGTTTCGCGGAAGCTAGAGCGACTTTGCATTTTTCAACCATCGTGTCATGGCTTCGGTTGTGTAACCGTAATAATTCTGAGGAGTTTATAGTGCTTTATAAGGATGAACATAACTAACAGAAATTATCGATAAAAGGCAACTAGCTGAGCACCAAAGCAGCGTACGAAATTAGTTATCATGTTGTTCACGGATCAAGATACTTATCGACAGATAAAATTGTGGAGACAATAATACTGAGTATTAAACTGTCTAATTGCATTTATTTTCGCTTGGTCAAATTCACATTTAGTCAATTATGCGGCTACAATCCTCTTTGGTCAATTAAAAATGTAATTGGACGTTACTTTTCGTAAATAGGAGCAGAAAGATCTTCATTCTAAAAAATTGAGCCTAAAGGATTCCTGTATTTTTTGACAAAAAATCTTAAGATTTTGGCTTGAAACTAGAGACCAGAATCCCGGATGCTTATCAAGAAAGCTGCATAATCTAGTTCAGAAAGCTGTTCTTAGCACTTTGCCTTACTTTGAAGTCATAAGCAACAATAATAAACGACAAGAACAGATAGTTCGTCGTATTATTGTTTTAAATTACATGCTTACAGATTGCTAACCTCAACAAATTCAGGATTCAACAAATCAAGAGACACATTAGTGAAGTCATCATCTGTCAACCCATTCAGGCATCGTATCAACATTTTATTGAGACAATGTATGGTCATATCCCTACAGGCATAACAGGGTATGTCCGGAACTTACAAATTATAACCAGTACTTTTCAGATACAATGCCAAATGTTTGATCATATCACTAGCTGTAATGTAAAAATATATTTTAAAACAGAGAAGTGGAACAAATAAAATTGCATTTGCGATTATCTGGACGAATGCAAAATTCTCTCTACTTCAGAGTCTCCTTAAGATTCCTTGGATTCAAGTCATCAAGGCAACTTCTTTGCGTTAGACGGAAATGACAGCGCAACGACGAGAAGCGTTGAAAAGCAATCACGATACTTTTCTTCTACTAAAAAAAGAAATTTCCATCGATTGCCACAACTCAGTTTACTTAGTTGATATCACTTTGTTCTTTTTTTCAGATCCGAAAAAATATGAATTGATTTTTGTTGATTCTAGTAATCGCCTTAGCTTACGAGGATTTGTCAACACATGTACGAGTTTGCTTACGGAAGAGATGCTTTGTTACTCCAGCTGACTCCTCATAACTGTAATTTAAAGCAAGCACTACTAGGCCCTTCAGGCTTCACCAACAGAAGTCCAACCAGTATAGAAACCTCGAACGTCTTATGTACATGGATTTTGAAAATTGGCTTGTCCGATTTTTTTGGCTTGTTGGCACAAGCTGTCCAGATAATCGAAGATGCAAGCAACTGTAGAAGTCATGTCGAAGGAAATTAAAGGTGAAAGACGCATATCCAAGCAAAAAAAGATTGCGGTCTGACGTCTTATAGAAAATTAAGTTTACTGCTTTCCTACTATTGCAAAAGCAGCTCCTGCAAAGTGGAATTAAATGATACGTACTCTAACTCAGTGCTCCACAACCCGTGGGATGGTTCGAACTGGTGCAAATGGGGAAAATTATAGTGCGAATTATAAGTAAGTGTCAGAACAAAGGTTGACGTAAAACTGCTCTGTTTTAAAACTGGACTTGGGTGGTCAGGGTCCCTTATTCTCATTCATTTCGACGTTCTCTCTGTAATAAAGTGTGTGTGGAATATTCTGTGTGGAAATATTTTCCGAAGGTGGCGTCCGAAGATTTGCAAAAGCAGATCTGGATCTGGTCCCTTTTCCTTCGCTACTGGACGTTGAAAATGATCCGCAGGAGCTACAGCACCTGCGATGCGACTACGTGGAGAAGGCGAAGTTTGAGACAGCAAATTGCAGCAAGTCTTGGGTGTCACTATCGGGGAATGAAGAGCATAACATCTTATAAAACGAGCCGTTGGCGTGTTGTGCATTTTCCCAACGACCTATTCATCAGAAAAGGCTTTTTCCACGCTGGCAGAGATGAAGACTCAGAAAAGAAATCCTCTGAAGGATGAAACGGACGCGACGATGAGGGGAGCGGTCGAGAGGACCCTGACACCCGATTTCATCGCAATTGCAAAGCTTCATCAGCAGCAAAAAAGACAATGACTGTGACATTTACGCTCGCACTACCAATAATGCTTCTAATTGCTGCAAGGCCATTTTGGTAATTCGTGTCCTGATTGGTGACTGATAGACATAATTATTTCAAAACAGTAAAGCTTCTTCGGATATTTATTTTTGCAAGATTGTAAAAAGCGTGTGCTTAAACATCGATCAAGGTTTCTCCTTAAAATTGATAATTTTAATTTTTTGCTGGCGAGGCATTATCTCTTTTTTGCTATTGCCCGAAAAGAACGAGTTTAAGACTGACATGATTTAAGGAATTCTTCTGTCGCATTTTGCACTGCATTTTCGGGAATTGTCGAGTAACAGTTCAGCCCACAGGAAAGCAACGAATGTCAGCTTTAGCCATTTATTACCCAACGTCTATCCAAAACATTGTAGAAAAAATATTTCAGTCAAAAATAACACAAATATAAATATTATGTATGAAAAACAAAAAAAATCACACAGACCTACTCTGTGAGATAGTAGGAATCTTCTAATCTTGAAATGCAGTTTTCTCAAAGCGTCAAAAATTGACATTCCTTGAAGTGATCTAACATCATATCAAATGACATTCCTTATTTTTACCTTGCACCCTTCAATTGTTTTCGTAGGCTAGGAAGAGTGCGAATGGGATTTAACAAGCCAAGGTGTAGTGCGAACGACTCTCAAAAATGTTGTGGAGCACTGCTCTAACTAACCTACACGAGAAAAAATTGAGACTTCTCACCAAATCATGATGATGAAGATTATTTATACAGAAAGATAGAAACAACAAAAGCATAGAATAATTTCTAGCTTAATTTTTAAAAAACATTTGGCATCAAAAAGGTTACACCGCATATCCGGTACCGGATAGCGCATCGATGAAAATTCATCATATTCATTGACAGTCAATTGATAAATAGCATGAATTTCATTAATAAATGATGAACTAACATTTTCATTTTCCGGAAGGGAACTTTTTTCTAGGAAATACCCAGCACATGAATGTGTGATGGCAGAACCGATAACATTGGAGATGGAAGGCATACGTGAACACATGTACATTTGGTACGCGCACGCATACTAACTAGCACAGAGAAATAATGTTACACTAAAAATTAAATCTAAGTACAAAATTTCATGCACATTCACAATCAGCTTACCGGTATATATTTTGATTTGACTCTAGATAGACATGGATTCGAGATTAGTCACTACTTTTACTAACAGTCTAGGCGCACAGAAGCCTGTGATCATCTGGGAATGTTACCGATTCTTGCTTCCATCATCATGTAAAGAAATTGTTCACTAAGAAGGAAATTAGCGCCTTGTTGGGTTTAGCAGGGGACAGTGATCGAGAAGCAGGGTCCTCAAAATCACATGAAACTAAATTCGAATTTCCATGGAATATCAAGCATCGTTTTGCGTCACAGCACTTCTATACAGAGAATATCATAGATCTCATGTTTGAGAGATCACAGCTATGTTTCAAAAACTGTTTGCAGTTCGCTTCCACCAGCTACACTCAACCAAATGCTCATTTTCTTCTTCAATGAGCATGTCCTCTGCACGAACTCAAAATAGAGAACATTCCCAGCTACATTCAGGACTTTGGCTACGCGGACGATTACTTGCGAATCATGCAAAACCCAAATAAGATTTTCCACTTTACATGTTTTACTATGAAAAGTACTTCATTCTTTAACTATCTGTCAGTAAACCCTGTCAGGGACATATGAACTATCTGGTATCCGGTACCGGAAAGTCAACTATTCGGCACGGGATAACTTATCTACTATCCGATGCAACACCAGACATCAGCAAAAACATAATTTAAAATACATATTTTTAAAATACCTCTTGTTTTTTAATAATAACCCTAATGATAAGAATTAACTTTATAATGATCTATGAAATGTGAGCACTATGTGCGTGTAAAAGAGAGTGGACTCTTCATTTCTGAGCGGATTTACTTCAGTATTAATTTCAGTTAGCAGCTTGACACTTTCCGAAGAAATGAACAAGTCTCATAAGGTAGAATTGCATTCATTGCATAATAGAGATCAAGGAATTTAGAAAAGCGACCATAATAATGTCCGTACTTGCATGATATCTATTACTGAGTCTGGAAGCTTTCTAAGTTAAGAAGGCGAGTAAAGGAACGCTCACAAGACGGCTTAGTAGGGTCTGTTGAGGTGCGATAATACGAAAGAGGATACTGAGAAGCAAACAACAAGAACGTGAGATGAACGCTATGAAATGCACTCAACATGCTTAGCTGTTCACGCACCAGACGCTTATGAGTTTGTGAGACTATCAGCTTGAGGCAATTTAGTCATCTGTAACCCACCGCCAATACTGCACCATCTCAGAGACAACCATGAAACAGATAGTAGGCTGTGGACGCCATAGGCACCTGTAGAGATATGCAAGAGAAGCAAATATAACTCCGGTTCTATAATCCATTTTCAATGAAGTAATTGCATTAGGATGCTTTGCATGAAAAGACATAAATGTAATATAAGAAAATTGATATTTTAATCATTCAACTTTTGAAATTGACAGGATGACCATGTCATCACGCAAATATAAGTGATCGTTCATACAGTCGTATGAACTACACAGCGCACCGCAGTTTTATCAATTTACCAGTGACTCAAGTCGCTATAATATGAGTGGCAACGACACATCAGACCCGAGAAGCAATTCGTATAATTAGATAAGTTGTAGTCGTTAATCGTGCTTCATTAATTTGTGATACGTTGCATGTTAGTGAAGCTCCTCAGTCAACTTAAATACCAATTAAAGCTACAAGCTTACTAACATTTTCTACTTTTCAGAGACGTTCAATGTATTCTATTCATCTAGTCTCTGTATCAAATATGAATGGAAATAAAACATTTTCACAAATAAAAATAACTTCAAAAGAATCCTGCACATTTGAATAAAAAAGCAATTTTAATGGACACATTTGAAAAACCAAATAAGCCTTAAACCGTAACGGAAACAGCGAAACAGGTACCGAAACCCGTTGAGACATTTACATGCATATAAAATTCCTTGAACATACTTATTACACAAGGTATTGTTCAATGTAAAGATGTGCGACGGATTAAAAAATGGCCGTCGATCCGATCCGACCGCATTCGACGATCTCTTCATGTCTTTAAATTGAAAGTATTGAATCTCAGCGTATAGCTGCGGGTTGTGTATGCTTGCATACATTTTGAATATTGGCATAGTTGGGCACATATATCATGTGCTCGCAGCCTATTATTGCTATTGGTCAAAATATTGGTCTAGTCTTCAATGTAAGGCTAGATATAGCGGCAATATTTTCTTGGTGAATTATCTAAATAATCATCCGGATTTATTCCTTTTATGTACCCCGGTATATAGGCTCGAATGATAGGACAGGGGTTTCAACATTTTTGTATGGCCTCATTAGGATAATGATTTATGAAATGTATTGGATTTCAAAGATACGAGTACACAGATAGATTTTGATGAATTTAAATGATGTATCGTGCCGCAATGTAGCGGCCTACCTGAATGTAGGATGCTTGCATAATACAGATGCATAATAAATGGAATAATTTCTAATGCCGGTACCATAGATGTCTCCATTCAAATAATCACACTTTCTCTTTAAAAATAGAGCTTTTGATGAATTTAAATGATGTATCGCGCCGCAATGTAGCGGCCTACCTGAATGTAGGATGCTTGCATAATACAGATGCATAATAAATGGAATAATTTCTAATGCCGGTACCATAGATGTCTCCATTCAAATAATCACACTTTCTCTTTAAAAATAGAGCTTATTTGACATACTATAAAGCTAAAAATCTTTCTTAAGAGCGAAATTATAAATGAAAACTGCATTGAAATGAAAGACTGAAAATTATCTTAAAACACTAGGTGACCACTCTCAATTTTGGAAAGTCATTATTCTCTTAAAAGTTTGTCATTTTGCAGGCATATGTAATGGCTAGAGGCGGGAGGCGCATATGAATGAAAAGAAAGACACACAAATCTCTCCCGAAATATATATATTGCCGGATCACAAATTTATTTAAGCAAAATTAAACGTTTTACGCTGCATTTTCATTTTACTTAAAAAATCTGTGATCCGGCAATATACATATACATTTCGGGAGAGATTTTCTGTGTCTTTCTTTTCATTCGTTTTGTAGACAGCATATGCTTATATAAGATCAGTGATATGACAATCCGATATTCTTTTCTGTGGCCAATCAGTTGCAAATGACGTGTTTAATGCAGCACTTACTTAAATTTCTGTGGGCACATATAAAGGCATTGATGTTTTCTTTTGGTCACTAAATCATCTCGCTGTATGTGTTTTGCGCCTAGGAACAATCCGCATCATCAGCATCTCTTTGTACAAACTCTTAATTCTGAATGAGGTATTGATGTCAGCTTCAAGAAAATCGTTTTCCTTCCTTTGACACAAATTAAGCTTAAGGCGATTGCATGATTTCATGTAAAAAATACACATCATAGGCCCTGTAGTGTAAATCACAAGCTTACATTGCATTATTTTAAGATTTTGAGACAAAAGATAAATTCTATAAATTCCCAAAGAAGGCATATAACTGCATTCTTAGGGATCTAATGGAGCAATTATAGGATAGAATTGCAGTTCTTTGAGGTTACGAAAGTAAAAATGGCAGAAAGTTGAACTGACACTACAACAATTAAAATTTGCCGCAGAAAGAATTGCCATATGCTAAAAGCACATTATGATAATGAAATTCTTAATCACAGAATGTGCTGCGCAGCAATCAGCATACTCCTACATGAACGATTTTCCAGTTTAGCACAATATACTATATCTACTTGTCTTAACCTAAGCAATTAAGTATAAAATCAACATGTAAAATCAAATGCATGCTATTTTGTTGCAAAATACGTATGGGACACATCATGACACAATGCATCACACGTAACTAGAAATCGAAATTTGCAATGCCATTATGTGAGGAGACTATTGGATAGGTCTACCTGTGTCCAATGAACAGCTAATGCCAAAACTGAATCTTTTCCCCCAACAAAATATTCGTGTCGACGCTGATGTTTGAGGTGGATTGATGCGCTAAAATATTAGCCGAAGAATGTTTACATCCTAAACTGTTGAAATAAGGAGCTATTCCGTCCCTACATTTTCGATGGCGGAATGCGAGAAATTACAAATAGCAGGTGAATGGCACAATGGTAAAAGAAATTAAAAGCACATTTCTGAATGTGGAATTTGATTTTCTGTTTGGATGCATATTTTCGATAGATAAGAGTGAGGTATCGTGGTCCACTCGGAAATTCATACGTCATACGTCAAGGCGTCTCCAAATAGTCTAGAAAAACATCGGCTCAAACAAATATGGCTAAAGGATGGCCGCAATCTCTGTACTTTCAGTTTTGTCAAGGTCCATATCGCTCATGCTGGTCATGTCGACGAGAAGAAAGTTAAGAGAGCCAGAGAGGTGCTCTCTTCAGTACACTTGGTCGACATTTTAGGCTCGAGTTGAATCCTGGCTCCCCAGCTCTTTGACGTCAAGTGTTTAACTACTGCTGATTGGCAGATAGAATACCATAGCCTAAACGATGGAAATGACAGATTTCTCAGTACCAGAGCGTCTGTTTGACCTCGGGTTTTCGACTTCCGAAAACCAAATAGCATGCTTTGAGATAAACTTGTAAAATTGCCACAATTCCACTGTAATAAAATAGAAACGTGCATTTTCTATAAGCAAAGATGTGTTGTAAGAAACAGGAAACCCACATATTAAAAAAACTATCCTATGAACTATTTAATCGAATTGGGACTTTTCAACAAACTTGGCCGAAGGTGAAACTGAGCTATTTTCAGTAGCCCAATACTGCTCTTCGTTTGATATTTGAATATGCCGTGGTGTGCTCAAGATAACTATTATAAAGATAAATATATTGATTCAAAGTAGTTTGACTCATGCATACAAAACCAAAAATGAATTTCATAATTCCCTAAAAATATATTAAACTCTAACCATGCATGCATTTCCGAATTGAAAAAGAGGAAAGACTCAAAGGACAAATTTGATGTAAAATTTACATACTGCTAATCCACTCACGGTGCATGGCTTTAATACATATGTGTAAGGAAATCCCGATCAGACAGAGGACAAGGCCAACCACATTGATGCGATTCATTTCATCTCCATTGATTTTGGCGGCGAGAAGGAGTGTGCATACTTCCTGTAACAAAAACGATGTAGTAGAAAATGCTGTATTTAATATATAGCCTGATTCTCATTAAAATCAAAACTTCAACAGGCAGACGTTCAGATTAGATGCCTTACAAAATACATGCTTTGTTCCAATAATCGTTTTCATGCAACCATGCTCCGGTATATAGCAATGACCTTCATCTATCTCCATCAAAGACATTGAATTATGAAGTTAATGATATCCATGATATAGATGAACATTATCAAATAACAGAAACATTTTCTACTTCTCTGTCTGATGGATCATTTCGGCATTGAAAAGTACTGTACATATAAGCAAGTATAAATAAATAACTAGATATCAAAAGTTCTGTGGCAGACTTCACATTTCTTACTTTGAAGATGCCTGATATGTTGAGGGTAAGTGAGGAAGTACGGCTGAGCAAAAGATACTCAGAGAACTCCAAGCCGAATGCAAGTAGAGCTCCAACGACCAGTATCGATAAATTTGCACTTAACACTTCCAAAGACCCAGCACGGAAGAGTTGATCCGTTGTGGCTATCTCCAACCCTTCAAAGCTGGCAGACAGTGGCAACAAGGCAAGCATCATCCATGGCTGAATATGATACATCATGTCAACTGGATTGCCGAGACCTAGAACGACAAATATATCTGGTTTAGCAATCCGATATAATTGATTGCAAAGGCATTGATTTCACTGAATTTACTTTGCTAATTTTTTATACCGGTGCATTAAATATAGACGACAATAAGATAATAATCGAGTCAGGAAACAGTCTATCTTATATTTGAAGTGTCAGCAGAAGATAATCGACGAGGAAATTACATGTGATATAATTAATTTTCAAAGATCTAACACTTCGCTCAATGGCAGTTATTGTAAAATTAATTTCATTATCCCCCCGTTCAACTGAATTATTCAGCTAAAATCAGTCTGAAAACAACACCAAAGTTAAATCAAAACGAATTTGAAAAAACAGCAGTTTCCTTATTCTTATAAGAAATCTGAATATCCATAAGCAGCAATAGTTTTTATTGCTATGCTAGATTTTCGAGATAGATATTGCTATCAGTTATTAAACGTTGGAATGACAAGCAAACTATTAAGAATGAGGAATTGCCTAAGCGCGTTTTCATGGTCGTTGCTAATCGTCAGAGTAAAAATGACATAAAAAACGACAACAGTACTATTTTCAAGATTTTTGAATCAAACAGAAAGGGATATATTAATGCAGGTATAAGTAGGTGCATACTATGATGCTGTGTTTCGTTGATTCAATCTCAGAAATAAATTAACATGCATAATGTAATACTTTGAATAATGTGCTTCACAGTCATATGTGCAGGTCACGAAAATTTCTGTCTTTTATGCACTTCGTCCGTTCTAGTAGAAAATCTGTATCCCGGACCATTTAACACAGTGTGCTACCTTTCCAATAGTGGCAAAAAATTCCCATAAAATACCAAATTTGCATATGATGAAGGCAACTATTCGATCTTGCAGATCATGAAGTTTCAAATTAAGCCTCATTACCATAGTTATGGAGCAGTTATTCACACTAGAACATAAACGTGTGTGCCAATGTGTTTGGATTTTTCCGTCCTTTCTATCGTTATTTACGTGTCCTGCACTTGATTAGCTTTGCAGTACCGACTAGAAATTATGCAAAATGCTATTTATTAAAATGCAACTTCGAAGTTGCATAAAAAATAACATTTTGCACCTATTCTAATTTGTATTCCCAAAGTAATCACGAATAATTTAGAAAATTATTCCTTGCCTCGCCTGCACAACATTACACATAATTAGTACGGACATGATCATGATCATAAAGCTAGGCTGTATCATTATTACATGTATGACAATGCATTATTACGTAAGATCATATTAGAAACTTTATTTATCTCGATGAGTCATTACCGAGCGGTATATTGCCAACATGAAACCAACATGTATGAGTTAAGTCAACGTAACTGATGTATTTATAGGTACATCCAAGCTTGCACAAATAGTGCATTGAAATGAATGGCTTATACATTGACATAAAATAGTGATGTATATATACATTTTATTAGAGAACTCAAGTACTCCCATCACCACTCGAAAAGTGATTATTCAATGAATGACGAACACTACACATAGAACCATCTCTCCACAATCTAGAAAGTACATCATCATGGTTTCGCCAGTGTACTTCATTTTACCTCTCAGCTGTGCTTGATATTTAAACTATGTTTTTGCGACTGTACTACTGTGTCGGTCTGGCAAACCGTATGGGTGGCATTCTCCACACCTCATATGTTGGCAGCACAACGACCAAGTGGCGCCGGTAAAATAATGACAAGTTCAACAGACCAGTTAAAGGTCGAGGACGACTGGCAACGAGCATGAAAACGCGATTAGGTAATTCCTCATTTTTCATGTCGCTTGCCTGTCATACTACTTTCGTTTAATCACTGATAGCAATTTCTATATTGCAAATCAGATTAAAATCGATAATTACTGATGAATTTCCGCTGCGTCGATGTCTGAAGTATGCTAACATCATTCGGTCATTAGCAGCCAACATTCGAAATGTACGGAATGCCATCCACGTGAAGTCATCATCATCATCATCAAGCCAACACGTGAAGTATACCAGACCAAAACGGCAGTAACATGGGCGTAAAAACTAATACTCCAATCTATCATTTAATTTGTTCATCTTTCAGTAGAGATCATCATTGCTCAATCATAGAAATAAATTTTCATTTTGTCAGTGCGTCATAAGGAAGGAACTGTGTCTTTTTCAAGATTTTATCGGCTAAAAATGTTGAGCTTTTACACATTTAAAAACCTAATGGGGTTCGAGTAATCACGCTTCCTCGGAGGTCACAAAACTGAAAAGCATGCAAAAATCGCCAGAGCAGCATCAGGAGATTGTCTTTATTTTATCTTTTTAGCTTTTGTTGATGCCTTGCTGTTGACTACTGATTCACATGTAATTATCAAGTCTACATTATCAAATGCTTTATTATACAAAGTATGTAAAATTATGTCTCTTGACGCTCCTTTCTTATTATCAAATTTTGAAAAATGTTTAAAAACTTCATAATAATAAGTGTGCCAAAAGAAATTACTTTATATTTGATAAACCAAGGAATAATCCGATGATTTCCAAGCCCTATTCACCAAAGCAATAACTAAGTAATAACTGACAAAATAATCATGTCACTAAAGCTTATTTTGAAGTCATCATGCTCACCCATTTCAGCACGCTGGGTCACTAGTTGGGCTGTGGTCCATCGCAGACCGCTGACAAAGGAGGCACCTAAGACCAGAAGAAATCCTTCTAGTACAAATTGAGTCGATTTGTATGTGAACATGAAAAGTCCGACTGCGATGCAAAGTACAACCACAATAGAGCTCCACCTCTGGAATAGAAATGTGATTTCGACCATGAAGATGCTTTGTGCAGTTAAGCATGTTAATGTATTGAATCCCACAGGTAAATGACAGACTTAATCAAATTAGAATCGTGCATAACATCTTCGACTATGATAAGTCTATGATGTTTTCTAATCAGTTGTGAGTGAATTCGATTGACAATAAGCCAAAAATGAATATCAATTTGCAAAAATCTGATGAAAAATCATCAACGTTTTCAAAGAAAGATGTTTAAATCATTTGAATTTTGATTAAATAGTGACTTTCAAAATTATTTAACGATGATGCTAAAATCAATCGACACGCACTTTGGATTAAAATGGAATAAAAATTTTACTATTATCAATAGTAGAATAGCATTTCGCCGATCAAGCCGCTTCAGATAAAACACAAAATCTAACATTTACAATGATTATAGTTCTATGACATGCACTGGGTTTGAAATTTTAGATGTCACTGTCATGTCCAACTGCCACTTCATGTTTGCCGCTCTCGGGTACATATTTAGCATCATAGAATGATAGTAAAGTTTGATCCTTAAGATATCATTACTCCAGGTTAATAGTTGATATCAAATTCCTTCTTACTGTTAATAAATTTCTCACTGATTGTTCTTATCTCTGCTACTTCTACTGCAGTGATGATAATAAAAAGTAGACCACCTAAATTTTGAAATAAAATTTCCTTTATTGTTCAGTGGCTCTGTAGAGCCACATGGCTCTTAAAAGGGCCAGTGGTAGGTTCACAGGTCATTAATAGTTCGCAACCTCACCAGAATGTTCAATCACTTATCGAATCCGGAAAGACATGCTTTCGGTCAGGCTATCAGGGCTGCCACTCTTATCAAAAATAAAAACCGGAAAGTCAAATCGGAAGGGCCCCACAAATGCGTAGCCGCGGGCCCCCTTAAAGTAAGAAAATTACGATCATTCGATATCCCACAATCCGATTAGTTTTGAAAGCGCTAAGACAGAAGTTGGGTCTGCTGCAATAAAAACGCTAATGAATTTACCTCAGTCAGCAAGTAAATAAATGGCATAATATTGCTACTGGTGCTTTTTTAATCATCAGTTTCTACCAGGTTCACTAGAATGCATGACTTGGAAAACTACTATTTTTAAAAGAACTGCTTTTGAAGGCTAGATAGAATGTATTACTGAGACTCCTTCCCCCTCCCATAGCGCAAAATCAGCACGAATAATCAGCTTAACTGTTTCAAAAATAAACTTCTTCATTTCGTTCAAAAATTTTACATTCAAAATTAAAACGTATTATTCTCGTGCAGCTGCCATTTTCTATTAATCATGCCAAGACGTCACACGATACAAGATCTCGTCTTTATTGATAAGATATTTCATGAAACCAATGGAAATTGCTGTTCAGCTGTTCGATGTTTGGAAGACTGCTTCTGCAGAGCGGTCTGGTCACAACAAATACCCTAACACAAAATCCATGGATCATTGTAGGTCCGGCAATGCTCCAAATCAAACCTTTCTCTCATCTCTTGTATTTCAAACATAATAAATGAAAAATAATGACATATCTAGAAAAATGTCAACAAGATTGTGACAGCTACTTGATTAAAGCTCAGACGCCATGGCATAAGTAAACATAGCATCAGTACAAAAGGAAATGCTTATCACTTATGCAGTTGCTTGCAAGATTTCAATTTTCATTGGTGTCTTAGCCGAACTTCAACCGCTTTTGCAACAGGTAATCGCATATTCATTCGTCAACCCCTTGTATTACCGAAACTTTTGTTAGATTTCTCTTTCATACTTTTCTTTTTCTAGCACGCCTCTTGAAAGGCGCATTTTGTAGACCATCAAAGGAATCAAAACTCAATTCATAATCTATTCCGTACGAACGTAGTACAACTTTTTCGTCAAGCATTTCCACCTAAAATTATTTCTTATTCCGGAATCTTGATCACTTGCGTTGAGTCCTGTTTCTTCATGATTGGCGAAGGAATTAGTGACTTGCAATTGTAGAAGGATCTTCTGATCAAGGGTCACGCGGAGTTTTAGAAAGTACCTGCTTTGAATTTCATGATTGCTTAAAATTGAAGGGCCCCTTCATGAGCTGAATAGGCTCCTTCACAATCTAAAAGGGTCCCCACACAATATCAAAAGAGACACTCACGATGTCAAAAGTGCCCCTTCACGATCATGAAGGGCCCCTGACAATCTTTAAGGGCCCATCACGATGTCAAAAGGGCCCTTCACAATATAAAAAGGCCTTCATAACAATCTCAAGAGGGCCCCTCAAAATCTTAAAAGTCCCTTCACAATCTTAAAGGGCCATTCACTATCTTAAAAGGGCCCCTTCACAGTCTAAAAGGGCCTTATAGCGATCTCAAGAGGGCGCCTCAAAATCTTAAAGGGCACCATCACGTTGTCAAAAGGGCCTCTTCATATTCTCAAAAGGGCCCCCTCACAATCTTAAAAGGCTCCTTCACAATCATAAAGGGCCCCTCACAATCTTTAAGGGTCCCTCACGATGTCAAACGGGCCCTTCACAATATAAAAGGGCCTCATATCGATCTCAAGAGGGCCCCTCACGATGTCAAAAGAGCCCCTCACAATCAAAAAGGGCCCCCTCACGATGTCAAAAGGGCCTCATAACGAATGCTGCTTAAAGCAAATTATTTGTTCCTTGGTAGAACATTTTCCCACTAAATAGTTAAGTTTAAAAAAAAGCCGGAATTCCGGCTAAAACCGGAAGAGTGGCAGCCCTGGGCTATTGATCACTACTTGATCTTAACTCTCCCTCTCTTGCCTTAAAAAAACTTCATGTCGAGAAAGACCATCTCCAGGAAGAATTAATCGATTCACACCGAGCTTCAGTAAACGTGAACTTGCAAAATTTTTACATATCCATCGGAATTCATATTGCTTTCGATATGGAGTTCAGTCGGCCATTCTTCCATATCGTAGCACAAACAAGCAATCTTTTACTTCCTTGATTCAGGCAATGTCAAGTGATCAGGAATTCAATCATCTGACCCAGTCCTGACCCTAGTCCTTGCCTGACTTCATCCAAACTCTCAAATGACCATCGCGACCTCGGAGACATACAGGCGCTTCATCAGTCCCAACAACTCGATTCCATTGAGAAAGCCAGTGACAATGCTATATCACCCACTTCAGCCTCAAACTCTTGGTTGGCGGTCAATTCGATCCCTGATGGTCTCTTACGGCTTATGAAGTGCTCACTTTTCAGACGACGTTTCACCGATATGGCAGGAACCGACGGTTTAGAGATATGAACTCCTCAACTGGCCGGAGAAAAAGTGAAATCGTTTCTTACCAAGCGAATAATGATCCGAGCTGTTCGAAAGCTTAATGTCTTTCCTTTCTGACCGGATCCAACTTTTCTAGGACGGGAGAAAACAATTAGCTTTGCACCTTTGACGGTGGTCTTTGCGAAAACTACTTTCCAGAAAACTAGCCGTTCGGACTGTCCTTCTGACAAAAGAGTAGAAACTTTGCCCTTCAGAAACTCTTTCACAAGCTTCGATTCGGTCATTATGACATAAGATGAATTCGGAACAGAATAGAAACTTTGTCTACAACTTATCTGGGTCATCCAACAATTTGATTTGAATGTCCAGAGCAGACGTCTAGAATAGGGATTCCAATCCCGGGATTGAGAAATTATCTGTATTAGCTGTATTCCGTCTAAAGTAGGACAAATTGGTTACGACAAAACTACCAGAGATCCATACATGATCGATAGGCCCAAAAACTCTTCACACTTCAATACAATCGTCAACGCTACGTTTTCAATAATCCAATAATCCAATTTCAATAATAATTGACGAAGCTTTTTGAATAAAGGTCGAGACTTAAATTTGAGCTTGTCATTTGTCAAGGATAACATTATTTGAAACCATGACCAATTTGAAGATGGGCACTGGCGAAGTAGAATAACACAATATCGGGATTAGGAATCGAGTTTATCCTCGGGATTGAGATCTTTAGGAAGGAAATTGCTCACTTAACCACTGTTTTTTTTCACATTATTTACCTCTGGTTTACTCAATCCATGGATTCATTTGTTCAGGAAGAATTATTCTCATTTGACCACAATTGTTATTTACAGCATCAGCCTAGTTTACGGTAAAAAGGCATAAAAGATTCTTCAATCGCGCAATTCAGAGCTAGGAGATTTGGAATCTCGATGTGCTATGAGGAAAAAGCTGTGAATTTAAACACCTAGACATTTTACTCGGAGCTACAGCTGGCATGCTCATATCTTGTCAATCTCGATCCCTGGTCAGAGCTTGTAATCCCGAATCGCGGGATCAAGAAAAGTCGGGATTTATTAGGCAGACTCTGATCCCGGGTGTTCACACTACCAATCCGGAATCTTATGGAAATTGCTGATTGAAATTGGAAAAATCAGGAATTCGCAAGCTTTAAGGCAACTTGTTAACGGCGATATTGAAAGTAAACCGACTTTAGGCAATTCCGACTCTCTGCTATTCCCATATACCGGTATCACATATTATTAACGTACACATGTGCCTTGTCATGGCATATCTACTATTCTAGTCAATCCCGTAATCCCGTGACCGAGATTTTCCGGGGTTGTGGAATCTCTACCCTGTACCTATGATCAAAAAACGTGAAGGGCGCTGGCATGCAATCACAAATGCAAGTATGCTGATACAACTGTAATACCGTGTGTGCCAAAAGTGACGCAGTTTTTCATTTTGTCATCATATTGACAAAACTTGCTCAAATATCGAAACATTTATATTTATTTGATCAGATATGACCCGGGGTTTGTGAAAAGTGTAAAATTAGTTTCTTATTCATAGAAATTTTTCTTAAAATCAGAGCTAAACACATGTATTAGCTTTGATCACAGCAAAATTGCTGCAGCGCGCAATTGAAACAACATCCATCCGGGGAATCAACTTAAGTCATCCAGATCACGCGATAGAAGCTCAAGATATCTATGCCATTAAGAGCAGAAGATTACGACAAAGGTTCGGAAAAATTGTGATTGATATTGAGGAATGGTGACTCAGCAAACTGAGCGAATGTTTCACAATTGATAAAGCTTTGCGTGACTCATCAGCTGTGAACAGAACAATTGAACAGAATTTCAGAACATCGTTTTTTGAGTGTGGTTAGGTGAACATGGATTTACAGCAGAGAATCGAATGTGTCAAACTTTATTATACTAACAATTGTAGCGCAGCTGTAACCTTAAGGGCTTACAAAACTGTACATGGACTTAAAGCTGATCCCTTTAGTGACACAACAATTAGTCGTCTGATTAAAAGATTCGAAGATACTGGGTCAGTCCTTGACTTGCCAAAATCTGGGCGACCCAGTCTTACTGAAGATAAAAAAGATGAAGTATGCGAGATGTTGCAGCATTTACAGAAAGAAAACGTCTTTGGCGTGGCTTCCACAGCCCAGGTGTCTGCAGCAAGTGGCATCCCAAAACGAAGTGTGTGTCGCATCCTACGTGAAGAATTACAGTTCTATCCATACAAGCTGCAGCTAGCTCAAATGATGAGTGAAGATGATCATCTTAAACGAGTTCAATACGCACAATTCTTATTGAACCGAATTGACATTTTGGACTCCATTATGTGGACCGATGAAGCCTACTTTTCCGTGAATGGGTATGTCAGGCCTGTGATTAGCCTATGAAAAAAATTGAGGATTTTTTGTGAAAAATTTGAGGAATGGAAACGGAGCCTAATATGATAATTGCAAAAAAAACTACAAATTCTAGCACGGATTTTGGGCCAAACTTCAAATCATGAAAGTCACAACGAAGAAGGTAACCCAAGGGTTGACCACACCACACTTTTTGAAGTTGTGTATATTGCAAAGGAATACTGACTTAGTCATAATCACTTCCCGCGTTGTTACGAAATCAATTTGTTGGCTCAAGTATTATCTGCTTAGAATGTGTCGAACGGAGGATGTCAGATCAAGCTGCTGATATCGCTCTGCTTCACGCTATCGTCTCCAATTCAATGATGCTTGTCAAATTTGTATACTGTAATTTTTTGAATGTAGGATATATCCTCAACCACATGCTTTTGGGGCTTTGCAACGATTAATTTTTACGAACTTTAGACAAATTTGGGAGGAGAGTAACCCTTAAGTATAGAAAGCTTAAAATCGTTGACGGAATGCTCGTGACTTAAAAAAATCAGTAATTTATCATGAAGGATACACCACATTACACACTAATTTATTACTTTTACTTTATGCTGCATAAGTTTTGGTGGGTTTTGTTTACTTGTTAGCGTTTGATCATATCGCTCCGATCTACATTCAAATGAACATGAATTCTCTCATACAACACAAAACAAGTGTCGGGAACAGGCTTGCCAGTTGAGTTGTTGGTCTCATACAGGCAAAGAGTGAAAGATAATCACCTCTATTCGCATGAAGTTGCGCAGAGATATTGACGTCCACATCTTGCAGTAGACCCAGGTTGAAAATCTACCAACCCAGTACTATGTGGTTCAATGTCTTAATTGATCTAAGTTCACATACAACCATAAGCAATGTGTGCACTAATTTCACACCAACCTGTGTTCACCAAGTTATGAAAACGATCTATAAGTGAATAATTCATCCAGGATAAATGTCGGTCGGTAGACCCTGGAAAACGTAGCTGCAAAAAAACTCATGAGATAGCAGAGCTTTATACGCTTCCAACCCCCACACGCTAGTGACCAGGAGGCATGTAGACACTAAATTTAGGGACCATCCGCTTTACCCCATCGGATGTGTTCATGTTCAGCGGAAATAAAATGGAAGAGAATGAGTGAAACAAACGCTTCAGTTGATAAGAGCACTGAAATCCAAGTGGGCTGGGATACCTGTATGTTATCATATAATGGATATGGAAGATCGATATCCTTAAGTTCTTTAAGAAGTACAGGCATGCATTTAGCAGCCATATAGTCGCAGAAACATATAAAGAAGGTTGTGACAAAGGTCAAGATAATTAATGAAAATAATTGAATGTGCATTTTATTGTTGGAATTCTAAGCAATATTATGAAGTTAGAAGAAAAAATTGCAGTGTTCAAATATACAATTTCTGTAGGTTGATCGAAGTGTTTCACTCATTAAATACGTGAAAGCATTTAATGAGTGAGTTCGACAGACAATAACTTCGGACAACTTCTCTTAGCAAAATAAGTCCAGACGAACCGGAACATCTGCAGCCCTGTAGCTTGCAAAAATGAAAACGACATTCAACGTAACAAAGTGCGTCAAGGCAACAAAATTAAAAAACAAGCTAAACGACTGGTTAATTTTTGATGTGCTAAATATGACATGACTAAAAGAAAATCATTATATCCTAAAATGTCTAGAAATTTAAAAATACTTACTAGAAGGACAAGCAACGGTTCTCCTCTCCTCATGTGGAATGACTTGGTGAGTAAGTCGCTCTTTTCAAAATTATGCTTATCACTTATATATTGAAAAGATTCTATTTAACAGTCTGCCCATTCAGATGATAAAAGGACAGGTCTGTTTCCAATCAAAATATCAGATCTAGCTAGCACAGCGGGATTACGCTATCCAAAATCTACCAAGTGTGTGAGAGAAAAATCATTAAGTTATAAATCATGAGAAGAAAAAGAAAAGAAATAAATCATGAGTGATTCATGATTAGCAGCATGGATGTAGGGTACATGTTACATGATTCTATCTTAGCTTCTTGTTTGGAAGTTTACATATCATCGCCATTCGCCAAAAAAATAATACCTTATCCGACATTTAGTCTGTAGTGTGTCGTATTTGAGGAATTTCTCATAGTTAAGCTATATTTGAGGAATTTTTGAGGATTTGAGGAGTAATAAACAAATTTGAGGAATTTGAGGAGTAATCACAGGCCTGGTATGTGCACCGAAAGAATTGTGTTATTTTGGGTGCAGAAAGACCCAAATTGACTGTTCAGCCAGCACTCCACTCTCCACAGGTGTGTGTTTGGATTGGATTTACTGTTAACACAATGCCTCCTCCTTACTTCTTCACTGGAACAGTGAAAGGTGACAACTATCGCTACATGTTGGAGAACCACGTTTTTCCCGAACTGCGTCGTAGACATCTGATTAATCAGGTGATATTCCAGCAAGATAGCGCGCCGCCTCGTTTCTCGAAAGCGGCTAGGGATTTCTTGTCCGCTGAACTACCCGATACACGAATAATATCTCGAGGATTTCCCCAAGCATGGCCGCCTCGCTCACCAGATTTATCACCTCTGGATTATTACCTGTGGGGTACAATGAAAAGTCGAGTGTTTCACAATTTCGTTCCAAACAACTTGAACCAATTGAAAGAACGAATCAAAGAAATCGCAAGAGGCATCGATCAAGATGAGCTACAGCGTGCAGTTCATCATCTTCCACATAGACTAGAATGTGTTATTGATCAAGATGGTGGACCATTTGAACATTTGTTATGATTCCTGATTTCTTAAATTTCTTGAAATAGCAGTTAATTCCGTGATAAGAAGTTTATCAAAAATTACATGATTTTTATGGAAACATAACTTGTTTTCTACTCTGACTTAAAGAAAAATTTCTATGAATAAGAAACTAATTTTACACTTTTCACAAACCCCGGGTCATATCTGATCAAATAAATATAAATGTCTCGATATTTGAGCAAGTTTTGTCAATATGATGACAAAATGAAAAACTGCGTGACTTTTGGCACATACGGTATATAGGCTAAAGTATTTACTGAATGCTTAATAAAATTCAAAGAAAGATATCGAAAAGTAGTCGAAAATCGATTCGGCTTCCCCTATCGAAGCGGTAAAACATCTATAAAATACTACCAAAATAACAACTGAATTGACAAATTAATCCTGGGATTTCGTTATTTGCACAAACCAAAGGAATCCCGGGATTGCAATCCCTACCCGCACCACATGATATCAACATCTTACATGCTTTGCAATGGGATATTTACGATTCTACTCAATCCCGGGATTGAGATTTTCCGGGATTTTGGAATCCCTAGTCAAGACACCATAAAAGTTGAAAGCGTGGAAATGACCTCGTTAGCGCCAAAGGATGTAAACAACTTTTCAACAACATTCAGAAACAGTAAATTATGCAATAAATTTGGAACATCACAACTTCTCTAAAAGTACATTGATTTCGACGAGAATACATCAGCTCAGAGAAAGCCCTTTCACCTCGTGCATGATTCATTATCATGCTCACATGCTTCTGTATTGAAAATTAGAGATTTTTGAAAGTGACAATTTTCACATTTTGATCTGTGTTCACCTTAAACAATGACTGATACAAATATATAATAGTTCATTGAAAAGCTGAGAACATCAGCTCTCGAATGGCGCATGGCCAGTCAATGTAGCATGAAATTGAAAGTAGGTGAATCGATTGAAGTTTGACATAATTTAGGTGGTCCGTTTTTTGTGATCAACTATGTACTTGACTTGAAAATGAACAATACTCGTATTATCATTATACACTCCATTGACGTTCATCTCGAAATTTTGCTTTGTTTCACTGTGTTTCCTTTTACAGTGCTTGCATGAAACTGACCCCTTGCTTTTGTTGCTCAACTCTTTAAAATGTTCTCTTCCTCTTACTTTCCCAGTCCTTTATGTTTCCCTATATATCTAGGCTCACATCCTTTACACATAATCTCATAAGTGACTTCTTCAGCATCACATGGACCCTTGAATACTGAATACTGCACACTGCTGGTCGTTGCATTTTTATTTCAAAATATTTGATCTTTGAAACAAAGGTCTAAGCGATCTTGCAGCTTTCTCTTCAATTTTCACTTTCAAATCACTTCTCGGTATCTCTGTTTCTATTTGCTTCTTTAATTCTGATTTGGAAGTTGCTGCATGAATATTACTGACTCAAAACCAACTGTCTTATACCATCTATTCTTCTTCTCATCCTTCCTATCTCTTCATTCTTTCCTTTTCCATCCTCTTGGTCTGTACATAGGTTGAATATCGCTATAGTCTTTTATCTTGTCATGCGCTTAAAGTGCCGAATACACCACTTCTCATCTGAGCTTCTGGCCTTACTTGCTTTACTTTACCTTCTCGTTTTTCGTCCCTTCCTCCCGATTCCAACAGGGTTGGACGTTGTTGCGATGACTCTCTTCCACTCTGTTAGATCCAGAGCAGTGTCTTCCTTGACTTTCAGATATTCCAGGTACTCTTCGACATAGACATACCATGTCGCGATGAAAAACGTGAATAGTCACTCCTGTAATTTCAGCAGGTTTTTAGCAAAACTATGTACACAGACTACACACGCTCCCGACGTTTCGAGCGTTCGCCCGCCTTCTGGGGAATCAGACGGGTCCCCAGAAGACGGGCTAACGCTCGAAACGTCGGGGGAGGGGAGGGGGCGTGTGACAAAACTCTTTGACTTCCTTTGCGAACATGCCATTGATTTCCAGGGAGCCGTCGTCGTCTGGCGAGCTACCATCCACGCACCTTGGACAACGGAAACTTTGGACTCCATTGAGTAAACGAAGTCGCGAACACTTCTTATGGCACCACATCTTACACGAACCACAAAAGATTGAGTTCACACCGACGCCTTTCATGCAGCAACTACAGGGCCACTTTCCTGACTTCGATCACTCTTTCATACTCTCCACGGTGACAAGGA
Source organism: Prostheceraeus crozeri (assembly GCA_907163375.1). Lineage (NCBI taxonomy): Eukaryota > Metazoa > Platyhelminthes > Polycladida > Euryleptidae > Prostheceraeus > Prostheceraeus crozeri. The sequence goes on from CAJQUW010008827.1 coordinate 219,366, forward strand.
CTTTTGTCTTTGCTCTGGTGATTTTCAATCCTCGCTTTTCCAGCTGAACTTTCCATTCTTTCCTCATTCTTCCGTAATATACTTCTGACCATGTCTAAAAAATTCTATTCTTTTTAAGTTGTTACGTGATTGGCGGTTTCTTGACAGGGAAGCAAAGTGCTACAATTCAGTAAAACTCGTAGAACTTCTTCTACTTATATCATCCTCTTAATTTTCATTGGGATAGATGAGTTGGCGTGAATTACCGCCTTCGATGAAATTTCCTTGAAATAATGTTCATGCAAAGTCATGCTTCCATCTTTTATTTTTTATTTTATTCTTTTATTTTTGCTGTTCAAGTCTTTATTGTAAGGAAAAAATTGAAAAAAAGTACATACAAACAAATGAAACAAGCAACCATGCAAGCACATAAACAAATGATGCAAAATTGCCGGGTCGAATATAACTTATTTACAAAAGAACCTTAGTATTCTGAAAGAAACAATAAGAGGCAAATTCAGTGAAACAAAACGGAAAGAAATTAAGATGGGAGTCCGGAATCACAAAGATCTTGACCACCCACATTGGCCCTCATATGTTGAAGCAAAGTACGGGCGTTGGCACGACGAAAACATAGATTCAGTCTTCCGTGAATGCCTCTTTCTATCCCGTTTTTATTTATCTATTAATATTTTATTTTTTGTATCCAAACTTTCAAATCCAGGAAAGACTAGGTTTAGGAATGAAATACGAAAATGGAAAGTTGATTGTTTTTGGACGATTGGCATAATCATTGGGGGAACCAGAATAAATTTAACTTTCATTCACAGCTAGCTGAAATCATTTCTGCAATCGACCTAAAAATCATCAAGCCTTTCAATAACCGAAAACGCTTCACCAAGGAGGCAATTGGAATCAATTCATCAAATTGATGCTTCGACTTATAAGCATTACATGCTGTGATTTGCAACCGCTCATGCAGCGATGTAGAAACTTCATTTCTTGATTTAGCGATTACAAACAGAGATGATGCTGAGATGCATAATGACAATGAGTATTTCAAACAGGATTTCCTTTATCTTAGTGCAGAGAGCAACTACTAACTTCTGACAATTAAAGTGAACTTTGAGCTGATCATATAGTGGTAAGTTCTTTATCCTGCTTTTAGCATCAAAACCTAAATAAATTCACTCCGTCAGCTTCAAGTTGTTCTGAACATCAGCATCAAACAATTTTCTGAAGATGTTGAGTGAAGGTGAAGACCACATTTTCAGAGACTGCAATGGACATCAAACTCCACAAAACGTGGACACATCCTCAAAAGGTTGGTGATAGAGGACACTGAGCCAGAAATTTTAGCAGAAGCGGCTCAAGTATTCCTACATTCCTCACAGCAAGTAAGTTTGCAAAAATAGGAGGGTTAACGCAGTAATATAGAAAGGGTCAAAAAATAAGACAATGAAGCTGTTTTCGAAATCTTTTTGATTGTTCATTACTATTTTCCTGAAGCTTTGTTGCTTCTCCTTAGTGAATTGAAACAATCAAAAATTAGTAAGATGGCAATATTTTCGAAAGAAGCGGTTTCATGAGTTTCCTTACGATTTCTAAGATTCGATTAATATCAATCGAATTTCGAATTCTTCAATCTAAGATGAAACATCACTCAAGCAGTATCTATGATTGGAGACTAGTCTCTCTTCGATTAAACTAAGTTTACATAAACTCCAACTGGTGAATTTTTGTCTGTGCAAAAAACGTCATTGAAGAAACATTGAAGATGAGGAAAATTCGGATACTATTCTGTTCTACTGACGCTAATTTGAATTCTTGAGGCATCCACGTCCATTTGCAGTCAGACACAGGAAGGCACATTTTCACAAAAGACTGTGAGAAAATCAGTATTCAGATAGAAGATTGTGGCGTGTAGTCAGAGCAGACTTGGTGAACAATTATCGTGTTTTTGCATGATGCTAACCTTTATGTCCCTCTTCGTCATTCAAAGATCGAGGTGTAACTCCTGATAGATAGATACAAGGTGCAGAACGAGTGAAGAATTAGAAAGCGAGAACACAAAGGCGAAACTCGACGCTCCTATATACGCATGCTAGAAAAGGAGAAACTCTCAAAAAGTACGAGTGGGAAAGGAAAACGTCTGTCTTTTTGATCGATCGAAGCAAGTCTCTCAATTTGAACAGAATCCAGATATATTAAATTTCTCCAACAATGAGAGAGAAAAAAGAAAACGCCGTGAATTTAATCGAGATAGAATGATTTCTCAAAAACTAAGATCATGTAACACAAAACAGAGGATTTAACGGTCGAAATAAGTCTCATGCTGCATAGAGTCCAGAAAGAAACGGAATTTTTTCCTAAAATGACTTCTGATAAAATTAAAAATTAATTCTTGCACAGACAGTGCAAGAATTAATTTTTAATTTTATCAAATGAATTTAGTGGCCTTATTTATTTATAAACTGAGTAAAGGGGAATCATTTTTTAAAAAAAAATGACTTCAAAAATAGGAGCGGAAAAGGAAAACGTAGAGTATTCAACGATCGAGACAAGTCTACGCAGAATCTAGATATATTGAGTTGGTGTAATTCTCAAAAATAAAAGCAAATGCATGCTTTTTAGTGTCTAATTCTACCTAGATAAAGTAAACTGAAGAAATTAACCCATTAATGACGGTTGGCACTGCAGAGGGTTTTCTAGAAAAACATTTTTATGCCGATTTTGCAAATAAGCTGACATAGAATATATAGGCCTATACATCTATAGCCTACAGTATGTGCATGTACATAGGCCTACATACATGTACGTCCTACAACTACATGTATGTGCTACATTTGCAGTTGTTGTTACCACTTCTACTATCATTTTCAATTTCAGCCGGTTAGCTGTGCAAGCCTGCAAGGGCTGTAAGGGAATCAGAAAACTATCACTTCTATTATCTAAAGAATTTTTTTTACGAACTTTCTCTCTTTGTAAATTTCAAAATTTGGCTGAGAGCATCTCCGCGCTCGGCTTTTCAGGAAGTCAGCTACAACACACCGCGGATCAAAGCATGCCAATCTCGCAGATTGTGCAGATTACTGAACGAAATTTAATTTAAGTATATAAAAGTATATGCGGTACACACACATTTTGATAGTTGATGTCAAAATGCATAAAATGTTTCACTGAGAGGGACAACTTTGGATCCCCCCGGGTCGGATACACATCAATCACTGGTAGGGATCTCAGACATCACTGCCAGGGACGAATCCCTCCCATCCCCCTTACTTCGCACTCTGTTATGCGGTCGAATAAGATCACTTATGTTTTTTATTTTTCCTAAGTATTCTTTTCTTGAATCATTGCGAGTATGAGACCTTATTTTTTCAATCAGGAATATAAAAGAGACAAACTTAAAATGATAGAATAAAAGGGTTGCCCCCAAGAGCCCTAAAAATCGTAAAAACTGGAGGGGCAAATTCGCTCACTGGGGGGCCGGTTATACTATTAAGAAATCCCCTGGTTGGCAGGATTTCCTGCCAAATTGTTTTTCGTATGTGGTTTACAGAAAAAGCTATTTGTAAAGACAAAATTTATATACTTTTGTATGGTTTATGTCTATTAATGCATCGAAACTATTTCAATGGGTATTTGGCATTTTTTCTAAGGAGCAGCCCGCTCTTACTTTACTGGTTTTCTCTAAATTTTAAAATCTCAAGACCATGAATTCGAAATGCATCTCTATGTAAGCAAGATGTACTATATGCAAACGAAAAACAGCGCAACGCATGACTCATAATCTGTCCTCATCACAGATAGTGAGGAAGGTCACCAAAGATATCTAACAATTAGTCACATGCTACTTTTTCAAAGTGGCAGCTTTTCCTGCCAATCGTCACTTAAGTGAACGTGCGGTGCTGTACGCGGTGAGATGCCTCTAAAACGAAAACTAACTATTGACGACGCCTTGGATATTATACTCAACAGCGATATTGATAGTGATGATGACTCAAGTCCCGAAATGATTATTGAGCTTGAACAACCTATTGAGCGACCAGACGCGATTTCTGATGAAGACAAGTGACCAATCCGATGACGAATTTGCAGGCGACGTCGAACATCTACCTGGTCATATCTTGAGGAGCGCAGGCAATATAAGCAATATTGATACTAATTCAACTTCCTCCGGAGATACTAGTGCCCCTATTTTGATCAAGAAAAAGAAACCATCTGAGTATAATTGGTCAAAGGATCCTGCCAAGCAATCAATTACGCTGCGAGACACTTTGTCGACGAGTGCAGGACTTGACGCCCAATCACCCTATCATACCTTTCAGGAGTTCTTTGATGTTGAGATGGTGGAGCTTATTACAAGGGAGTCAAACAGGTATGCGAGAATGCGAGGATAGAATTATCCTGATATACAAATGGATGACATATTAGTATATTCAGGAGTAATCACATTCTCCGGATACCACCAACTTCCGAGACGTCGAATGTATTGGGAGCAAAAGGAGGACTGTGACGCTTCTTTTATCGTGAAAAATATTCGACGTGATAGCTTCGAGCGGATTCACAAATCCTTACATTTCTCAAACAATTCGGAAATGGATGATGACCGTTTACTCAAAGTAAGACCCATATTTGATATCGCAAACAAAAATTTCAAGAAACTCCCAGTAAACAATGTCTTATCCATTGACGAGCAGATGCTGAAATACTTCGGCCGTCATTCCGCAAAGCAATTCATAAGAGGGAAGCCAGTTCGATATGGATTCAAAAATTGGTCGATCTGCTCTTCTGAAGGCTACGTTTACCATTCTGAACCTTACTGTGGAGCTTCTACGCGCATCGAAAAGTCGCGCCTGGGGCATGGGCCTGATGTGGTTCTTGATCTTCTTGAACATATTCATGCTCCAGTGCAAACATTTGTTTACTTTGATAATTACTTTTCATCGTTACCCCTTATTGAAGAACTCACGAACAAACGAATTGGAGCAACTGGTACTCTGAGGGTGAACATGCGCCACGGATTGCCATTACGAAACAAGTCAGAAATGAAAAGGACACAACGTGGATTCTATGATGCTTGCTCATCTAATGATATACAAGTGATTCGATGGCATGACAACAATGTTGTCACTTTAGTCAGTAACTGTCATCAAACAAGTCCCATGAGTCAAGCTTCACTTTACTCAAGGTTCGAAAGAAAACAAATCAATGTTGATATTCCGAATGCCATCAGTATGTACAATCGAAGAATGGGTGGCACAGACATGGCCGATACCTACCTGGGACTCTATCGCTTTACGGTGAGGTCAAAGAAATGGTGGTGGCCTTACTTCCATTGGTTTTTGAAAACATGTCTGAGCAATGCATACCTTGCTTATAAATTCAAAGCTGGTGGAAAGTATCAGAGATTGACTTTCTTTCATTTACGAGAACAATTGCGACGTACCTCATTTCAAAAAATGGATCTGAACGTCACCCTGGAAGAAGCATTGCTGTTCGAAAATTCGCCAGATCTGCCGAAATTCTACGCTACGACGGATCGAATCACTGGACAGAGGATACTCCATCGGTCAACTCTCGATGCAAAAGCTGCGGCAGAAGAACAAAGTTCCGTTGCAGCAAATGTCTGATTCCATTACATCCGGAATGCATGAGACCATTTCACACTCTTTGATTGTGCATGTGACGGTTGGCAGGAAATCCTGCCAGCCCATAAAGCGTATAAGACTCCTTTCTGGTGACCTTTTTTTCGAGTTTTCCTTGTCTTTATACTGTAGTGAATAAATGTTAATGGATTGCACATGCAATAACTTCTCATTTAACCCTCGTCATTAATGGGTTAATGTCCAAGTAGTAGGAGCATGGTAAAGAAAACGTCGACCATCTAATGATCAAGAAAAGCAATTCTCTCACTCTGTGAAGATATGAATAAATTGCAGAAAGTCATTCCTTAATAGAACAAAGAAAAAGAAAAAAACGCTGCATAACTCAAATGATAATCTCACACTTGCCACCAATGAAGTGCGGTAATTCTGAAAATGTCCGAAGAAAATAGGAAAGTGAGAGGAATCCTAAAAAAAGAAGATCTTAACCAAAAATGCGATAAATTCCTAAAAAATAGGAATAATATCAGAATATGAGATCAATGAGGCACGTTTATGTAAAACATTATGTTGGTTATCAAGTCTGTCATGACTGGCCCGTTTTCCAAGCATTAATGCCAAAATAACGGAAAATGTAAGCTAGTGAGAGTCATCATGATCTTAAAATTCTATTTGCGCCTAAAAAATCAGCTCGACACGCGGTTGACTTCAGTGATCTGTACATTTCAAATATGTATACAGTCCGCTTCCTAAATCGTTGCACTGCCAAAAAAATCTTACATCTTTTATATATTCTCATCAAACTTAATCGCAAACTGCTACCGTCTATTTCTTTATGTGAGAAGAAACGTTAAAATCGATTCTAGCAGTTTGTGCATATATATGTTTTCATGTTTTAAAGGTATTGAAACTTATAAATTATAGCAGTTTGTGCATATATATGTTTTCATGTTTTATAGGTATTGAAACTTTACGCAAGGATGTCATCCTCCTGGTTAGGGACGGGGGGTTGTAGCCTCACGGAAGATCGATTTATCAAGTTTAGTGACCACTATTGACTTCTTGGTCAGGTGCTTTAGATAATAAGAAAGTGTCTTTTAATAATTAATTAATAATTATTGGATCGCACAAATTGTTTTAAGTACAATTATCACTAGTTTGGTTTGAACAGACGTTTTCTTAGCATCTAAAACGATCTCCCTGTAATTGTCTTTTGAGCTGCTTAAACAATACTTCGAATTCTCGGCCAGTTGTGACAGAATTGCCTTTCTCCATTGTGTCAGTGAGCACAGTCTGCAGTTGCTCTTCATGAGTTTATTTTGTCTAGATGACATTGATTCTATCAGTCTTAAAACTGAAATCAGAGAATGAGTTGACAATCAAAATTATTTATGCATTAGCCAACGCCTTTCTATTAAGAGAGATTTTCATACACACACAGTAACACCTAGTATATGATTCCTCAGGTCAAGGTTCTATGCGTCTACTTTATTCTCACAGCAAAGTGAAATACGATTTGGTAACTTGCGTGGAAATCGAAGAATCAACGAAACATAATTGTTGCATCATTTGACTAAGCGAGCCTCGACGATTCATACTATATTCGCAGCAATCCTACGTTACTTACTTTGCTTTACTTTCTCCTTTTAACGTCTGCTTTTCCTCCTTGGTGAGGGTTGGACGTGATGAGACTCCTCCAACGGGCGCGGTCCTGTGTGTCTTCCACTGTCAGCCTCAGCTCCTTCATGTCTTCCTGGATGGACTGCAGCCATGATCTTCTTGGTCGGCCACATGGCCTGGGACCTTCGACAACCACGTTGAGCACGCGATGAATCGGCTCCTCCTCTGTCCTGCGTTTCACGTGCCCGAACCACCTCAACCTGCGTTCTCAGAGTACGACCTCCAGCTGTTTGAGGCCGCACCTGCCTGCTACTTCAGCGCTATCAACTCGATCGGAGATACAGTTTAATACGTTGTAGTTAGAAATCATTACACAAGTATTGTTGCTGTGAATGAATGACAAATATGACACAGCTTCAACACAAAGCACGATGAAAATTAATTCATTTGACATTCTGCGAACATGCATAACGCATGAGATCAGTCAAGTAATTGGTCTGATTATTGGATAAAAAAGTCTGCTTCTTCACATAGCAGCACCGGTATTCCTCGTGTTTATGAGACATGAATTGAAAATGATTGTTTCAAAGCATAATGCTTAAACACTGCATTTATTAAGAACCGAGCCCCGACTTCTGGTCGGAATTACCGATGTAATGGCATGTCAAACCACTTTGAATAACATGGCTAGCGGTAGCCTGATAAATGCTTCATAGCTCAATAATTACCGCCTTGTGCAGTTACCACCGAGGGCAACGGTTCGAATCCATCGAATTGCATTTTTTTATGTTTAAGAGCTTGGTCATTATCAGGTTCTTAATGTTGCCCATTACTGGCTAAGAACAATTTCCCAACTTAAATACAGTATCTAACGAAAAGTAATTTCCTGCCTTCTCTTCGATACTGAAAAGTAAGGAATGAATTATTTCCACGAATATTAAAGTCAACTTTTTAGCAAGAGGAGCGACATCGCTGTCGAGCGAGCGCACAATCGAGACAACGATTTCGCTCAGAGTGCTGAAAAGGACTTTTTAATCGAGTGAAGGTAATTTATTTCTATGCATGCATCTCCATCTGGAAGATGTTGGATGTCTAAGCATCCTATTCGTCTGAGATATCATGACATAAAGAAGTGCATACTTAGAAATGCATAATATTTATGCATAACATAAATATTAATAAATACACTAATACTATATTAATATACTAAACATTGCAAAGGAAGACTTTTTGAATCTAAATTTGATCAGAACTATACCTTAGCCAAAGTGTCTAGTATTAAATGCTACATTCTATTGATTAAACAAATAGCGACTTAAAAATGAAAATAGCCGCTGAAATAATAATAAAGAAAATAACAGCAGTAAAAGATACGAAGATTGATGGAGTCAATTTTATCGAATATTGTCAGCAATCTGACAGAAAACCAAAATGATGTTGATGATTCTGCATTAGGTAGATGTGATTCAATTGAGCACATCGTAATGCTCATATGTTTCAAATGCTAGATTTAGGCACTTGTTAAGGATATTCAACGTAATTAAAATCAAAATACTATACTGAGAAAATAAATCATGACGTAAATATACTTCGTAGCAAAAAGTTCACCATGAACCAAGTGTTGGCCGCAAAGACTGTAAAGTTGAACTGGGACTGTAAAGTAAGTGCTCATGCGTTCTGAGGGTTATGGTAATATCAACTTTTCAACACATGCATAGAAGTCTCAATGCATTCAATGATCCGCTGACGGTAATGATATCAGAAGCAGCTGATGCGTTACAACTTGAATTATGTGACTTACATAGTGATCAGTATTTCATAACGAAAGCTACTCCGTCGATCTATCAATTTTGGTCTTTTCTTCCTGAAGATCAGCACCCAAATTTGAACCGCTTTGTATTACGCTTTCTCTCTATGTTTCGGAAGTATTTACCTTTGTGAGTCAGCAATTTCCGCAATGAAGTCGATCAAATCCAGAGAGAAAGAAGGCTTGTGAATAAACATCTTTCGAGGATTTTCTTCGTTTAACCCTAACCTCAGTTGACAAGGACACGAAGAAGCTAGCCACCAAAATACAGGCAGAACCATCCACTAATTTGTCAGTAATCTGTGGCGTTTTTTGAAAATATGTTTCTATGAATGAACTTGGGAAAATTCTTGTCCCAAATGTTTTTAGTCATATGCTTTCAAAATGAATATCAAGATAATTTAACATTCACTTCGTTTATGATGCGTATAATTACGGAAGGTAGTGAATAAGTTGAATCATGTGAACATCAGCCCGCGGCCCTATTTCCTTGCCGAATGCAGCCCGCAACCGTATTTTTTTTGCACAACCCTGATTTAAGCCACAACGGGAAGCACCAACGTTTCTGGAATTTTAGCCCTCATCAGTGCAGTATACCTGTAAAAGATCAGTAACTCATATGCAGATAAATCTTCATCCGAACTACAGAGATCTACAATTACTGAAATACATGTAGTTGAAATCTCATTGTCTAGAGCCCGCTTTCAGAATTCTAGATTTCCAAACACATCTACATACTGATGGTTTGTGCAGTGAGTTACTGATTCTTTACGATAAGGGACACTGCAAAGATGACGTGAGAAGCCAAAAACGTTTGCAGTTCCGACTGAAAAACTTTACGAGTGCTTGTAACTCCGGAAATGATGCAAATAATTTAAACTTTTCTCTCATCTCGACTTGTATTCAAACATGTGCAATTAAAAAACAATGACATATCTAAGAAAAACTTAATCATGATCATGACAGCTATTTGATGAAAGCTCAGCCGCCATGACATAAGTAAACATAACATCAACACAAAAGGAAATACACATCACTTCTGCGGTTGCTTGAAAGATTTCAATTTTCGTTGGTGTCAAAAGAGCATCAAAGGAATCAAAACCATTGATGTAGAAAGGGATTCATTTCAGATACACGTGGATATAGCAGACCGCGCAATCTTCCCCTTTCTATATCAATGATCAAAACCAATTCATAATCTACTCCACACGAACGTAGTACTTTTTCCAGTGACCTTTTTCGGTGAAGTTCTACTTTTCGTGGTGAACTTTTTCGTCAAGCATTCCCACCTCAATTTATCTCTCATTTCCCGACCAGATTACTTACTTGAGTTGAGTCTTGTTTATTCATGATTGACGAAGGAATCACTGACTTGCTCGTACAAGGATCTTCTGCTCAAGCGTCACGTGGACTTTTTAGAAAGTTGCCGCTTTAAAATTCATGATCCTTCGAAATTGAGGGCCCTAAACTATCTGAATGGGCCCTACGCAATCCAAAAAGGCCCCCGTACTCAATCTTTAATTTGCCCCTCACGATTTTAAAAGGATCCCTTTCTCAATCTGAAAGGGTGCCTCACTATCTCAAAAGGGTTCATTCACGATCTCAGAGAGCCTCTTCACAATCTCAAAAGGGCCCATGACAATCTAAAATAGACCCTCATGTTGCTAAAGGGCATTTTCTCAATCTCAGTAAGGCCAGTTCACAATCTTTAAGGGCCCTTCAAGATGTCAAAAGGACCCCTTCATAATCTCAAATGGGCACCCTCACAATCTTACAGGGCCCCTCACTATCTCTAAAGGGTCTCTTCACAATCTGAAAGGGCCCCTAACGATCTCAAAAAGGGCCCGATTCACCATCTCAAAAAGCTCCATTCACGATCTCAAAAGGGCTTCTAACAATCTAAAAGGGCCCTTCGCCATCTCAAAGGGGCCCCTCGCGATGTCAAAAGGGTCCCTTTGCAGTCTAAAATGCTTCAAAATCCAAATTATTTGTTTCTTGGTAGAACGTTTTCCAATGCCTAGTTAAGTCTAAAAAAAGTCGGAATTCCGGTTGAAACCGGAGAGTGGCAGCCCTGTAATATACAAACAAAGTCAACACATATTTGCTTGCAAAGATAAATCTTATATAGCATGTCACTCAGTTGAATCCAAAATCAAAAACAAAAAACAATAACCGAGATATTGTAACATGGTTTTAAAACAAAGCAGGCTTTTGATTCCTAGTGCAATACATTGTCATAAGGCTAGTCACACTTTGAATCCAAACCGTTGCAAAGAGCGTGCATCGCCGATCGTCAGTCGCCGTGAAAGAGCACTGCCGGCTTCGGTTAGTTAAAGTTGCAAGTTAACTGGGAACTAATATGACATCTCAATACACGCTACCAATTGACCTTCATAATTGAGGATCATTTAAGACTTTCGTCTTAAATGCTGTCTCACTTTTATTTATCAGAAATTGGCAATAACTGGGAATTCAAATTTTGAAAAAAATGCGGATGTCAATCTTTACAAATCAATCCATTAATGCGGGAAGGCAACAACTGAAAATGCTAATACTTTTGTGCGAGTAATCACGAATGCACAGGACACATGGAGGTCACATAATGCGCAGGACACACGACAGATGAACGAGGAGAATAACGGAGTGGCACCATAGAATTGGTTCCAGGCAACGTTGGCAGACCTTCAAGACGGTGGGACCATGAGATAATCCAATACTGCAACCAGAAGTGGCGACAACATGCGGCAGACCGGCAAAGGCGGACAATACTATTGGGGAGGGATTCCTCCATCAACGGAGCGAAAACAGTCCCATCAAATCATATTGTCAATTGCTTCCGGAAAACTCTCCAACTGTATCAGACGATGTTTTTATTATCGGCAAACGTTTCAGTGGCTTACTGATCACCTTGGTCACTGTCAGACCAGACAAGAGTTTTCCGGAAGCAATTGACAATATTATACTGTTTAACCCAACTGCAATTATTATGTATCCTTTGAGTCCCGTCAAAGCAATCAGCTACATCGTGCTCGGTCAATACATGTGCTTAATGACAAATAACAACACTTCGACATATTCAGGCTCGATTATCATGCAACAACTTTTTATTATAATCATTTTGAATGACAGTTCAGACATTCACATGTATATTGAGATAAATGTGCGTGGACAAGTTTAAAGATTGAATATGTAATTATATAAGTAAGTATAAGTACAAGTTTAAAGATTGAAAGAAATTCATCTGATCAACAATTTAAAGTAAACCAAGTTTTGGCCATCGCTGACTGCATTCATCTGTCACTGGGTCTACGGGGGTTGTAATCAAATCAATCATACTGGAGTATCATCATTGTAGCTGCTGATTCAAATCTGCCCAATGAAATAATGTTATAATTAAACACGATTGATTGATGCATGATTAAAAGAAATGGCACCTAAAACATCAGTTTGAAAATGTATAAATCATATGAATTTCAAATCACAGACTACTTGTTGAATATTATTTACCTTCTTCTCCAGTTTGAATAATATCGCAAAGAACATGATGAAAATTATGCTGCTTGATTTGGTCATCGTGTACCTGAAAATGGAATTACCGGTAAACGAAGGACAATAACTCAAGACCGAATAATAAATTGCGTGTTGAAACTTCAAATTCAGCAGGAATATACACATAACTATATAGCAGGAAGCAAAACAGAATGCAAAAATTATGAAAGCATTAAACAACTAATCCTATCATGAGTTGCAGATAAATACATAATCGACAGCCGTGAGTCATTCGAGGGGATGGGGGATTCGGAGTAGTAAGTAAAACTCCACTTCTGGATAGCGCAAGATGGCCGCCGTCGCAGACGTCCCCCCCCTCTGGACCGTCAGAGTGTCGTGGTCGGCCGCCGTGGTGCTTTGGGTCTGAGTCCCCCCCCCTCTGGCCGACCGTCGTGTAGCGCGCGGTGATGTGGTGTCTAGGTTGGCGTGGTGTGCCGGCCAGGTTGGGAGGGTGGACTGTCGTAGCTCACCTGAAAAAATCCTAAGTGTCAGAGTGGCTTTGTATGGGTAAAATTTTGAAAATTTTCCAAAGTGTGGAATTTCGACCTGGGACCGTCACCAAAACATTTTTCATCAAATTTCACTGACCCCCCCCCCCCGACAGCAATCTTCTAACTTTGGTTCTAGTGAACGGATTTTGTTCGTTCGAGTTGCATTGGAAAGAGGAGAAAAAACTGCTCGACAACATTTTTTGTTGCGAGTCAATCGGACCAACCGTTCAAAAGTTAGAGCTGTTACAAGATTTTAGGTCGGAGCTCGCTCACCTGAAAAAATCCTAAGTGTCAGAGTGGCTTTGTATGGGTAAAATTTTGAAAATTTTCCAAAGTGTGGAATTTCGACCTGGGACCGTCACCAACACATTTTTCATCAAATTTCACTGACCTCCCCCCCCCGACAGCAATCTTCTAACTTTGGTTCTAGTGAACGGATTTTGTTCGTTCGAGTTGCATTGGAAAGAGGATGAAAAACTGCTGGACGACATTTTTTGTTGCGAGTCAATCGGACCAGCCGTTCAAAAGTTAGAGCTGTTACAAGATTTTAGGTCGGAGCTCGCTCACCTGAAAAAATCCTAAGTGTCAGAGTGGCTTTGTATGGGTAAAATTTTGAAAATTTTCCAAAGTGTGGAATTTCTACCTGGGACCTTCACCAAAACATTTTTCATCAAATTTCACTGACCTCCCCCCCCCTCGGGAGAGCTGGCTTCGATCTTGGCTTCCAGTGGACGGATTTTGTCGTGCCATAGCTCGTTTGAAAGCTAAGAGTGAGACAAATTCAGTGAAAGAAACGGCTTGTTCCTATCTGTCTTCGTTTAGATGTGAGGCGCCATTTAAGATTTTGGGAGACTGTCGAAAAACGACAGAGTTAGAATTTTGGACGTTTTGGGCTGTAGCGTCAAAACGAGGCATCGGATGGGAAAACGGAGGCCAGATTCGGATTCAGCGTGAAATTCTGCATCGGTATGGTGAGTTTCAAGTCAATCGGAGAGAAAAAGTTTCGCTGACGTCCCCCCCCCCCCGGCACCGATCTTCCAACTTTGGTTCTAGAGATCGTAGAAAGTCGTGCAATAGCTCGTTTGAAAGCTAAGAGTGAGACAAATTCACTGAAAGAATCGCCTTGTTCCTATCTGTCTTCGTTTAGATGTGAGACGCCATTTAAGATTTTGGGAGATTGTCGAAAAACGACAGAGTTAGAATTTCACAAGAAACAGCTCCAGCGGGTGAATGAAGGCTCGGATTGGTAAACGGAGGCCAGATTTGGAATCAGCTTGATGTTATTGTCCAATGAGGATCATCATCCAATGAGAATCAAGCATTTCTATATAAATAGCGAGCCTTCCACATTGAGAATCATTCCATCGTTGAATCACACGAGTGACGGACGCACATTTTCTCTCTCTATTCTATTCTATTATCCAACTAAAATGGTAAGTCGCTACTTTCCTCCCTCTCCTCCCTTGAACGTAAACTTAATACAATCTTTTACATTTTCAGGCATATACTCCATCTGCTGCGCTAGTAGGACAAAATGGCGGTCAAACGTTACAAGGTTCGCTACGATCAGATCATCTACAACTGAGGCCAGTGGAAGAAACAACCAAGGTACATAATCCTACACCACTACAGCGTAAATTTAAACAAGTCTTGCGTTATGACGATCATGGTGTAGTACTCCAAACGGGAATGCTCCCTTCCACGGATGTCAAGATAATGCACAATCAGTATGGGGACTACATACTGATCCCCGTGAGTCCGTACATTCGCCACCAACTTGATATTATTGAGGAGTACGTGACATTAAATATGGACATTCCTACTCCTCTTGCTCAAGAGTGGAAGGCGAGAGATGACAAGGATACTCCCTATAGAAAGATTTGGGATGGTAATCACATTTGCCTACCGGTATCACATTGGTGCACTTACTATAAGAAGGAGGGAGATCATTCAACACCCATCACATGCGACGAGCTCGGAGAAGGTACTTGAGATATCCTTTTCAAAGTGAATGGGCTATATTATGGTCGGCATAAGGATAATAAAATAGCCTCTCTCTCCATGCATATGGAATCCATCCTATATATTCCAAAACCACCCAACGTGGACGACATAATTGATCAAATCCTTAACAGCAGTGGTACGAAGCGCAAGTCGGAGAAGAATGCTGTCTCAAAACGCAAATCAAAGAAGGAGAATTACTAGTCCTTTCCTAACTCTACCCTATGACAATTCGCTTATGTGCTTTGAGTGTCGTAGACGTGGTCTTATTAGATACATTTTACTTCTTCGTTGCCATCATATCATTTGTGTATTTTGTCGTGAAAAGCATCGATGTAATTCTTCATTTTGTAATATGTTATAGAACGTTTCCTTAGATGTGTAAATTTCCGTTTTAGGCTTCTATCATCATTTTTATGGATTGTGAGGGTGAACCTGTACAGGAGCTCAGTGCTATTGCTATGAACAATTGGACATATCAGATTGTCAGTGTCTATCATCAACATGCCAACTGCAATCCCAATGTTGATCAATGGGCGAGAAAACACATTCATGGACTTAATCTGAAATATTTGCAAGACTATGGCTTTTCTTGTGAGAGTGCTCTTCTTATTGACTTTAAACGATGGTTAGCTGCTTTCAATGTTATACGCATCTTTTGTAATAATCCTGGTAAGGAGAGGAAAGTATTTCCCAATCTAATCATTGATGATATTTTGCTCCCACCTTGGGATAGTAGAGTGAATCAACACTATCATGAAGTCACGAAACGTTTTAAGGATTTGTGTGTTCCTATTTTGTCTGTTCGTTGTAGTAGCTACATTCATAACCAATGCTTCTTTCCTCCTTACCTCAGCACTGCCAAAGTCCTGTATGGTTATCATTGCTCGCTGTATGATAGTTACCAGCTGTATCTATTTTATCTCTTTCAAACCATTGATTTATAATGCATGCTTGTTACCGTTATTCAATAAATGTTACTATGAGAAGAGTTGTTTTCATGCAATGGATGGGTTAGTTAAAGGGCGATCATGTCTTTCTCAAACGACTGCGGAACATTACATTTTCATAGGCAAAGTTTAAAAGGAGCTGTTCAAGATTATGTGATAAATTTTCATAAAGATGAGACCGACATCGAAGCAGTGGTCGATGATGCTAGCACTCTATTTCTAGAGTTAATGAATACATTCTCTGATAGCATTGTCATGGCGCGATTAGTTGCGAAAATTAAGTTTAGTCATTTTGGAAAGGAAGAGGTGGAAAGTCGCTCTTCCCATTTTGCTTCTTATTCAATGGAAGTGGTAGATCATCCCCTAGAATTTTTTAAAAGACATATGATAAAAATTGCTGAACGTCTTAACGCATTCAACCATCATGGTAGCAGTCTAGTGATTGAAGCGATTTCAGATATTCACATTCAACTTTCCATAAAGAAAAATTGAAAATGCAGTGGTACTTGATTGTAGCACAACTGGTTTTCGAGCTATGTCTGCTCACTCTCGAAGTATATTCCTTCTGTACATGCGTCTATTATTTAGAAAAGGCTAGCAAATTCATATCTTCAAAAAGACTTGCTATAGACATCAGTAACGGTGAAACTATGTGTTGTGATGTATGTAAGCGAAAGGATGGAAATGAAAAGCGCATCTTCAAGAGATGTAAGCATGCTTTTTGTCAACGCTGTTTCATACGTAATTGCATTCAACTTTGCAAATGTAACCACTGTGATATTGCTCATTTCGAGTGTCACTTATGTCGCAATAGTTAGCACCTATGCAAATGTGGTAAAGATAGGTTTTAGCAAAGACTAACACGGAAAATGGCGAAACGTAAAAGTCAAAAGTCTTCAAAGTTTTCTTCAGCCATTCAAGCTCTCCGACGAATGAAAGCAAATCAGCGATACAATGCTATACGACATGCTAATGATAAATTCATCCGTGAAATTATTTCTCATGTGAGGAAGTTGAGGACAAAGAAATTAGCGCCAAAACAACGAAAGTTACTTAAGCGATATGCTACGAAATTGCGTTTCATCTCCAATCCTAAAGTCTTCCTTCAAAGAAAGAGGAAAACTCTAACACAAAAGGGCGGTTTCCTTTCAGCAATACTTCCAATGATAGCTCCTGCCGTGGGCAACCTATTGGGTAATATCTTTGGCTCTAGACGTTAATTATGCAAATGTTGAATCTCAAAGTAATAAAATGGATTTCAGACTTCAATGTGATAAAGTTCTGACTGTATCAGGTCCATCTCATGCAGGTAAAACTGTTTTCACGCTGAATTTATTGGATAAAAGAAGGGAGTTGTTTAAGGAACCTATCAATCGAGTGATTTGGTGTTATGGCATTTATCAACCGTCGCTATTTCAGGAATTGCAAAGTCGCAACTTTATTCGACATGAAGGAATTATTCCAGTGGATAAACTTCAGTCTAATGATGTTGTTGTATTGGATGATTTATTAAAAGAAAGTAAGAATTCCAAAGATGTTACAGATATGTTCACTCGTGCAGCACATCATAAAAGGTGTTTTATCATCTATATCACACAAAATTTGTTTCCTGATGGAAAAGAAGCTCGTACACGAAACCTGAATACACACTATTATGCTATTTTCAAGAATCCGCGAGATAAAAGTCAATTTGAAATTTTAGCGCGACAAGTTGCACCCAGAGGATCAAAAGCCTTAATTGAAATTTTTCAAGCAGCTACTGAAAAACCATACGGTTACTTATTCATTGACTTTACGCAAGAGTGTCCGGAAGAATTTAGATTTCGAAGTGATATTTTGAAAACTCCCATGATTATCTACAAACTATGAGTTCTTATTCTCGCATGATTGTTATTCCTCAGGATGAATATGTACAATTGACTGCCATGGAGCAAATAAAGCAACCTCTTGCAAATCAAATGTATAGGAAAGAAATAGATTATCAGCAAAATGTTCACATCAAAGATCCACATCGTGCTGTATTATTACAATCGGAAACTGTTGAACAATTGAAAAACTTGAAGAATAAGATGCGTGACTCTGTATCGACTGCTACACCTTTAGCATCTCGCGCACATGCCATATCTCTTTTCAACAGTATTGAACCCCATCTCAATGTAAATGATAGAGGAGAAATCATTACAGATGAAAATAAAGTGATTGATGCTTCACGTTATGAAGACTTGATTCAGTATGCGACACGTAGAAAGCGCCGTCAGGGCTATGTTCCACCTGGTTGGTCATACTTTCTTAAACTATTGAAAAAGCATAATGTGCCAAAATTTGCTTTAAATAATGAGACATTGAAAGAACTTGATTCAACAGTGGCTACTGCTCCAATGCTTCAGGCGATGAAAATGCCAACAAATTGGTTTAAGACGTCACCTGCTACATCCCCTCCCACACTCACTAAGCAAACAAGAGGAAGAACTCGACGTAGATCTACATCACCACTAAAACTAGTAAAAGGAAAACGTAAAACAGCTCCTCCCAAGAAACACATGTTCTCAGACTATTAATATGAAGCAGATGTGTTGCTTGCCATGTAATGAGCCGCCAGAGGTGAATGTCGTTGTCACTTGCACTTGCTGCGCCAGCTCTCATAATGAAACCCCTAAGCAATGTGAACACGATCGCAAAACCGCTAAAGCTAAATGCTGCAGTTGTTGTAAATGTAGAAAGGCAAGAAAACAAAAAGATGAGAAGGAGGAAAAAGAGTCAGTCGTCATCGACTGAACGTTTGAAGTCAATCTATTATGATGTAAAACATCCGGCAGGATTTGCATCTATCAAGAAATTATCAAAAGCGAGTGGTCTTCCACAATCACAAGTGAAACGATGGTTAAAGGGTCAGGCTACCTATACACTCCACAAACAAGCGAAAAAGAAGTACCGCACCCGCCATTATATTGTTCATGACATCGATGAACAGTGGCAAGCAGATTTGTGTGATGTTGCCTCCATTTCAAAACATAACTCGGGCAATAATTTTATTTTAACCGTCATTGATATTTTCTCGCGTTATGCGTGGGCTCAACCTTTAAAAACTAAAGAAGGGAAAGGAGTAGCAAAAGCATTCTAAACAATTTTTCGAGAAGGTCGCATTCCAAAAAGAATTCAGAGTGATCAAGGAAAAGAGTTTGAAAATCAGCATGTGACAAGATTATTTGAGAGGCATGACATTGAGTTGTTTAGTGTAAAGAGTGCTTATAAAGCTGCACTCGTTGAACGTTTTAATCGCACATTAAAAAATCGCTTGTGGCGACATTTTACTGCCAACTTGACACAAAATTGGACAAAGGTTCTACAAGATACACTCCATGCCTACAATCACTCTATCCATCGTTCTATTGGACTCAGACCAGTAGATGTAAATGCTGACAATGTAGATAAAGTGCGCGAATCATTCCAACGTAAACGCACTCATGTGAAAAGTGATGTGAAAATTGGTGATAAAGTTCGTATCTCAAAAGTGAAAAGTGTTTTTGCTAAAGGGTACCTTCCGAATTGGACAGAGGAGGTATTTACAGTATCAAGGATTAATCAAAAAGACTCTCCGACCACCTACAAGTTGAAAGATTACGATAATGAAGAAATTGAGGGTAGCTTTTACCGCGATGAGATTGAGGTAGTCACTGAAAGTGAAACATATTTGGTAGAGAAAATCATTCGATGTAAAAAACGGCAAGGTGAAGAATGGTGTCTTGTTAAATGGACTGGTTATCCTTCAAGTATGAACTCTTGGATGCGTCGTGCTGACATCTTTCATCTAAGTGATCGACAGTGATTCATGCAAAGTTGTAACTAACAATGTTTAGGATTTGAGCTATGAATCCAACTGCCTCATTTTATTCACGACCCTCCTATGTAAGTGGTGGAGGACAAATTTACATCGGCGCTCGCCGCCAACGTGGAGGTAGCATACTTGGTGCACTGAAATCTGTTGTAGCACCTCTCATATCCAATGTCGGTAGATCTTTAAAACGAAATGTTTTAAGTAATGCCGTTGGCTTTGCTGGTGATGTTGCTAGTGATCTTTCCAGAGGTAGAAGTTTTAAGAGCAGTTTGTTGAATCGTGGGAAGGAACGCGCTTTAAAAACATTGAAGCAGACCTTTGCTGGTGTTACTCAAGGAAAGAAATCACCTAAACGAATGAAAAAAGGAAGGAGGAAACATCGCGGAGCTGGTAAGGTGCGATCTTCAGTCAAAAGGCATTCACGCAAACGTCGTAGAGGCTCTAATCATTCATCAGGCGCTAAACGACGACGCTGCTATAACTTCTAATCATGGAGTGTAAAACTTCCGGTTTTTGTTTGTTCGATCAACAAGCCATACAGACAGATATTCTTAGTTCAAGTATTGTAGATTATCATCCTCGAACAGCTGAGAATGCTGGCCCCATTGAATTTGTTATTCCTGGTGGTAGTGATGACTACATAGATTTGAGTTATGCGATGCTTGATTTGAGGTTTAGAATTCAGCAAGCAGATGGAACTGCTATTGACGATACACATAAAGTTGGGCTGAACAATTTACCATTGACTACATTACTTCGCGATGTTTCTCTAACGATTGGAGAGCAGCAGGTGGAAGGTGGTCAAAGCGATTATCCCTATAAATCATATTTCAATCATGTATCACAGTTTCATCCAGCAGCACAAAAAAGTCATATGGAAGCCATGGGATGGTACAGAGATGAAGCAGGAAAATTTGATGTTGAAACAAACAGTGGCTTTGTAAAGCGATCTGCTATGATTAAAGATAGTAGAGTATGTCAGCTATATGGTCCGCTGAATTTAGACTTCTTTAGACAGTCAAAGTTTTTACTCTGTAATACCAGCATGCGACTCAAGCTGACATTGAATAAGCCTGAATTTGCGCTGAATGCATTTGCTAAAGTTGACAATTTTAGAATTCATGTGGAAGATATTGCACTTTACATTCGTCGAGTAGTACCGAATCCAAGTGTCATTAGAGGACATGCTGAAGGTCTTAACCGCCAAAATGCCATTTACCCCGTTCAGCATACAAAGCTTCTCACCTTTACAATTCCTAAAGATCAAAAGAGTTTCATGAAAGATGGCCTCTTTCCATCGGAAGCACCGAAGCTCCTCATGGTGGCAATGGTTGAAAATGACGCATTTAATGGTAATATAAAGAAGAATCCTTTCAATTTTAAACACAATCAGTTAAGTGAAATTGCTTTACGTGTAAATGGTGTGAGTCATCCTGGTCCACCCTACAAACCAGATTTTGCTGCGGATCAATTTATGCGCAGTTATGTTGATTTTATGGATGTCTTTGGCTTTTACAATACGGATGACACCAACGGACTGACTATGAAAGAGTTTAAGAGTGGATATACTATTTATGCATTTGATTTGACTGCTGACAGCGATATTAGTGCACCCTATCGTCAAGCGAACGTGCCTCATAATATTCGTTTGGATTTGACGTTCAAAAGAACACTACCTGAGACGATCAATGTATTAATTTATGCAGTCTTCGATTCAAACATTGAAATTACAAAGTATCGTGACGTGATTCTTCAGTATAATCGTTAATGAGTTGGTTGACTGCTGACGATATTAAGACTAAAGTGCAGCGTAATGCAGACGAAGCGACGTTGAAATCTTTCGATTATGTCTATTCACTCGATACCTTACCACCTGCAGTAAATCACTATCCCATCTTTATTGTGCTAAACACTCATTCGCAGAATTTAGGCGGTGAGCATTGGAAAGCGATCTTTATTGGAGAAGACCGACGTGGTGAACTATTTGACTCTCTTGCTCAACCTCCAAATATACCAACACAGCAGTGGTTGAGAAAACATATGCGTCAATATCAGCGAAATGAACGCATACTACAACATCCACTTTCATCAACGTGTGGTGCTTTTGTACTGTACTTCATCTTAAAACGTTTACATGTATCTCGATTTGCATCTATTATTCAAAACTTTTCATGTAATCCATCCTCTAATGAAAAAATGATTTGTAAGTTCTATCATGATTTGAAATAAAAACATCATGTTGGAAAAATTGCTTTTATTTTACAATCCGCTGGGTATGTACATACTCAATGAGATAGTCTAGAATCACATTTGCTTGTACATGAGATTTTAGTCCAGTAATGATCACTTTACTATTATGAAAGATTGCCACATGCACAGGTAACCAACAACTAATGAGAGCTGCAGGAAAAAGTTCGGGTTCATAACACAAATTGTAACTGCTGGTACGAATCTTCAAAAATGATAGACTGTCACTCAATTGAGTAGAGATCACCATATTGTCCACAGTCAGATTCGACATCACACACCTCTCCCTCTTCCATATCCGACGTAGTAGTCTCTGTAGCTCTAAGCGCATTGACTGCGCCGATGAATGAGAAAGGGCGCCGAGAATCTGTACAGTCCCATTTGGGAAGAGTTGAAGATTCCGTGAATTGTTCATCTTCACCACTAACATTTGAGGACGGCCCGGGTAATACTTGCTGTTTGGAAGCTGTTGGTGTAATGTGGTGAGATCGATTTTGGTGTAGAGTCTGAAGCGACGGAGAATGTTGACGATGGTGTAGCGATGGCGCTTCATGATGAAAGAATGAGTAAATTGAGCGATGTACCTTCCTTTTATACTTTTCCCAACTACTTTGATGAAATGTGAAGTTAGTATGAAGTTGGGAATGATAGAGTTGAATTCGCCGATTGTTGACGCGCAGCCAGATGCGATTTCCAATACGTGAATGTCTTTTCATATAGAAGTATTTCAAGTCCTTCATGATATGATGTAGAGATTGAAAATGACGATAAGATAAAGCAAACTCTCTTCTCACATTTCCAGTTGAATCTTTGAAATAGACGTTTCGATCATGATCCGTTTCAATACGTTGTAGGGAATCTAATTTCCAACTCATGGTGCGTGGTAGTCATGTCTGATTAAGATTTGCATAGTAGGGCGATGAACTCACGACGAATAAATGTCATGATGGAGCGATGTATGTATCTTCTATACTTCTCCCAATTGTATTTGCGAAATGAGAAACAGTTTGCGGAATGAGAATGGCAGATTTGAATTTCATTTCTGTAATGTTGAAGCCAAACTTCATCACCCAAGGAGATGAATCTTAATGTTTCAAAATATTCCAAATCCCTCATGATATCATTGAGGTTGACAAATTGTCGCCATGTTAATGTAATTCCTCTTGATGTATGACCATGAGAATTTTTGAAATGTACGTTTCCATTACGATCAACTCTGATATATTGTAGAGAGTCCAAAATCCAAGTTTTCATGATGTTATGCAAAGTTGCAGATCAGCAATATAAAAATGTCGTTTTATCATATTTTGCTTAGCAATGCGGCTACAAAGAGATTTACTAGTAATCGAGCCGCACTCTTTTCTACTCCCATTGATCATGCACAACAGCTAAATGGAAATTGGGAAGTGGGTGTCACTCAACTTGTTTATAGCAACTGTGTCCATACTTTTGATCATGAGGTGATGACTATTAATATGAGGCGTACAGCTGCTTATCAATGTGAAAAGGGGTGTCGAGTATACATTCCACAGTGGCCAAAGAAAGATCTCTTATCATGTAAAAAGTTTATATATGATTTCTTGAATAAAGCGTGTAAACATATTGTCCAATTTACTCCGCACAATGATGATTATAATTATGTACATCATGTACTTGAGAAAGATTGGATTGTTGGTTTAAGTCCAAGTTTAAGAAATGATTTAGGTTACCTCGCTAGCGCCTTAACAAGCTATGATAATTTTAACGTTAATTACCACATAAGTGGTCATAAACAGTTAATATATCGAGAGGAAGCTTATTATGTAGATCTTATTCCAAGAAATGAGAAGACGTTGGTGAAGAAGATTGTGATTAAGCCAAGAAAGACAAACATGACTCCTGAAACATTATTGAAGAAATTTAATTATCTCCTTCGAGTTGATGGCAAACAAGTGGCAACATTGACTTATATTAAATCATCTAATCATATTGCAATAAGCAAATTAAATGATGATGATCTAGTATTAGTTTGTTCAAAAGATTTTCATCAGTTCTTACGACATCGTTCTGCAGCTGTTCATGGAAAATCTGATATACAACATTTACCATGTGAAAGGTCAAATCAATTTGATACAGAATGGAGCGTATCTTTATACAGAAAGTGTGTAGAGCCTTTCGGTGGTATCTTACATGAAACAAGAGTGTTGATGCCTCGCATTATTACTTCGGTTAAATTGGTTGTAGATTATTTAAATGAAGTGATTAATGAGCAACATATTTCATTTTCTGAAAAAGAAGGTACTTTATCTCTCACTATAAGTGGAAAAGGTATTGAACTAATTATGGATAAAACTCTAATGGACATTTTGGGTTTTGACCAAAATATCTTTAAAAGTGGTACTGTAACCAAAGCTAGCGCAGACATGTCGCTATCGCGTCGTATTAACTATTTTCAGATATATTCCAATATTGGTGAAGATGTACGTGTGGGAGATGTTGAAGCTCCATTGCTAGCAATGATACCATACCAGCCAAAAAGCTGCAGTATTTTATCTGAGCATACTTTCAAGAAAGTGCATTATACAAAGCTGAAATCAAACTACATCCCACAAATTGATATTGCCATTTATGACGATGCTGGTGCGTTGATTCCTTTTCATAAAGATGCTGTGACAAGTATCACACTCCATTTCCGAATGAAGAGTTAATGCAAACGTATGCTAATATATTTTTCCAATGTGAATAATATGGAAAGTGAAAATAAGGACTCGATTCTAATCTACTTACCCAGTAATGCTTCTATGAATAAATTTCCCAAAAATAAACCATCAGACTATCGAGTAGAATTAAATCGCCCACTGCATTTAGAAGGTGAATGGGAGGTTGGCGTTTCTAGTATTTGCTATGATAGCAATATTCAGAATGTGAATGATTTGGAAGAAATGATATTGACTCCTCGCACCCATGATGGAATAACGATGAATAATGCATTTCAGATCCCATACAATTTAACATCAGATGGAAAGTGGAACTATGAATGGATTCAGATAAAATCAGATTCTTATGAACCATTTAAGAATGAGAAAATTATTAAGGCATTCAACAGTGGTAATACTTCCATCATGAAGAATAAAAATCAGAAAGCTTATGAGTTTACTATCTATCATTGGAGTGGGAGACAGTTCCTCCGCTTTCATTCTTTTACTAAAGGTCTTACGCTGAGGTTGGATAATGAATTCTATCCACATCTTGGTTTTGGCCATGGACTACATCTAACGTCAATTGCTACTGCAAATGTTAAAAAAGTTTATTCAAATCGAATCAACAAATTTCATTATAGATTTAAAATATTTGATGAAGATGTTGTAGAATGCGAAGAACGCATCATTTTGAAAAAGCGTGGTGTTCAACCTTTATCACTTATTGAGTTAGTAAAACGATGGAATGAGACTGTGGGTAAGAAGTATGGAGAGAAAATTATGGCGGACAAAAATAAGTTGGTTATTCAGAAATATAATGACAAACTTACAGTTTATTTCTCTCCAACCTTACGTCATTTTGTAAGACATTATACACCTATTATTGGAAGCGGTGTGGTGTATGCTTCTCATGAATATCACACTAAAGCTGATTCAGTTAATGATGAATGGTGGGTGGACATCTATGGTGATCGCATCAAGAAAATTTACCAGTCTTATGAAGAATCTAAAGTTGCTATCAATATAATGCCGCGTCTATATCATACAGTTGAAAGCTTCATTCATGTAGTAAATCCTTATATACAACAGAAGTTGAAGCATGTGATGAAAAGTAAATATGATGTAAAGACACACCACATTTCGTTTTCAATTGAAAATCAACGCGTTGTTCTGAGACTGGGTGATGACATTCAATGTCAATTGAGTAAAAATTTGAAAAAACTCTTTGGTTTTTCAATGCTACAAACAGTGTTTGCTGCTGCGCATACGATTGGTATAGAAACACCAATGACACTTGATAAACATGAACAGCACCTTTACATTCAAAGTGATTTGATTCTACCTATTTCTGTTGGTGAGAAAAAAGAATACATTTTACGTGATTTCATTCATGATAAAGACGCTTCATATGGAATAGTCGAGAAGATGTTTGAATCTATTTTCTATCATCCCGTCGTCAAACAAACTATACCCTCTATTGCTATCAAAATTACCAATGGTTTACAAGAGTGCATCCATGTGAAAGATACTAAATCCCTCGTAACTTTAGTGTTTCGGAAAACAAAGTGAAGTCATTGTGATATGTTTATTGAAATAAAAATATGTATATGAAAAAGTCTTTTCACAGATATAGGGGGAATGAGCTAACTGTAGGCATATATTCACAAGGAAGAAACGATCTCATGCGATACATAAAACAACCATGTATATCTACAAAAAGCGACATCAAAATACTGAGTTAAAGTTGATTATGTCAATACATCTCCTGAATGTGGTAGCGTGAGTTTTATTCTTTTGGGTGGTGGTATGTTTGTGTCAGGATGTCAATGTGGAAGAGATGTGTTATGTCCTATCCAACACCTCTTATCCTCCCATGCTGAAAGTGCTCGTTTCTTGAACGTGTACGTTTTCACAGTATGAACTTGAGATTTTAAGATTGTCATATTGACAAACGTTATAGTTTTATTTTTATAGGCCTTCTTATAGGACCGATGTTTCATTTTGTGAACAATGGATTTTGATATACCTTTAGCACGCTTAATACTATCTGCACATTCTTTTAATTTCATGGAATACATTTTAGGACGGAGGAGAATCATTTCATCTATTTCCTTTCCTGCTGTTTCATCCTTAAAACAACCAAGTTTGGCTTTATTCTATATGGAATAGAGTGGATGAGTGGGATTGTAGTTAGATGTGTCGAAATATTTTTCTAATGACTTGCCTACTTCATTAAAATTTAAATCTTTTTGAGTGGTAATTCCTAAAAAGGAACTATCTGTATCACCACCCAGCAAGCGAACCTCTTACGAGAGGGCATGGTTTTAATATTTTGTAGAAGAGTTGATACATTTCAAGCTTGGAATAATCTAAAACGGCTTGCCCAATATAGATGGGTTTGCACAACTCAACTTCTGATTTTATCATTTTAACACCTACAAGATCCTCATCGATGATGTCTCTATCAATGAAAAGAGGTGATGAGGTCAATTTGTGATATTTTTGTTCATCAACGACTAGTTTGTAATTCATACGTTTTCTAACATCCTCCATGGTCTTTCCGAAAAGACTGTTATTCTTATATTTATAAAAATCCTTTTCAAAATTATTTTGGGCGACTGCACGTTTTTGACTGTTACTATCTATGTAGGGTTTGAGGAAGGCTTTCTGTCTAAATTTGATAATGCGGTGAACTGACTTTAGAAGCATGCCCATTTCTAAATAGAATTTTAGTATGCAGAAGTGTACGAGATAATTTTTCTTATCATATTGGGTGAGTAAAAGTTTGCGGCATGGTTTGTACCTTGGCTGTCCACACTCTGTTAAGTTATTATGAAATTGTGACATGAATGGTGAAAACATATCTTCAGTCACTTCACCAGATTCAGGTGCGAGTGGGAAATCAGCAGTTTTATTTTTAATGCTATTTCGATAAATCAAATCCACTTCAAAATAATATCCCCAATCACCTTCATCTGGAATCTTCAGTATGTTTGAAGGGTTGGAGTAATACTCAAGCTCATCTTGATTTAACCAACTAAACTCGGAATGAGGTAGTGGTTTAGACAGTGAACTGCCATATAAATTATTTTGGTCATAGTACTTTAGGTGGATATGATCATCACCTACTGTTTCAGATTTTATATGATGTTTATTTACAAATGTGAGACCACCGCGTATTCCGCGCTCAAATATATTATACATCTCCGGGTCTTGTAAGAGATGAATGGTCTCACCAGTCATTTTAAAGGCTGATTTAAAGGACATGGCTGGTAGACTGACAAAGTGGACAGGATCTAATTTGTCTTCTTCTAATGCCACTCGTTGAAATTCCTGAAAGACATCAGCCAGCAAAATGACATCTAATTCTAAGTAAGCGATCATATAATCGCCAAACGTTTTACATTCAAATTTTAACCATGCCTCTTGAGCATGTTCATAGTCTTCTACTGGACAATCTTCACCCGTCAAATCGTTTTGGAATTTGTCAATGGAAGGAAGGGTTGTTTCATTTAGTTTAGACATTGAGCTAAAATACGCATAAGGAAAGACTCCTTTGCGAGTGATTATTTCATCCGTTAAGTTTGGATAGTGTTTCTTCAAAGTTTGACTATGGGGAAGAAACTTGAGATTACGAACGAGAGAAGCTAGTGACGCTGACATGAATTGGAATGAATCTAAAAATTTTATTTCGAAGAAGACTGTCTTATTTTCTTTAGTTTTATCTACTGGTACTTTTGCTGTCATTGCCATGAATTTTTCTCTCGTTTGTGCTATTACATTAAACTGCCACGATTTCATCTGGCTCAACCCTCCTTTTATGAGCATATGACTGTCATAGCCCTTAAAGTTATGAAAAATGACGGGTAGTGTACGACGTCTCAACCTAAGTGAAAAGTTACATTTGGAGCAGAGTGCGTTTCTAAATTTACCAGTGATGTGATCATGATCACGCACTTTCTTAATTTTATCGTTATCAAACGTTTTATGACATTTAGGGCAGGATGTGCAACTTTCAAATTTTTGTTTGTCTTCATCTGACATATGTAGTGACTTACGCTGCAATTGGGAATCATATGATTGTTGAAATTTAGCAGCTTTATCGAGAAATTCTAGAAATTTTGAAATGCAATCTTCACCTTGCCAAGTATGCATTTTGTTTTGTCTATTCCTAAAGTGGTCATGCCATACTTCATAGCAGGATATGGCTGCTGGCTTGTGGATGATATCATCAATGTAGCATTCTATGTCTGCGTAAATGACACGCAGGGGACTTAATTCGTCACCATTATCCCTATGTGAAAATATTTTATCTTTGGGCATGCGTTCCATTTGTAATTTACCTCGCTTGCACCATTCATAGTGAGTTTCAAATTTATCTTTACTCCAAAAGGAGCGGATGCAGCGGTCGCATACAAAATGTTCACCTCTTTTAGAGTGCCCCAAGTGAGTGTACAAGCGAGAGATTTTGGGAATACCACAGTAGTGCCATTCCTCGCTATCATCTTGTTTTACTAATAAGAGGTTGACTACACGTTCATAACAAGTTGAACGTGAATTATAGCGGGCACCCTTCAACCCCTTCTCCCACACGTGAACGACACTTTTAATCTTATTATGTTTTTCGAACGTTTCTACATCTTTGATTTTCATGTTGTTACTATCACAACCTTCAAAGTCTAGTTCATCCTCCCACTGTCTATAGCTATAGGTATGATTTCGATTCGCGTTGATATCATTATAGTGAAGGATGGATAGGACTGCATATTTGAAACACTGTGATTTACAATCGACATTGATGACAGCTTTCTTATTATACAACGTTTTTGGTAGTTTAAATGTACCTCGAGCTGCATGACTTTCTAATAGTGAAATTTTGAATATGGCTGAGTCCACACCATCAAAAATGAGAGCGCTGTCGCGTTGATTGAATTTATCTACATTTGATTTTAAACATTGAATGTGAAAATTTAGCCAAGACTCGCAGTCTACAACTTCGGTTGCGGAAGAGGAAGGAACATGAAACTGTATTCTCTCCGTCACTTGACCCGTTTGAAAATCTATCTTAATATATTTTAGTTTAAGGTAGATGAGCGCCTTCATTCTAAAATTGTCTAAATTGTTGAAGAGCGCTTCGATAATGTTTGAATTTTGAAGGAGCCACTCAGGAAAATCTACTATTTGAGTATTGGACTCCATGCAGTAGTCGCGTACTAAATTATTATGTGAAACATTAATGAGGGAGATGGTAGAGGTACCGTTGGTGTAGTGATCATTTGCATGCGTGTGTTGAAGTCTGTGTGAAGATCGCTGAAAGTGACTATCAAAAGAAAGAGGGCACAAATCGCAAGGAAAGGAGATGTCATCGTCAGAATCAACTTCACCTCCGGAGATTGACGCCGCTTTGCGTTGACACACACGTTGTTTGATGTGTCGAAGGAGACTGTGCTTCCTTGTAAACATATGTCCGCAGTCGGCACATTCCCACTCGTTGCCTTGCCGCGAGAGTCCTGAGCTGGAACTCACATCACCTGAAAGAGAAATCATTCTTTCATCTCTGTTCAAGTCTCAGTGTATTGTTACAACCTACCTTGACTCAACAACTCTAAACTCTCCTCGAGAAGGGAGGGCGTTGGTGATGAAGTTGATGCCTGAAATTGAGGAAGATGCTATTAGCCACACGTTTGAGGGAGATGAGTGAAGAAATTTTCAACTTACCATTTCAACAAAATTATGTTTAAGCTTGATACTTCAACAAAATAGAGACTTCACTCAAATAATACGTCTCAAATTTGGAATTCACTTGTACGCCTCAAATAATAACAGAATTCGCTAGACAACAGTTCACTTACACGTCTCAAAGACAGAGTGAAATGACGCGAATGTCACTTTACATATATACTTTCATATTCATCATTCATTGGCTGTTCATTCTGATTGGTTGCTTGTTGATACTTAAGAATTAGAAAACATTTCAAAGTTATTATTCACAGTCAACATGACAAGCCCTCCGACAACACCAAACACAAAATTCTCTTCTCCATCTTCAACACCAAACGCTCCAACGAAGGTAGAGAAGGTGTTATTACCAGCGGACAACGAAGAGAGTGTATGTGAGAAGGAGTGTCCCGACTTAACAGGCGTGAGGTGGAAGTATCTCCAGTACGATACTGACGATGTGATGGAGATCACCAGCACGAAATTCCTCCACCAATTATGGGAGTGGTACGCCCCTAACTCCCAGCCACGAACTATGGAGGAGTGGGAGTATATTGACAAAGTGAGGCTCGCAGTGGAAGAACGATTAAAGCAACTGAACTGTTTTTGTTATCTATGTGAAGCCAGACTCTGGGACGATATTGACGATGAAGACCTTTTGAAATACATGTCATAATAAATTTTTATTTCGTATTATCTTTGCTTTCATACTGACTTACTTGAATGGGGCTTCAGTGGATGATTTAATCATGTATACTTTTTCATTTGGAAATAGTAGCACGCTTAGTCTAACTTGTAAATCTTAAAACATTTCATATGGACGATGATGGTAGATGAAATAGTGTCAAATAAATGAAGATAGCTTACACTTCTGATACAGGGATAGCAATCGACTGCGATCCATGTGCAAAGAGCCTGTAAGACTACGGATGGGCTTAAGTGGATGATTTAAGCATGTATACGTTTTCATTTGGAAATAGTAGCACGCTTAGTCTAACTTGTAAATCTTAAAACATTTCATATGGACGATGGTAGATGAAATAGTGTCAAATAAATTAAGATAGCTTACACTTCTGATACAGGGATAGCAATCGACTGCGATCCATGTGTAAAGAGCTTGTTAGACTACGGAAGAGAGAAGTGTGTTATGTTGCGTGTGGCGCGTGAGTGTCCTCCCATTTCATTCCATTCATCAATTCGTCTCATTGATAGAGACAGGTAGAACTCATGGTTCTCATAACGTATGCAATGGAAAGTTTTAGGCAACCTTCGACAGTTGGCTAAATGTCGCCCTGGCGCGAATGCATACTACGTTGAGACAGAGGCAATCACTTGCAAACATGACGCAGAGAGGTTTAACAAGATTGACCATTGCCGAATGTCCCTTGCGGTATACATAGCTACGGGTTTCACCGCCGCCCTTTACAGGAACGCCCGTCGAAAGGAAGTATTACACCGAACTTCATTTGCAACGTTCAAGTTGACTGATAGCAGATTCAACTTAATGATAGTATTCGCCAGTCCGAAGACTGCCCAGGGCAAACCGCGAGGAGGTTCTATCATGTCTTGCCCCATGGTGGCCCTTAAGAGAGCCGATGGTTCGTTCTCGGTGACAATTAAGTTGACTATTGGCTTGAATAGTCAATAGGTATGTCAGTTAGGTTGTCATAAACCCTGTGCCGCCTAAGCCGTGGTGGTGCATCTGGCACCTTTCGGATGCGGGTGGTATTTGGAGTCCACACCTCATCCGTCCAAACGATCCTCTTGATCTTCCCCTTCTTCTCAGTCTCTTCATCCCACTCGTCGAGGATGACGAACTCGGGAATGGCGTTGTCTTCGTCGATGAAGACGGGAATGTTGTCGGCAGATGTCGCTTCCATCGTGACCTCAAATTGAATGAGAAGTGCTACAATCTTCTGGCTTATATAGGGTTTTCAACAATGAATTGCTCAACAGCGAATCAGAATGCTTCAGGGATACCAATCGACTGCATAATGTTCAAGTTGACTGATAGCAGATTCAACTTAATGATAGTATTCGCCAGTCCGAAGACTGCCCAGGGCAAACCGCGTGGAGGTTCTATCATGTCTTGCCCCATGGTGGCCCTTAAGAGAGCCGATGGTTCGTTCTCGGGAGTAACGTCATCTTACACCCTACCAATTCTGCTGAGAGAGTCTTTGACTCTCTCTTTGGTAGCACTGTCGACTTCCACACTAACTGGTACATGGCTAAAAAGTGGAATGTAGCGCCATTCCGTTGGATTGACAGCAGTTGCTGTCATCGGATTGCCAATCCGAGCAAGATTATTAAAAACTCTGTCTTGCTCCTCTAGCCTGGCAAACTCCTCAAATAAATTTCGCGGCCTTAACTGCGGTCCGCGAGGAGAGCTGACTTGACTGTTTGGCGTCTGCATGATTGAAATGAAATGAAATGAGAGGCAGTGGTTTATATACCCCTCTAACACGACGCAACGTTCAAGTTGACTGATAGCAGATTCAACTTAATGATAGTATTCGCCAGTCCGAAGACTGCCCAGGGCAAACCGCGAGGAGGTTCTATCATGTCTTGCCCCTAGGTGGCTCTTAAGAGAGCCGATGGTTCGTTCTCGGGAGTGAATTGATGGGGTGGTGAAGGCAGGCAAAGATCTGCAATGAAAATGATATGTATTAGAATAGGATATACTATCTTATTTGCTTTTCACTTACCAAGTTAGTCATCCTTAGGCAGTCTCGCGGGCTTCCTGATTGAAAATTTGTGCAGATGGCCGCGCATTCTTAGTGTGGCATGTAAACACTTCTTACTCGGATGACCGTTGTAACAAATTATTGATTCGTCTAGGCTTTGGTTGACGAGGACTTCGCCGGCCAAATGATTATCCCGAATAGGGATGTGAAATTCAAACATTCTGTCCTCATTCACACGTTCCCACTCATCCCTCATGCGCTCCAACTTCTCAAACGCCTGCCTCTCATCACCCCGCCGAGCCACAGTCCTCTCCAACTCAACATTCCTCGCTCTCAACACACTCATCTCCTTCATCATCTCCTCAAACTTCGCTTCTGCCTCTCCCATTCTCCTCTCCGCAGCACTCGCCCTCTTCTCACACTCATCATTCTTGTCTTCCAACACTCGCACATTCTCCTTCAACTCTTTCACAACACGCCTCATACGGATATTCTCATCTGCCACCTCCTTACATTTCACCTCCTTCATTTTCAGCTCACTCAACTCACTCAACGTTCTCTCATTCACATTCTTCAAACTTTCGTACCGATCAATCAACAAAGCATGTGCCGCTTGCTGCGACACATGCTTCTTTTCCATGTCCTCATCCCACCGCGCCGACTGCTTCCGTACCCCACCACCCTTCACTATTGGGGAAGATGAGCTCTTCGGGGGGTCGCTAATAACAATATTGGATACCTCCGACGATGAAGAGCTCAACTTCCTCACACGCTTCCTCACTCGCTCCCTATCCAAATCCACATCATCCTCATCATCACTCTCAAACACTCTCTTCCGCCACTTGTCAGCCTTCAAACCGGCCACAGCATTCTCTACCTCATTCTCCACAGCATTCCCACTAGCATTCTCAACAACATTCTTGGCCTCTTTCCCCAACATTCGCTCCTTCTCAGCATTCATCAACTCCACAAATCTCAAATCGGTCACCAACCCTCCTGTGCACTCACCATGCCTCAAATAAAACTCGGCCTCCTGCCCAACAACCAACAGCACCCTGCACTTCACACAGGCAACCCTACTCAGGATAACCATGTGGTCGGCCCCTGCCTTCTTGATGTGGTCCTTGAGACCGTCTCGGCGGTTAATTCGGCCGCATACACACATTTTAATGTGGAACTTTTTATTTTTGTCATTGTTGACCATGGCTGCGATTTTATCGTTAACTGTAAGATAATGAAATTTGTATAAGTTTGGAATCATGTAGTATACAGACTAAAGCATAACACTTAGTGAGGAATGATAGATTTGAGTGTAGTGAGTGGCACTCGATCCCGTCGACAGCCCGAAGGCCTTGTACTGATCACTAGGGAAGTGAGAGATCTTCCCCGATACCCGCTCTTTACAGCTGAAGACATCATTGTCACTGCCCCGAAGTGGTAACAGCAACGCCGAGTCAAAGGTAGTGATCAGTAGCTGGGATCTAACCCCTCAAAGCTGCCTTAGACTGAGTTAAATTTCAAATCTGATAGCAGATTTGAACTCAGCATACTTGAAAACCTTAGTCTATATGTTAAAACTTTGAAAAAACTGAAAATTAAGAATTTTTTAAAAAATTCCGCATTTTACTACTCATACTACTTTTAAAAAATTTTATCAGTAGTAAAGACACTATCAAACTCTATCATACAAACTTTGAAGTAAGAAGATAGCTTGCCTACTTCAAAAGATAGAGTCCTTTGAAACACCCGATATCGGGAGCTCAGAGCGACGACCGTCGCTTACCTCGTCTTTCGATGAAGTGATCAGACTTACGTTGTCGGGGGTTTATATATGCTCGGAAGAAAACTTAAAATGGCTCTATCTCCGAAAGTATTCATCGTAGCGACATGCGGTTTGTTGCAAACGATTTGTCTCATCATTCTCTATCATATGACACCTGAACCATTTTCATATGACCACGGGAAGTTGGTCCGTCAGCACATGTCCATGTAACATGCCACAAGTGAAAAAATTCCTGAGTGTGGGAGCTCCAGTGTGGTGAAAATTTTGAAAAATTTAAAACTTCCGAATTTCGAGCTGGGACCTTTACCAAAACATTTTTCATCAAATTTCACTGACCCCCCTCCCCCCTCGTTCAGAGGAATTTGATGAAAAATGTTTTGGTGACGGTCCCAGGTCGAAATTCCACACTTTGGAAAATTTTCAAAATTTTACCCATACAAAGCCACTCTGACACTTAGGATTTTTTCAGGTGAGCGAGCTCCGACCTAAAATCTTGTAACCGCTCTAACTTTTGAACGGCTGGTCCGATTGACTCGCAACAAAAAATGTTGTCGAGCAGTTTTTTCACCTCTTTCCAATGCAACTCGAACGAACAAAATCCGTTCACTAGAACCAAAGTTAGAAGATTGCTGTCGGGGGGGGGGAGGTCAGTGAAATTTGATGAAAAATGTTTTGGTGACGGTCCCAGGTCGAAATTCTACACTTTGGAAAATTTTCAAAATTTTACCCATACAAAGCCACTCTGACACTTAGGATTTTTTCAGGTGAGCGAGCTCCGACCTAAAATCTTGTAACCGCTCTAACTTTTGAACGGCTGGTCCGATTGACTCGCAACAAAAAAATGTTGTCGAGCAGTTTTTTCTCCTCTTTCCAATGCAACTCGAACGAACAAAATCCGTTCACTAGAACCAAAGTTAGAAGATTGCTGTCGGGGGGGGGGGGGGAGGTCAGTGAAATTTGATGAAAAATGTTTTGGTGACGGTCCCAGGTCGAAATTCCACACTTTGGAAAATTTTCAAAATTTTACCCATACAAAGCCACTCTGACACTTAGGATTTTTTCAGGTGAGCTACGACAGTCCACCATCCCAACCTGGCCGGCACACCACGCCAACCTGGCCGGCACACCACGCCAACCTAGACACCACATCACCGCGCGCTACACGACGGTCGGCCAGAGGGGGGGGACTCAGACCCAAAGCACCACGGTGGCCGACCACGACACTCTGACGGTCCAGAGGGGGGGACGTCTGCGACGGCGGCCATCTTGCGCTATCCAGAAGTGGAGTTTTACTTACTACTATTCGGTGCCTCAACATGAGATCATGAGACACAACAAGATTGTTCAAAAGCCGACTTAATCTTAAAAATACAGTTGGCTATTTCAGCTTTTGTCAACAGCGGACAAAATGGGAATTTGATAAAGATGGAAATCAATTAGCTTTGGCCATTATGATGTAGTCTCGATCGTTCACCGATATGACACATCTAGGATGAGCTTGACAAGAAGATACGTCAATTTTCAGTCAAAGTTTGGATTCTTCATGAGATCAAAACTGACCATAAACTGAAGACGACATACTAACGACTGGCGGTTGTTAAAAAGTTCCCTCTTTTATCAAAAAAAACTCTTTCCTTTTCACGAATAGGATTCTTAGGACTACATGCATCACGAACCGACTTCGTGCTTGCTTTATTTTCTTAGCTGCTTAGTTTGTTCTTGCCAGTCAAAAATATGCACAGAAATTAAATGCTTTTTGTATGATAAGCAACTCAAGAGTTTCCGTTTCAGAGTTGATAGAATTTCTGTCATTGTATGTATGGTAATTGGTGAATTTGAATATTGAGAAGCATTTGTCCGAAAAACTTACAGTGATACAGTGATGAATTCGAAACTCCAATTGGATAGCCCGATGTCAATTGAACTGGCAATGCCTGAAATAAAATGTTTAATTGAAGCGTTTAAGGCAATAATCACATACACATGTATGAAAATCAGAATGCACTATACAATCGAATGAAGACCCAAGTCCGAGAGCGGCGATATTTAAGACTCCTGGAATGGACATGTTTTCGACTGCGACTCCGAGCATCACAATTTTTACGGCTCCGACTTCGGGAATGGCAATTTTTACGACTACGAATACGGGAGAAGCTCTTTTAACTATTCGACTTCGCATATCTGACTTGCACATGAAATGATGGAATTCTAAAAACTTTCCATTTCTTCCAATTTCCTTTTTGTTTACAATAGCTTCATTGTCCATTTGAATATTATATAATATATTCAACTATTTAGTTGATGCATGCAGTACATACATTCTGTAGATAAGATAATGTAAACGCAAGAAAACGAAGGAAAATCAAGAGATGCTGTCACGATGCTAAATTATGCTTAAGCTGTAATTGAACTCTGCAAATACTAGCAAATTGCATGTAAACTGTCCGTCTTAGATATTCATGCTCATTTATCTGCTCATTGAAATCTGTAAAAATAAGTCATTCGAAAAGTATATACTAACTTAATGTCATGACACCGAAATAGATGATGGGTAGAAATCTTAACTTAGGGTAAGCCACGAGGCGGCTTGGCGGGGGTCAGAGTTTTTCTTTTCTTGCAGGCAAGCAAGCCGCGTGTCATTTAAAGAGGCTTTTTCTGAAATTACTTGGTGAGTGAACTTTAATTTACCCAATTCACATTCTCGAGCAGCCTACTCACAGGACTCCACTACAAACCTTCATGAAGTGAAGTTACTAGACACATATCGGAAATTTTACTAATCACCTTCATAACCATAATCATTATCAAGTTATCATCGCATTCGATTCAAATTTGAAATCGGATGAATGCACGTGAAACAAAACATGCAGTATTGACCATGTACGTTAACGTAGGCATAATTTACAACTTAGCTGCTTTTTCATTTTTGCCCTGCAACCTGTCTTTGCCTGTTTTAAAAATGGATGCTGGATGCATTATGTGCAATATGCATGTTGTGAAATAGATGTGCTGCATCTGTTCATCACTATTCAAGCTAAAAAGATCATAATCTTCTGGTAAGCCTGATTGCACGAACCTCGCGTTGAAGTGCGGATAGTGCTTCACGCAGTACAATCCGAAAGCTGCGCAAAGACCGAACTGTGTCCATTCCAGGTCACTACGACAAAAAAATTAAAACCAAAGAAGTGCCAAGCGAGATGAAAAAAAATGTTTTAATTGAAAACAAATAGCCTATCGCCTGCCAAGCTCACACCATGCTAACACTATCTTATTCAGTTTTGTCATATAATTTACATAAAAAGGTTGTTTCATCAAGTGTCAAAATTTCGCCTCATACCTGCAGGAGCTACTTTGGTAACGTAGTCCTTCCATCCCAATTCCATGCGGTTTTGACGTTTCCATCGTTCAAGACATATGCGGATAATCCATGCAATCAGAAATTTGACGAACAGATGAAGTATAGTGATTGAGAGAGGGAAAGGATATACCTGAAATGAATATACAATATACACTGACAGAAAGATGTCGTGTTTTTCTATCATCTATAGATCTTATTGACGGCTCAAATGTGACAGATAAATATATATGCTATAATTAAATCAAAATGACAAACATGTTAGCTTCAAAAAAATTCGACGCGTGGCTGTACCGAGACACGAAAAATACCCACTACATGTTTAACACAAAAAGATGTATGAACTACTCGTATATTGAGAAAAAGTAAACGGAACATACACAACAAATGAGAAGAGAAAATCCTGTTCTTTGAATTGATAAAAATGCTATCGAGCAAACACCCGTGCTGCAGATCTGCATAAAACAACATTTTTTTGTGTCAAAACGTTTTTTCAAAATCTGAGATATATGAACTAAAACCAAGAGAATCATTCAATCACGAAAGCAGGAATTTGCAATAATGAGAATCAATTGCTTAAAGAAAATTTTGAATTTCTAGCTTCTGAATATATACTATTTACTCTTGTCTGTTGCAGGCTAGCGTGCGGTTGTCGGCGCTGTTCAGACACCAACTTTGCTTTCGCCCATCATTACTATCAATATCTGCTTGCTGCCTTATTTTGTTACATCATCTTGCTCCTGAGATACCTGTCTTCCCGTTGCCAACCCTCTCTTCGCTCAGCGATCCCTCCGATCTGAGACATTCGAGATTTTGTGATCTGCCTTCCATTTTTTTAATCCTCTGCATGCAATCACCGCTGATCACAGACCTAGGATTAGGGAAGACTGTCTGCTCTCATCAACACGTGAAGCCGGTAAACAAATCATAACAGTGTCTCTCGCCAGAAAATACTTGGGCAAGAAGTTGGCGGATACTATTAGAGTCGCGGCAATTATTAATTGATAAAAGCGATCATAATTAGAAGCTCACGTGATAAGAGGTAAACATTTCCACCATTTCCATTTATATATGTAATCACGCAGCACGTACGGTCTCTGATACAAGTGTTTATTCAGTCTTTTCGCAATTACAGCTTGATAAAATTGCATCTCTTTGCACGGCAAGTTTATATATTAAAGTACAATATTAAAGTACATTTTCAATGCAAATCCATTTAATTTCATCAAGTGCCCCATCAGAATAGTTGTGAGTAAGAATTTGATAGTCATGCAATAGATTTCTCATATATTTCTCATTCTTGCGCAATACTGCGCATTTACACCTGAAAGCAATTAATTGCTGATCAAACCTGTTCATGTATAACATAACACAGAGGTAGCAGCCGTTAACTTGCCAGCAGTGTTTCCGCTCAAAAACACTGCTGGCAAGTTAACGACTGCGACCTTTGCTCGTTCCGCTTTCGCTCGCTCATTTGTTCATAATCGCCCTTTTCGCTCGCTCACCGCTGAGTTCCTCAAAATCATCCTTTCGCTCGCTCACCGCTCAAAATCATCGAAAAATGCCGTTCGCTCGCTCATTTCTCGATAATACCCTCCTTAATTCCACAAACTTTTTGTGCTCAGAGCTAATTCCATGCTTTAGATTAAATAAACACCTTTTAGGGGTTAAAGGGAAATTCATCATTTCATTTTAGTTGAAATTTGAAACACAACATGAAATAATGTATCATCATGCCAATGTATTGAATTAGATATATTGTTAGTTGAAGCAATATATTTTGATGAACATAACCACAGAATTCTTTTTGTATGTATAGAAATGGGCCGTAATCTAAAGTTAATCTTGCATGATGATCACACGAATCAGTATATACATTTCTTCGCACAATACTCGGACAATTGAAAATGTCATAGAAAGCATTTTTAAGACTTCAAATATTTCCCTTTTTTCATCATCTGATCTTTTTTGTTTTTTCTAAAAATGGCTCGCTCAACCGCTCGCTGAAGACAAAAAATCAACGCTCGCTCGCTCAATTTTCGCTCATAGAATATTTTTTCGTTCGCTCATCCGCTTTTTTTACTGAATTTTCACCCTTAGCACAGCTATGAGCCATGAACGAAGCTAGGGGTTACTCAATGAAACGTAACAAATTGTATTATTTTAAATAAATAAAAAAAAAACAGATCTTCTAATCTGATTAAGCTGTCCCCATCAGAAACCTATTCACACGCCTCTTGAAAGTATCAAGATTGTATTGGTCAAGGAAAGTGGTCTGGGGAAGCTGATTCCAAAGCTGTGCCGTGCGAACAAAAAAGCTTTTCGAGCGACTCACAGTACGTGCGTGTTCTAAGCTCACATGATGGCATGTGAGTGCATTAGCTCTGCGTGTGCTTCTGGAGAAGATCTTAGGTTTGGGTATGCACTCATTTACTGCAGAGCTGATTCTACCGAAATAGTACCTGTAGAAGAGACTGAGTGAAGCAACATCCCGTCTGACGGAGAGCGGCTGCAACTTGCTAGCAAGTTTTTCACCCATGAGATTCTTGACACGTTTCTCAACCCGTTCAAGGAGGCTAAGATGCGTTTGTGGAGCGCCTGCCCACAGATGACAACAATAGTCCATCAGAGGACGAATAGTGGACTTGTAAAGATAGCAGACAGTCTGTGGTAGAAGATAGCTGCTGGCACGATAGAGACTACCAATACGTTGAGCTGCCTGCTTGCTAATGGATTGGATGTACGGTTTCCATGACAAGTCTTTCGTAACCGCCAATCCAAGGAAGGAGATGGACTCTTGTTCTCTGATCCTATTATCTGACATCTTAATGCTATGATCATCATCTCCTTTAAGTCGTGAGTGCAGAATACTCTGAGTCTTTGAAGGATTGAAGGAAACAAGCCAATTGGCGCCTCATTCTGAGACCCTGCGTAAGTCTTCATTAAGAACGTCGCATAACTGCTGACGTTGCTGAGTGTTTTTAGCTAGTCGCTCATTGGAATTGAAGAGTGTTGTGTCATCTGCATACATCACCAATTTACTCACTAGGCTGTCTGGGAGGTCGTTGATGTACAGCAGAAAAAGAGTGGGTCCCAAAATTGACCCTTGAGGAACTCCTGCATTGACAAACTTGGTGGAAGACTTTTGGCCATCTAAGACGACAGATATCTGCCGGTTACCAAGGAAAGAAGCAAGAAGTTTGTGGAGTTGATCAGCAACTCCAAAGGACTTAAGCTTCATAAGGAGTCCCTGATGTCAGACTTTATCGAATGCCTTGGAAATATCCAAGGCAACTGATCTCGTCTCACCTTGTCTGTCAAGGACACGACTCACATGTTCAGTGACATATGAAAGAAGATCTACAGTTGATCGAGAGTGCCTGAAGCCATACTGTTCTTCTGATAGAAGGTACTGAGTTTCAAGGAAGTTAACAATGTGTTGGTTAATCACTGCTTCAAAAATCTTGCCAGCAATTGGAAGCAGGCTAATAGGACGGTAACTAGATGGAAGAGATGAGTCAGAACCTTTCTTTGGAACTGGAACCACGGAAGCTACTTTCCAACAAGAGGGAAACTCACCGGTGGATACACATCTACTGAACAGTTTAGATAAAAGTGGAGAAAGCTCAGGTGAGAGATGCTTGAAGACCGAAACCGGGATGCCATCTGGTCCACTAGACTTAGAGCTATCGAGACCGGCGATGATCTTTTTGACGTTTCGGACTGTGACTGAAGGAGGACCAACTGTCTCATCAGTGCGCGTGGGAATTGGAGGTGGAATTCTACCTCCATCGTCTAATGACGAATTCTTCGCAAACTCCTTGCAAAGAAGCTCGGCTTTGTCTGCTGAGGTTGTCGCCATAGAAGCACTGACTTCGGCATGACGGAGTGCTGGGATGGAGGATTTGTTCCTATTGGTGACACTGTTGTAAATCCTCCAGAAGTCCTTAGAGCCAAGCTTTTGGGTAGCAATGGATTTCCGTACATGCAAAGCGTAATGGGAGCGTAATGCTTCTGCAGCGGTGCAATGAAGGCAAGATACTCATGCCTTGGATCCTCTGAGCTACGAAGCCTTCTCAAGGGAAGGCTTGTCTTGGCATAGACTCCAAGACCATGACAAGGTGCTTTATCCATCCGGTGAAATATGTATCCATCAGGAGTAACGTCGCTTGATGACACACTGGGATCTAACCTGGTTTCCGAAAGGGCTAGAAGATCTGGTGACTTACCTTGCAGGGAGATGTTGATGTCGTCGTAATTGGACCTCAGTCCTCTTACGTTGCTGAAGCTGATCCTGAGAGGGGTTTTGTGCTTGACGGCTTGACTACAAAACTCATCAAAAACTTGAAAAATGCCGCTCGCTCGCTCAAAAACCCTGCTTGCCAGACATTGTTTTATGAGACTTTGCATGGTGACAAAGCAAGCAAAAGATAGGAGCAAAATGCGAATAATTTGAAATTATTATATAGCAAGTGCATAATTTTCTAGTTTAATCATTTTTATTAGAATATATTAGACCATCAGGTCCAGGTTTCTACCCCCTGTTGGTGGCGCTTGTAGGTCGTGCCCTCTGGATACTACCATCTTCATTTCCGCCGGTAGTAACTGATTCAACCGCAGCCGAGTGCTGGGTGGCTGTAAATAACCTGGTTAACCCCAGCATCTGGGAGGGTAGGGGAACCCTGATGGAGTAAATGCCATCAAAGCTTTAGACACCCACACTTTCCCACCGTCTCAGTGGGTTAGAACTCTTAAGTTCATGAGACTATGGGTCCCACCCACACAGAAAGGGTTGACGGCAGGAAGGGCATCCGATCATAAAATCTCAATTATATGTACAATTATATGTATGAAATGTCGATTCAATGTTTACAAGATAGGAGAG
The DNA here is from genome assembly GCA_907163375.1 of Prostheceraeus crozeri. Classification (NCBI taxonomy): domain Eukaryota; kingdom Metazoa; phylum Platyhelminthes; order Polycladida; family Euryleptidae; genus Prostheceraeus; species Prostheceraeus crozeri. Next base: position 262,557 of record CAJQUW010008827.1, read on the forward strand.
GGAGAAGTAAGTAAAACTCCACCACTGGACCGCGCAAGATGGCCGCCGTCGCTGACGTCCCCCCCCTGTCAGACGAGTCGGCCGTGGTCCGCCGCCGTGTTGCTTCGAGTCTGACGTCCCCCCCCTCCTGTCAGACGAGTTGGTCGTGGTCCGCCACCGTGTTGCTTCGAGTCTGACGTCCCCCCCCTCCTGTCAGACGAGTTGGTCGTGGTCCGCCACCGTGTTGCTTCGAGTCTGACGTCCCCCCCTCTGGCCCGACGACGTAGCGAGAGGTGGTTTGTGATGCGCTCTCCAGGTTGTCGTGGTGTGCCGGCCAGGTTGGCGTGGTGTGCCGGCCAGGTTGGGAGGGTGGAATGTCGGAGCTCACCTGAAAAAATCCTAAGTGTCAGAGTGACGTTGTATGGACAAAATTTTGAAAATTTTCCAAAGTGTCGCATTTCGACCTGGGACCCTGATCAAAGTTTGTTTCATCAAATTTCACTGACCCCCCCCCCCCGACAGCGATCTTCTAACTTTGGTTCTAGTGGATGGATTTTGTCTTATAGATACTCGTTTGAAAGAGGAGAAAAAACTGCTCGGTGACATTTTTGTTGCGAGTCAATCGGACCAGCCGTTCAAAAGTTAGAGCTGTTACAAGATTTCACGTCGGAGCTCACCTGAAAAAATCCTAAGTGTCAGAGTGACTTTGTATGGACAAAATTTTGAAAATTTTCCAAAGTGTCGCATTTCGACCTGGGACCCTGACCAAAGTTTGTTTCATCAAATTTCTCCGAACGAGGGGGGGTCAGTGAAATTTGATGAAAAAAGTTTTGGTAAGAGTCCCAGATTGAAATTCGGAAGTTTTTTGAATTTTTCAATATTTTCACCACACTGGAGCTCCCACACTTAGGAATTTTTTCACTTGTGGAATGTTACATGGCCATGTGCTGACCCACCGACTTCCCGTGGTCACATGAGAATGGTTCAGGTGTCATATGATAGAGAATGATGAGACGAATCGTTTGCAACAAACCGTATGTCGCTACGATGAATACTTTCGGAGATAGAGCCATTTTAAGTTTTCTTCCGAGCATATATAAACCCCCGACAACGTAAGTCTGATCACTTCATCGAAAGACGAGGTAAGCGACGGTCGTCGCTCTGAGCTCCCGATATCGGGTGTTTCAAAGGACTCTATCTTTTGAAGTAGGCAAGCTATCTTCTTACTTCAAAGTTTGTGTGATAGAGTTTGATAGTGTCTTTACAACTGATAAAATTTTTTAAAAGTAGTATGAGTAGTAAAATGCGGATTTTTTAAAAAATTCTTAATTTTCAGTTTTTTCACAGTTTTAACATGTAGTCTAAGGTTTTCAAGTATGCTGAGTTCAAATCTGCTATCAGATTTGAAATTTAACTCAGTCTAAGGCAGCTTTGAGGGGTTAGATCCCAGCTACTGATCACTACCTTTGACTCGGCGTTGCTGTTACCACTTCGGGGCAGTGACAATGATGTCTTCAGCTGTAAATAGCGGGTACCGGGGAAGATCTCTCACTTCCCTAGTGATCAGTACAAGGCCTTCGGGCTGTCGACGGGATCGAGTGCCACTCACTACACTCAAATCTATCATTCCTCACTAAGTGTAATGCTTTAGGAATATGACCGTACTATATGATTCCAAACTTATACAAATTTCATTATCTTACAGTTAGCCATGGCAAACGATAAGAACCGAAAATTTCACATCAAGATGTGCACATGTAGGCGAATAAATCGCAGTGCGGACGCCAAGGCGCATGTAAAGAAGGCGGCACTGACCACATGATTATCCTGAATAGGGTTGCGTGTGTAAAGTGTAGAGTGTTGAAGGGTGATGAGGATGAGGCGCGATTTTACAGAGTGCATGCAGATTGCAGTGGAGGTTTGGTGAATGACCATAGATTCACCAAGTTGATTGTTGAAGAGAGGGAGCGAATGTTGGCGATAGAGCGAGACGGCAAGGTGGAGAATGTTGTTGAGAATGATGAGTTGGCGAAAGCAGTTTCGTCGTTGGAGGTTGAGATTGAGCAAAAGAGAGTGCTTGAGAGTGATGATGAGGATGATGTGGATTTAGATAGGGAGCGTGTGAGGAAGTTGAGCTCTTCTTCCTCGGAGGTGTCCAACATAGTTGTTGAGGACCCCCCGCAGAGCTCATCTTCCCCAAAAGTGAAGAGTGGTGGGATTCGTGTGCAGTCGGCGAGGTGGTTGAAGGATGAAGAGAAGAAGCATGTGTCACAGCAGATGGCGCATGATTTGTTGATAAATAAGTATGAGTTTGAAGAAGATGAAGGATGAAGTCGTGAATGAGTTGGATGAGTTGAAAAAGAAGGAACTGAAGTCGAAGGAGATAGCGGATGAGAATATTCGAATGAGGAGTAGTGTGACTGATTTGAAGACGCGAGAGTTTGAAGAGAAGAATGATGACTGTGAGAAGAGGGCGAGTGCTGCAGAGAGAAGAATGAGAGATGCAGAAGCGAAGTTTGAGGAGATGATGAAGGAGATGAGTGTGTTGAGAGCGATGAATGTTGAGTTGGAGAGGAATGTGGCTCGGTGGGGTGATGAGAGACAGGCGTTTGAGAAGTTGGAGCGCATGAGGGATGAGTGGAATCGTTTGAATGAGGATAGGTTGTTTGAGTTTCACATCCCTATTCGGGATAATCATTTGGACGGCCAGGTCATAGTCAACAAAGACTTAGATGAGTCTATAATTTGTTATAACGGCCATTCACAGAAGAAGTGTCTCCACGCCACACTCCGGATGTGTGGCCACTTAACTGCCTTTTCTGTTAGGAAGCGCGCGAGACTGCCAAAGGATGGCTAACTTGGTAAGTGAAAAAAAATAAGATAGTATATCCTATTCTAATACATATCATTTTCATTGCAGATCTTTTCCCTGCCTTCACCACCCCATCACGTCACTCCCGAGAACGAACCATCGGCTCTCTTAAGGGCCACCTAGGGGCAGGACATGATAGAACCTCCACGCGGTTTGCCCTGGGCAGTCTTCGGACTGGCGAATACTATCATTAAGTTGAATCTGCTATCAGTCAACTTGAACGGTGCGTCGCGTTAGAGGGGTATATAAACCACTACCTCTCATTTCATTTCATTTCAATCATGCAGACGCCGAACAGTCAAGTCAGCTCTCCTCGCGGACCGCAGTTAAGACCGCGAAATTTATTTGATGAATTTCTTAGAATAGAGGAGCAAGACAGAGTCCACAACAATCTTGCTCGGATTGGCAATCCGATGACAGCAAGTGTTGCCAATCCAATGGAATGGCGCTACATTCCACCCTCCACTCACATGCCAATTAGCGTCGAAGTCGACACTGCTACCATGGAGAGTCAAAGACTCAGCAGAATCAGTAGGCTGTAAGATGACTGACGACGACCCCCGAGAACGAACCACCGGCCCTGATAAGGGCCACCATGGGGCAAGATTTGATAGAACCTCCTCGCGGTTTGCCCTGGGCAGTCTTCAGACTGGCGAATACTATCATTAAGTTGAATCTGCTATCAGTCAACTTGAACGTAATGCAGTCGATTGCTATCCCGTAATAAAAACTAAAAATAATTAAAAAAAAATATCTATGCAATAATCTCATTATCATATAATATATAAATACTCTATATAAAGTACATATTATGCTAAATTACATATCAAAAAAAAATATAAATAATCTTCAAAAAAATATTATCATAACAAATCAATAATTTAATTAATTCTATATATATAAACAATAATTTAATAATAACCAATTACACTTTCAAAGCCTAAAATATAAATCAATAATATAAATATTAAATAAATAAATAAAAAATAAAATCAAATATAAACACTTCCAATAATACCCATAGAAAACAATAACTAAAACAAAAACGTAACAAAAAAACAATCCACTAACAATAAATCTACAAAATATATAACCACCCCAACTTCCCCATAAACCCCTCCAGAACAAACCCCACACCAGCCACCCCCACCACCCACCCCAAACCCCACAAGACACCCCACACCACCCCCACCCAGCCCACCACAACAACACCACACCCAAACCACCTCCACCCAACACACTAAAGCACCCAAACAACCACCCCACAAAACCCCACACACACACAAACCCACCTCAACACACACACACCACACTCCCCCACCACGCACCACCACCTCCCCCACACCATACCAACCCAAAACAACACCACACCCCCACCCCAACCCCATCACCCACAACCCGCCAACAAACACCACCAAACTTACAACACCCAACACACCCACCACCAACACACACCCATCCAAAACACCATACCCACATGCACACCAAAACACTCCAACACACCACACCACACACCCCCCAACACCACACCTCCCTTCCCACCCCCACAACAAAACCACCCCCCCATCCCCCGCCACCCATAACCCCACCCCCACCATGACAATCACCAACAACACCCACCACACACAAAACACCCATCACACCCCATCCCACCTACCCCCACCCCTCTTCACTCCCATCTCCATCCCCAAATCACCCCCGCCCCACCACCCAAACACGCCAACCCCCAACCCACCCCAAACACCCCCCCACAAACCACATCACCACACCCCCCCAACCCCACAAACCACTACACCCAACCACCACAACAACCACACACACCCACACACATCCACCAAACACACTAAAAACCACCACCCCAACACCCAACACCCCCCAAGCCCCTCCCCCACTAGGCATCCACCCAAACCACAACCACACCCATGCACCCCACAACCCAACCACTACCCCCACCCAGCAGCAAACAGCAACAAGAATACCACCCACACACAAGCCAGAAGATTGTAGCGCTTCAATCTCATTCAATTTAAGTCACGATGGACGCAACGTCTCCTACCCCCACCAAAACCGACGTCTCAACATCCTCGACGATGGATGAAGACAACACCATTCCCCAACTTCATCATCCTCAGGACGAGTGGGATGAAGAGGAATGAGAAGAAGGGGAAGATCAAGAAGATCAATTTGGACGGATGAGGTGTTGGACTCCAAATACCAAACCCGCAACCGAAAGGTGCCAGATGCACCACCACGGCTATAGGCGGTTACAGGGTTTTATGACAACCTAACTGTCATACCTATTGACGTAATCAATCAATAGTCAACTGTCGCCGAGAATGAACCATCGGCTCTCTTAAGGGCCACCATGGGGCAAGACATGATAGAACCTCCTCGCGGTTTGCCCTTGGCAGTCTTCGGACTGGCGAATACTATCATTAAGTTGAATCTGCTATCAGTCAACTTGAACGTTGCAAATGAAGTTCGGTGAAATACTTCCTTTCGACGGGCGTTCCTGTAAAGGGCGGCGGTGAAACCCGTAGCTATGTATACCGCAAGGGACATTCGGCAATGGTCAATCTTGTTAAACCTCTCTGCGTCATGTTTGCAAGTGATTGCCTCTGTCTCAACGTAGTATGCATTCGCGCCAGGGCGACATTTAGCCAACTGTCGAAGGTGCCTAAAACTTTCCATTGCATACGTTATGAGAGCCATGAGTTCTAACCTGTCTCTATCAATGAGACGAATTGATGAATGAAATGAAATGGGAGGACACTCCACGCGCCCACACGCACATAACACACTTCTCACTTCCCCGTAGTCTAACAAGCTCTTTAACAACATGATCGCAGTCGATCTGCTATCCCCTGTATCGGGAAGTGTAAGCCCCATCCTAATTTTATTTTAACAACTATTTCATCTACCATCATCGCCCATATTGAAATGTTTTTAAGATTTTACAAGTTAGACTAAAGCGTGCAAACTATTTCCAAATGAAAAAGTATATACATTGGTTAAAATCATCCACTTAAGAGCCTCTTTTCCATTGATCGGCAGTCTATCAGAAGTGTAAAGCCATCTTATGTAACACTAATTCATCTACAATCATCGCCCATATGAAATGTTTTAAAGATTAACAAGTTAGACTAAGCGTGCTACTTATTTCCATAAATCATCCACTTAAGCCCATCCCGTAGTCTAACAAGCACTTATACACCATGGATCGCAGTCGATTGCTATCCCAGAATCATGCAAGCCATCTAAAAAAAAATTTTATTGTAGACACTATTTCATCTACCATCATCGCCCATATGATGAAATGTTTATACAGATTTACAAGTTAGACTAAGCGTGCTACTATTTCCAAATGAAAAGTATACATGGTTAAATCATCCACTTAACCCCATCCGTAGTCTAACAAGCTCTTTACACATGGATCGCAGTCGATTGCTATCCCTGTATCAGAAGTGTAAGCTATCTTAATTTTTATTTAACACTATTTCATCTACCATCATCCACCCATATGAAATGTTATATAAGATTTACAAGTTAAAACTAAGGGTGACTGACTTATTTCCAAATGAAAAAATATACATGGTTAAATCATCCACTGAAGCCCCCATTCCAAGTAAGAGATCTGTATGAAAGCCAGATAATACGAAATAAAAATTTATTATGGCAATGTATTTCAAAGGTCTTCAATCGTCCAATATCGTCCCAGAGTCTGACTTCACATAGATCGCAAAAACAGTTCACTTGCTTCAATTCGTTCTTCTACCGCGAGCCTCACTTTGTCGATGTTACTCCCACTCCGCCATAAGTTCGTGGGCTGGGAGTTTTAGGGGTGTAACCATTCCCATAATTGGTGGAGTAATTTGGTGCTGGTGATTCTCCATCACATCATCATGTATCGATAACTGCATATACTTCCACCTCACGCCTGTTAAGTCGGGACACTCCTTCTCACATACACTCACCTCTTCGTCGTCCTCCTGGTAATGACAACTTTCTAATATTGTAGAGTCGGTATATATGTTCACGCACCTTCCCCTTCGTTGGAGCGATTGGGTGCAACGAGCGCCCTTGGTGATGAGCATGGAGAAGAGAAATTTTGTGTTCGGTGTTAGTCGGAGGCTTGTCATGTTGACTGTGAATAATAACTTTGAAAATGGTTTTTTCTAATTCTTAAGTATAAACAAGCACCAATCAGAATGACAAAAAAAAAACAAGCCAATGAATGATGAAATATGAAAGTATATATGTAAAGTGACATCCGTGTCATTTCACTCTGTCTTAAGAGACGTGTAAGTGAAACTTGTTCTCTAGTAAAATTCCAAATTTGAGACTGTATTAATTTGAGTGAAGTCTCTATCCTGTTGAAGAATCAACCTTAAACATAATTTCTTGAAAATGGTTAAGTTGAATATTTCCTCTCTAATCTCCCTCAAACGAGTGGCTAATAGCATCTTCCTCAATTTCAGTCATCTACTTCATCACCAACGCCTCCCTTTCTCGAGAAAGTTTAGAGTTGTTGAGTCAAAGTAGGTTGTAACAATACACTGAACTTGAACAGAGATGAAAGATGATTCTCTTCAGGTGATGTGAGTTCCAGCTCAGACTCTCTCGTCGGCAAGGCCACGAGTGGGAATGTGGCCGACTGCGGACATATTTTACAAGGAAGCACAGTCTCCTTCGACAACATCAAACAACGTGTGGTCAACGCAAAGCCGTCAATCTCCGGAGGTGAAGTTGATTCTGACGATACAACTCCTTTCCTTGCGATTTGGTGCCCTCCTTATCTTTCGATAGCCACTTTCAGCGACTTCACACAGACTTCAACACACGCATGCAAATGAACACTACACCAATGGTAACCATCAACCATCACCCCTCATTAATGTTTCACAAATAATTTAGTACGCGCGACTACTGCATGGAGTCCAATACTCAAATAGTAGATTTTCCTGAGTGGCCTCCTTCCCAAAATTCTACTAACATTATCGAAGCGCTCTTCAACAATTTTAGACAATTTTAGAATGAAGGCGCTCATCTACCTTAAACTAAAAATATATTAAAATAGATTTTCAAACGGGTCAAGTGACGGAGAAATACAGTTTTCATGTTCTTCCTCTTCCGCAACCGAAGTTGTAGACTGCGAGTCTTGGCTAAATTTCCATATTCAATGTTTTAAAATCAAATGTAGATAAATTCAATGAACGCGACAGCGCTCTCATTTTTGATGGTGTGGACTCAGCCATATTCAAAATTTCCCTATTAGAAAGTCATGCAGCTCGAATGCACATTTTAAACTACCAGAAACGTATAAAAAGAAAGCTTTCATACAATGTCGATTGTAAATCAGTTTTTCAAATATGCAGTCCAATCCATCCTTCACTATAATGATATCAACGCGAATCGAAATCATACCTATAGCTTATAGCAGTGGGAGGATGAAACTAGACTTTGAAGGTTGTGATAGTAACAACATGAAAAACAAAGATGTAGAAACGTTCGAAAAACATAATCATATTAAATTGTAGTTCACGTGTGGAGAAAGGGTTGAAGGGTGCCCGCTATAATTCACGTTTCAACTTGTTATGAACGTGTAGTCCAACCCTCTTAATTAGTAAAACAAGATGATAGCGAGAATGGCACAACTGTGTATACCAAAATCTCACGCTTTGTACACTCACTTGTGCACTCTAAAAGAGGTG
>CAJQUW010008829.1:0-44865 GCA_907163375.1 Prostheceraeus crozeri
ATGTGGTCTTGATGAGACGCAACGTTCAAGCTATATCTAAGCTTTGCACATCGACTTTGCTACACTCTTCACAAGTTTCTGCATTTTGTAGTAGATACTTTGTACCAATGCAATTAGGACATCGTTAAGGTTTTTTTGAATTTCTGAATTTAGTTCCTCCCACATTCACCGAAAGAATAATACTTTGACTAGAGATTTTAATCGAGGTCGGACTAAACAATCATCAGATAACTAAGAAACATTTTACCATCAGCATTTTTATTAGCTCTTTTTTCACACTGTTGATTTGTCCTTCAACACCTATTTATCGAAAATAAAAATCTTGTTTAAAAACACAACATTTTAATGATTATCGCAAATACAGTGTAGCATAGAATAGTTAATAATTTTTTTTGGTCTCTTGTTTTGGTTCTAGGTTTGCACAGACAGTATAGTCATAGCTATGATAAAATAGAGAGTAGTACTGATAGTCCCGGCGCCAGCAGGACGTTTTTTTGCATGGAACGGCCAAAGATAGACTTTCACAGAATATCTCTAAACCCTTTACGACTACTAAGAAAACGCGCGCTTCCGAGTTTCAGTATCCCTTTGATATGCAGACAAGATCAAAGTAAAGGACATGGTAATGAAAGAAAATTGAAGTTTGGGGTGTTTGCTCGACAACTTATGGAGATATATTTAACTCAAGCGTGTATTTGTGGAATGATATATTTTCAGGGCATGAAGCAAGTAATCATCTTTCTAACCAAATTTGGCGACCAAAACCAAACACATTTGGATACATCAAGCATCTTAAGTAAACATGATATTTTGATCAAAATTCAGCTCAAGCCTAATGATATTTGACCAAAGAAGTGACCCTAATGTTAGGTACTTTTCTAAATGCTTTTCAAAAAGACTGTAATTCTTAAACTATGCTGTCTTAGATAGCCAAGAAAGGAGTTCAAAATGAGAATACACCAAAAAACGCATGTTACAATTTTTGGTTTTTGAAAAATATTTGGCGAGCAATCTTATTATTTTCAAGAATTGCACTTTGAATTTTTCCGAGGAAATATATTCTAAAATAGATTTTTTGTTGCATTTGTGAAAAAGTGAGCATTGAAAAAGGTTGACTTTATTGCGTACTGAGGGAATTTACTGTATTCCTGATAAATTTGTATATTTAACGAATACATAGTATAATGAATCATCTACATTTTATTGGAAGATCGGTAGATAAAGTATACAGGTAGGTAATTTTTATGTATTGGTATCTTGTCAAGAGTATATTTCTTATAGCCGTAGTAGCTTGCTTTTTCAATATAGAACATCGTGATATACCAATATAAATAATGAACAATTTCTTTAACGTAAAGCTAATTCATTCTTCGCTATAATCGAGCTTTGAAATATTTTTCCTGATTCTTTTATACAAAATAAATTGTGCTTCGCAATTTTTTCCTGAAGATGGCTCACTGAGATGACTTTTATCTAAAAAAATAACATTCTGCGATACAACTTAGCATTTAGGATAGTGGATTTGCATTTGTACGTTATTTCTCATCTGAGTTCTAAAGGGTCAAAGGTTCGTAAGAATTGTTCATACATGTAGGTAGTTTTCTTATTATGGGGCTACTTGAGAAGAATACCGAATCTCTTTTATTTGTTTGGAAAATTTGTTTTTATAGAGCATATCGATACGGTTATTAAAATAAATTGCTTTCTCACTTCAAATATATTAGCATAATGAATTTAACCTAAAAAGACAAATATTCTATCTTACAACTCTTTTTTCTTTAATCATCCACATAATCATAGTTTTCAAGAAAAATACTTCCGAATTTTTTACATGAGTTTACAAGTTAGACAATTATCAGGTGGTCTGAATCAATCACTGATTCACATCTATACATTTGTAGAAGGAATGGTTATGGGAAAATGGCTTCATGTAGGTAAATTTACATTTCGTCGATCTCAAAATTAGACACAGCGCGTCCTGGAAGGTTAGGAAAACAAAAATGTGCAGCGTTTTGTGTTCTGTGTTTGATATATCAATGTTTGAATATGACATGGCTGTGCCAACGCGATCCCGTGAGGTTGTATTCCTGTGGGAAACGAATCTTGCGGAAAAAATGGCGATTGTCAGCTGCAGAATTATCATGCTAAGTTCAGTCATATTTGCGGGTATTCGCTGGCGAAGTTCCGCTCGGCGAAATTCGCGCTCTAAATGTCACTTGTATCTTTTGTTTCTCTCTGGTTTTTTTCATTTAGTAATCGCCTCTACAGCGATGGCTTATTCGTCTCCTCACTCCTCACTATCCTCACATATGCTAATCTATCTAGATATAAGTGAGACTGCTATTCTTTGATACTGATAAGACTATCAGAGGAATCCGCATATATCAATTTTCATAACATGCTTTGACATTCAATCATTTACAACAATGACAAATATTTTAACCAATATCTTAGTATATACTGCGACATTTATGGAAGACACATTCTTTTTTGTTTAAACTTCTTGAATTAAAAAAAGATCCTTTTTATCAGATCAGACTGAGTTTACACATTTTGATTTTGGTCCAGTTACCTTATGGCCTACAGACAATTCCTCTGCAAAGCTTCAAATCAATTTCTTATGCAGGTGCGCGAATTTGTTCAATACCAGCTCGCGACACGTGACCCTCTACTACGATCCCTTCAGTGGTTACCGTATTCGCTATAGGATTACCTATCGCATGGCAGGGTTTTAGCCTTCAAATGGCCTTCGCGGTTCAGCTCCTTTACATGTGCTCCATGCTTCAATCTGTGTCCTGCATCCCACAGCTATGATATATGTAATACAGCCGATCTCTTCAATTGATGACCTGTTGAACCCTCCTCCGCCTGAGGACCGTCGGAGGGTGCCTTTCCGATTGGGCTGCTCGTATTTGGAATAACCTGCCGACAAGCCTTAAGACAAACTTCATCCATTTATTTCAAGAGACACTGAAGGTTGAACTCCTGGCTTGCCTATTATCTTGAGCTTTGTCATTTTCTGATTCTTGTCTGTTGACCCTTAATCTTTGAACTTTTGATGACTGTTATCACTGTAGAAATTGCCCTGAAGTCTTCGGAATAAATGTCACTTGAATCTGTTCGTATAATAAATAAATAAAAATTACAATATTTTTTCATGTGAATTGGTAATATAGTACATTACTACTTACCATAATTAGTTGCTACAATTTCCTCGATTTCGCCGGTTGGTGCGAAAAATCAGTCGCATTAGTCAAACTCATTATATACCTAGCTAATGTATAGCAACTTTTTTTTTTCGCCACCTGTCGTTTTTTAATTTTAAACATGTTTTTGGATAAATGATGGCCATTTCACATGCGGAGATAGTTTTCACACGAAAATGAACCTTTAAAAAAATTATCCACCAAATCGCTACCTCGCCCAGCTAATCTGTTGATATTAGCAGATTGCGTTCACAGGGTTCTATTTAAAGTAGCCTTACCTAGGACCAAGCGGAAATTTCATTGGTGCCAATGTTGTCGTGAATGGCTTCTGTAGTCATGGTAATGTTTGGCATATAGATAGTATACGTGAGCTCATGTGTGTCTCCATGCGTCGAATCTTATCCACAATGATTGAGAAGTCGCAAAGAAATTCTGGATGAAAGGTGATAGGGTTTCTATTCAAAAAATACTTCGACGGACAGAAGATTTAGTTCCTTACTCAAGCTACTTCTGATGGGTATCAGAAAAATGTGGTACGCAGTTGAATTTTATTACTGGAATATAGGAATGCACGCATTCAATGGGATATAGATGGAAACATACTCAAGCCCCGTAGAAGATTTCTCCACAAAGAAAGCAATGATGTGCCCAAGCAGGTAAGTGACGTTTATCTTGTTTACTCTATATAACTATCAAGATTGTGATTATACGAGTTAGCGCTCCATATACATGCTATACGCCGTACTTACGTGCATGTTTACTTTGGTATGTGAATCGTATGCAACTAACTGTTCTATTGTACGAGTTTTGCAAGTGGCTTTAACTGTCTTTCGATATGCTACTATATATAATTTCTGTCTTTCGTTATAATAAGGATGAACGCGATATGTCCATTCGCTGGTTGGCAGAAAGTCAGAGGACTGAGGCACAATTATTAATATTTGAATGTTTAAGAGATTTCATCGCATTCGATCAATTGATGTACGTGCTTGCTATTTTGCCTATCACGCAAACTAATTAGTTATACCATGTATCTAATTAAGAGCCAGTTAGTATTGAGGCTACGGGCAATTTCTCTCTTACATGCATTGTTAATTTTTTATTTCTTGATTGATTGTGATCAGTACACTCTTATCATTATAAACGGAGTCGCAGGCTACAATGCGGGCATCTTAATATGATTAAATAATAATAAAAATGCATGAAATACAGCATGTTTCATATTAGTATAGACTACTGGTTTATTCGAATAATGTGTTATAATAACAGCAATCATTTGTCGACTCGGTCAAGTAGGGATGCTGCAATATTTCTTACCGTTTATAGGCCTATTTAAATTTGAAGATTCCTCCTACGTCATCTTCCGGTGATGATGATGAGGTCATAAGTGAGGAAGTGACATTGATTTGGACGAGGATACGGAAAAGTGTAAGCTGTAATAGATTTAGGAATTTAGTCTAAAACATATGGAACCCAACTTCATTCTTTTTTAGGATTCATCAAGAACCTCCATGCAAGAAGAGAAGGATTAGCGAAGGTCAATAGTAGCAGTCTCCTCCGCAAGAGTAACCTAAACAGTCTGAAGGCAAGGCTTTAGGAGGAAAGGATTGCAGTTAAGTTCTTCTGACGATAGTGAGGACAGTGAGGCCGACGGTTTCTTCAAGCTCTAAAGAATCGGAAAGTGAAAATGCCAGAGGAAGTTGAGCAAGATAGAGGAATTGACTAGAGGAGGATGGACAATCGATCCTAGAGAGACGAGGACGAAATCGATATTACGGACCGCGACTGAATATGGATTCCCTTTCGGACTTCGCTGAACTCAGACTTCCTTTCTTCAATCTTTCTTCTCAAGTCTACATGAGAGACAGTGATGATACTATCACTAATCGTTACGCCGCGACTATAAGATAACACTTTTTCGAGAATGGGACATTCTCAGAGGCTGACTCCATTTCTTCGGATCTTCTCTATTCAATGGAGTTTCATCAGTCTGCCAGAAAGACCGAAATTACTGGAGAGAAGATGATAACTACCCCATCTGTGCTCCGACTACACGTGTAGACTGCTGGACCTACACGTTGTTCAGAAAGGAATGCCGCAGATAAAGACGCTTCCACATAAGAAAGATTTGATTGAAATTAGCATTGTATGTGACTTTGTTTGTATGTTAGTTTCAGTATGCTACCATGAATAAGGCATAGTTTGTCTGCTAGAGATTATTCTGGTTGTTACTTGTGAATCAATGATAATGCGTTTTGTTAGCAGCCTTTTTCAGTTTATTTTTGTATAGGCCTTAGGCCTAATGAACTTAGTTGATAAAATAATCTTTGCCTTAAGTTAATGAATGAATTAAGCATAAGGAATCATCAAATTTATTGTTATCTTTTAAATCTAGCTTTTCTTAATAAGACGCTTTTCAGTAAAATTTTGGTTTTCACAATCCATAGTTGCTCTTTTGAATGATTGTACAGCACTTAGCCATGATTATATTATATATCAATTTGCCAAAAATCCTTAAGAACAAAAGTACTACATGTAGGTCATTTTTAAATAACAATTTTGAACTATTTTCGTTTTTCAAATTTGGATATTGGGTTCATGATAAGAATATTTGATATAAGTGCTTTGTAAAATTATTTCAGCATTGTTTAAAATAAAGTGAGAAACGTACTTAGAAAGGATATTTTGATAGGAAGCTTAGAGAAACGATGATTTGTTTAATTAATAGGTTCACTCCTATCTCATATTTCAGTTTCTATGTGTCTATAGTCTGTGTAAGATGAAATAAATGAATCTATACTCTAATGGTTGCTCTGCATTTGTCTCATTCAAAATTACAGCACTAAAAAAATAATTGTTCAGGATTTCCGCCTTAGGCTAAAAATGGTTTATAAGAGTTAAAATGGCCTACATGTAAGGTACATTTCAGTCGAAGTCTTTCCAGATGCTCCATAAAGTTGCTAAACTTGCATTCCAGACCAATTGAAGGGTAACAGTAGTATTGTCCATTTTTGTGTCTATTGCGCAACGCGAAAAATTCCACCTCACGGTATTTTAAATGATGGTTTTACTCTCAAACATATTTAGTCCTCTAAAACTCATCAGTTATTTTCAATGAACTGCTAAGTAATCGTCTCTTGGGACCATGTAAGGTAAATATGTAGGATGTCGCAATATTAATCTGGAAGGCTTTGTGGAGAAAAACGATGGTGTGTAGTTTTTGCAAAGCGCCAGCGCTTAGAGTTGTGATAAAAAACGCCTATTGGAGAAAACTAGTTGGTTTATGTGAAAGTATTGACAACTTCCCCATTTTTTGTTTTTTCGAATGGGGACGTGGCCATCTATGTAAATGAGATGGTAAGCTATGAAAATTTCAAACACATTTTCTGAATGTTGTGTTGATCGTTTATCTTTTCAGTGGTATAAGTTGTTTCAAACAAACACTCGAAGCAAGTTCTATCAACATATAACACCGAAAATTGTTGAAGAGTGAGATCATAGTAGAAAAGTCTCTACACTGTAGGCCTTGTTATACCTACATGTAAGGTATGGTCAAATTATCATTAAGTATATAACAACTCCTTGCAATGTATCAGCATGAGTAAATGTTTTCTTCCTATCACGCACCACGATAGAAACGCCATAGAACAGATATATCATGCCGCAAAATAATGTAGCTAGAATGTAATAAGATCCTCGACATAGTCGAAAGCAAACACAAGCAAGCAGACCATATGGGGTGAAAATGGTCCTTCAATGAACTAATCACGTCTTTTTCTTGTGATCTGGGTTAGGAGTCATAAAGGAACACGCTAGGATCTCGGAAGGGGCGATTTATGGTTCGTAGTTGTCATAGGTATACATCATTTTGTCCTCGTTTGCCAGAAGGTCGTTTGCTCGGGACTGAATATAAATTTATGTTCCATTGTTTCCATATTGTATTTGTTGCAATCATTCAAATGTATTAGTTATGGGCATCATAACGAAATTTGCATATAAGAGGCTTTTGTCCCCAAAGGGAGAGCTCACCTGTTAGAGAATTGGATTACGGGTGATCACATACCATTAGAGAGGGCTAATGAATTTTGTGGCTGTTTGTTGCAATAATTGTTTGTACGTTTTTGTATTGAATAACGGCTGGTGGAGCGGTGTCCGTTTAAAAATTGTCATCGGTGAAAAAAAACTCGCAATTGGTATAGTATAAAGCATCTTTTTGTGTTTCACACAGGCAGTTAAACCATAGATGTAGTATTTTGAGGACCCAATTAAAACTAGCAGAGAGTAGATATCAGAGTTTTCAAATGTGGGGTGGGACCCACAAATGAGGATCAATGTACAAATTGAATAAACCACAAATGTCTTGTTATTGCCAGGGCAGTCCAAGGTGGCCCGGGTGGCCAAGTGCAATCCAAAGTATGTAAACTTATATCGAGAACAAAACCGCAGGACCCTCGGATTAAGCACTCTAATGCGAAGTCAACATCACTGATTGTATACCCAGTTTTACCAAATGTGCTCGTCAAAAGGGGGAAACTCGTACAGGACAGCGACACTTGGTCTAAATTGTTGAATAGTGGTCTGATATCTTCACTCCACTGTGCTAAATTTTCGGAAGAGCTTGATATAGAATTCAAGTAATGGGTTTGATTATGTACTTGCGCTCAAAAATGGCAGGTTCCATTAACCGGTCATTTGATTGATTTATATAAAAATTAATGCATCAATTGAAGAGTTGGGATGATAATTAAGTGATTAATACACTGACAGTGGAATATGGATAACAATGAGCTTTCTTTCATTACACTCTAATTTAAATTGGCCTGGTAACTTTTTGACTTTGTGGTATATGATCTACAAATGGTTATGATATAATGGGGCAACTTATAGGCCCTTTGTTTTGCTATGCATTCAGGTTATACGCCGACGGGTGTGGGTGCTTATGTACGGTATGATGTTTGGACTAAAAGCTATTGGTCTTACAGCCTAATTTTCAAGTTAACAACCAAATCGACATAAAAGAATTAAAACAGAAACATTTAAGATTGATCAGGAAATGTCAGGTAAGGTTATTAAACCGCAAATGAATATGTATGCACTGGCAATTGATCATCTTCAATTAATCAAGTGATGATCTTAATTCTTTTTGAATGTTTTGGCCTGGTAGTTTCACAGCAATAAAAATAAATTAAGAAGATTTTTTGGAATCAAAACGTATCGAGATTCTTTCAACGAGAGAGACCAAAAAATCACTCAACACATTACAGTCAAAACAAGAACATGAATAACCGGAATAAAGGCCCACAACTAGGGAAGGGCATGAAAGAGTTTTGAACTCAATGAAGTGTTTAACCGAAGGAGCGCAAATGAAAAACTTTTATCAAGTTTATTTCATAATTAAAAAAGTCATATAAACAATACAGAATGGCCCGGCAATGCTTCTCTAGCTTGCAAGTTATGCAGACATTATTACATAATACTGTCATAATTGCAATTGACGATGAGAAATGAGACAGCAATAGAAAACACTATTCAATTGTAAGTACTGAGCATTTAAATTATATGGTTGATTGCGGGTCTCATGATCAGCACTACATCCTTCGCACCACTTGAAAGAAGTCCGATTTGTAATAGGCCGACCTATCATTGGAATAATATTGTTAAAAATTATTGAAATGGATCCAGAAGAAAGGTTAGGCCAAAAAGGCTTAACTATTATACATATGAAACATTCAAGGTTGCGAAAATGTAAGACAGCTAGCCGGAAAGCCGTTTTCTTACTTACTTATTAGCGCTAGATTGGCCTAGTCCGGTAAACAGGTGCCCTGATGAATCGCCGATGGTCAAGCACATGTAGATTTGCTGGTTCGACTATATGCTCACACGAATGGGGTCACCCTGGATACTGGCAACATTAACCAGTGATATGATCGATTATATCGGGCATTATCGTATGTAAAACTATGGTTAAACAATTATTTTGGCAGAGGGTGCTAAAAACAAGCGGGTCACTCCGGTCTTTTATTTGCCGAGTCCATAAAGTAATTGTACAGTAAAATGTTGAGGTAGGTAAAAACCACGGCGCGTCGGTGTCACAGTCACATCAAAAATTGGGTCCGACCCACCATTGTTGATGGTGTAATGTGACACGAAGCGCCGTGGTTCTACCGACAGCAACTTTTATGTGTACATAACATTTATGAAGGCAATATATAGAGAAGGAGTGACCCGCTTGGTTTTTAGCTCAATGAGCACATTGAAAATTGAATTGCCTCAAGTCCCCAGTCCCTGTGAAGTTCATATGCAAAACACTAATTTTTGAGGGTTTTGAAATTAATTATATAGCATTACAGCATGGCTTATAAGTATGCGTGAATGCAAAAGACAATGGTAAAAACCTGATATAGTTCAAGTCATATACCGAGTTGACAAATGTAAAATAGTAGATATCAATAGTGTTCCAGTTTAGGTTGTCAATAGCACGATATATAGGTAGAGAATGCAGATGGGCTTAACCACAGTATTTTATGGCCTAGTCCCTATAATGAAAAAGAAACTTAATCAGTTTCAAAAAATGGCGTCCACGGTATCACTGTGATTTGTTGGTTGTATAGTGCAAAGCCACTGGCATCACAACTGTTTTCACATGATAGTAATGCACTAGACATTTGCGTTTGCCCCCAATTCCTTGATGACAGAAATGAATTACAAAAGTAAGAAATTCATACTACACCTAATTGTAATTAATCATGCTATGTTGGTTTGGCCCTAAAGTGCCTGGAAAAAATAAAAAAAAAAGGTTTTCCGGAAAAAGTAAGTTGATTTGAAGGTTACATCAGCCCAATATAGTGTGCAAAAGTTCAGACTATTATCTTTAGGAGCAAAGGAATTACTAAGAATGGTAGTGGGATGTCAAAAAGAGATTTGGAAGTGGTTAATGGCGTGATTTTTATGATTTGCTTTGTGTATTTGAATAAACTATCATTAGCAATATATTCTTGTGATAGTAGTAGGGCCGTACATAGCGTCTGCTCCGGGAAGAGGATAGCAGTGAACTTAAAAATAAATATCGAGTGATTCAAATTAGATCATCTTGAATGGTTCCCCGATAGCATTTAGAAAACAATCAAAAACACAATAATTCCGAGTGTTTCGATCTGCGGCATAGCGTATGGAATGGAAGTATGTTGTAACATCCACTGGTATATTACATAAAGTCTGAATTTTCATTTGATTACATATTAAAATAGAATTTGGCAAGCTGATTACTGTACATGTTGCGACGAAAGTAAATCGACACAGAAATATGATAAGCATTGAGGATCGAATACACGCAGTTGGAAAAGGAGCGACAAAGTCATATGTGTCTATGGGGAGAATCAAATAGTTTTGTGGATTGGCGTCATGGCAAACCTAAGTGCGCTCTGTTGCTGAGGCTCGCTTTGCACAGGGTCACAAAATCAGATGGGGTGTTTCATAAAAAATGGATCAGCCGTTAAACAGGGGCGACTTACTTCAAAATGGGTCTAAATTTACAAACGGAAAAAAGACAAATTTCTCTGAAATGTTGAAAGAGTTTGTCAAGTCGTGTGCTTAATAATTATCATTGTTGGAAATTTCAAAGCATGAATATGCGTTGCTGTTTCTGTATAGTAAAAAAGTAGTAGTATAAGTTGATCTTCATTTAGCCAATGTTTAGTGACAAAACTTCATACCTCACGCCTCATAAAATTACAGT
This sequence comes from Prostheceraeus crozeri, assembly GCA_907163375.1. Taxonomy (NCBI): domain Eukaryota; kingdom Metazoa; phylum Platyhelminthes; order Polycladida; family Euryleptidae; genus Prostheceraeus; species Prostheceraeus crozeri. The sequence goes on from CAJQUW010008829.1 coordinate 10,942, forward strand.
TTGTTTCCTGGGGATATGTCTATGTGTGTTTACAAGCCAAAAGCTATCAAGCAAAACAATAAATAAAGAAATATCGCGTCAATCCAGACCAGGTAAGTAGCACCATGAATTCATCAACAATAATGTAACTGCTACATGTGTTTAACCGTGGACTTCATGTTCCATAGCTTCCGGAACTTGTTGCGGTGAGTGTTGCAGCACGCCTGATTGGCTTTACAGCTAGAAATCTCTCTCCGGAACTGGTTGAAAATCTATACGTCAGGCTACAACTGAACCAAGTACGAGACGCAGTGTCGCAAAAGGCAACGTGTCAGCCATGCTAGAACTAGAGTTATCTTTGCAGAGTCTACAAGCAATCGACTAAAGGAGGTAAGCAATGTGGACAAACACTCGACCGGCCCCCCCCCTCTGGAATCGGCTAGAGTGTGTGGTCGGCCGCCGTGGTGCATTCGGGTTGAGTCCCCCCCCTCTTGAACGAACAGAGGTTGTGGTTGTGCTGGTGGTTGCCGGCCAGGTGGGTTCCCGTTCACAAAATGTTCGCTGACGTCCCCCCCCCCCCTCTGCAACGGACAGAGTGTGAGACTCGGGTTGAGTTGGTCCACCCGCCTGGTTGACGTGGGCGACCGTCCAGGTTGACGTGGGCCGAACAGTCTAGGTTTGTCGTGGATGGTGAAAATTTGCTGGCCAGATTGGATTCATGCAGCGTATAAAATTCTTCATGCGGTGACGGTGGGAGTGTTCTCACAGGTCAAAGGCTTTCGACGAGAAAACATTGATGCCCTTTTTGCAAAATTTGAAAAAAACAGCGTTAGAACAATGTTGGGACGTTTGGTTTTGTGTAGCGCCCCAAACAAAGCATGGATGAGAATTCGGAGGCCAGAGTACGGATGTCTGACGTGAAATTTGCATCGTTAGGGTGAGTTGTCAAGTCAATCCGGAGAGGAAAAAAATTTTCGCTGACGTCCCCCCTCTGGAACCCCCACCCCCACCATAACAGGCTTGCTTCGATTTTGGCTTCCAGTGAGGATTCTTGTGTGGGATAGGCTCGTTTGAAAAAAGCTAAGGAGTGAGACAAATGCACTGAAGAATCGCGCTTGTTCCGATGTGTCGTTTTTTAGGATGTGAGAGCTATTTGGAAGATTTTGGGACATTGGCGGAAAAAAAACGGACAGAGTTTAGAGAATTTGGGACGGGGTTTTGGCGTGTACGGCTTAAAATGAAGATCGGAATGGAAAACGGTCTTTGCAGAGGGGGGAATCAGCGTGAAATGCGGTATTGTATGGTGAGTTTCAAGTCAATGCGGAGAGAAAAAATTTTCAACATTTTTCGAAAAAACGACAGAGTTAGAATTTTTGCGATGGCTGCCTACTGTAGAGCCAAACGAAGCATCGGATGGGAAAACGGAGGCCAGATTCGGATTCAGCCGTTGAAATTCTGCATCGTTAGGGGGTGAGTGTTCAAGTGCAAGCGGAGAGAAAAAATAATTTTTTCGCTGACATCCCCCCCCCTCTGCACCGCTTTGCTGCGATTATTGGCCTTCCAGTGGACGGATTTTTGGGTCGTGCGATAGCTCGTTTGGAAAGCTAAGAGTGGAGACAAATTCAAAACGAAGAAAAAGAACAATCGGTTTGTGCCGAGGGCTGTTTCGTAGGGGAGTATGTGAGACGGCCATTTAAGATTTTGGGACATTGGCGAAAAACGAACAGAGTTAGAATTTTGGGACAGTTTTGGGGGAGGGTGGCAAGGCCTACCAAAACGAAGGCGTGGGATGGGGTAAACACGAGCGAGGAGATTTCGAGCATTCAGCTGATGTTATTGTCCAATGAGGAAATCATCCAATGAGATATCAAGACAATTTCTTGGTATACATAGCGAGTCTTCCACGTGAGAATCATTGCCATCGTGGATAGCACACGAGGACGGACGCACATTTTCTCTCTCTCTCTAGTTCCCTGTTCTATTATCCAACTAAAATGGTAAGTCGCTACTTCCCTCCCTCCCTTCTTTTTTTTTTTTTTGTTTTTTTCTCTTTATTTATTTTTATTTTATTTATTTTTTTAATTTTTTTTTTTTTTTTTAATTTTTTTTTTATTATCTATTTTTTTTTTTTTTTTATCTTTTTTTTTTTTATTTTTTCTTATTTTTATTGTTATTTTTTTTTTTTTTTCTTTTTTCGTTTTTTTTTTTATATTCTTCATTTTTTTTTTTTTTCTTATTTTTTTTTTTATTATTTTTTTTTTCTTTTTTTATTTTATTTTTATTCTTTTTCTTTTTTTTTTCTTTTTTTTTGCTTTTTTATATTATTTTTTCTTTTTTTTTTTTCTTTTTTTTTTTTATTTTTATTTTTTTTATTTTTTTTTATTTTTTTATTTTTTTTTTTCTTTATTTTTTTTTTTTTTTTTTTATTTTTTTTTTTTTTTTTATTTTTCTTTTTATTTTTTTTTTTTTTTATTTATTCTTCTTTTTTTTTTCATTTTTTTTTTTTTAATATTTTTTTTATTTATTCATTTTATTTTTTTCTTTCTTTTTTTTTTCTTTTTTTTCTCTTTTTTTATACTTTTGCTATTTTTTTATTTTTTTTTATTTACTTTTATTTTTTTTTTTTAGTTTTTTTACTTTTTCTTTTCTTTTTTTTTTTTTTATTTCTCTTTTTTTTTATATTTATTATTCAAATTTTTTTTTTTTTTTCATTTTTTTTTATTCCTCAAACCCCACATTCCTCTAGCACAAAAATTTATACTTTCCTTCTTCCTTTTTTCTTTTATATATACCTCTTATCCTTTCTATCCTTAATATTTCTTAATCTTTTTTTTTTCCTTCAAATACAACAACACACCTTCCTTCACCACATTTTTTTTACATTTTTAATTTTTATTCCTCCTCCCTTGAACGTAAACTTAATACAATCTTTTTCATTTTCAGGCATCTACTCCATCTGCTGCACTAGTAGGACAAAATGGCGGTCAAACGTTACAAGGTTCGCTACGGTCAGATCATCTACAACTGAGGCCAGTGGAAGAAACATCCAAGGTACATAATCCTACACCGCTACAGCGTAAATTTAAACAAGCCTTGCGTTATGATGATCATAGCGTAGTACTCCAAACGGGAATGCTCCCTTCCACGGATGTCAAGATAATGCACAATCAGTATGGGGACTACATACTGATCCCCGTGAGTCCGTACATTCGCCACCAACTTGATATTATTGAGGAGTACGTGACATTAAATATGGACATTCCTACTCCTCTTGCTCAAGAGTGGAAGGCGAGAGATGACAAGGATACTCCCTATAGAAAGATTTGGGATGGTAATCACATTTGCCTACCGGTATCACATTGGTGTACTTACTATAAGAAGGAGGAGATCATTCAATACCCATCAGATGTGATGAGCTCGGAGAAGGTACTTGGGATATCCTTTTCAAAGTGAATGGGCTATATTATGGTCGACACAAGGATAATAAAATAGCCTCTCTCTCCATGCATATGGAATCCATCCTATATATTCCGAAACCACCCAACGTGGACGACATAATTGATCAAATCCTTAACAGCAGTGGTACGAAGCGCAAGTCGGAGAAGAATGCTACATCAAAACGCAAATCAAAGAAGGAGAATTGCTAGTCCTTTCCTAACTCTACCCTATGACAATTCGCTTATGTGCTTTGAGTGTCGTAGACGTGGTCTTATTAGATACATTTTACTTCTTCGTTGCCATCATATCATTTGTGTATTTTGTCGTGAAAAGCATCGATGTAATTCTTCATTTTGTAATATGTTATAGAACGTTTCCTTAGATGTGTAAATTTCCGTTTTAGGCTTCTATCATCATTTTTATGGATTGTGAGGGTGAACCTGTACAGGAGCTCAGTGCTATTGCTATGAACAATTGGACATATCAGATTGTTAGTGTCTATCATCAACATGCCAACTGCGATCCCAATGTTGATCAATGGGCGAGAAAACACATTCATGGACTTAATCTGAAATATTTGCAAGACTATGGCTTTTCTTGTGAGAGTGCTCTTCTTATTGACTTTAAACGATGGTTAGCTGCTTTCAATGTTATACGCATCTTTTGTAATAATCCTGGTAAGGAGAGGAAAGTATTTCCCAATCTAATCATTGATGATATTTTGCTCCCGCCTTTGGATAGTAGAGTGAATCAACATTATCATGAAGTCACGAAACGTTTTAAGGATTTGTGTGTTCCTATTTTGTCTGTTCGTTGTAGTAGCTACGTTCATAACCAATGCTTCTTTCCTCCTTACCTCAACACTGCCAAAGTCCTGTATGGTTATCATTGCTCGCTGTATGATAGTTACCAGCTGTATCTATTTTATCTCTTTCAAACCATTGATTTATAATGCATGCTTGTTACCGTTATTCAATAAATGTTACTATGAGAAGAGTTGTTGTTTTCATGCAATGGATGGGTTAGATAAAGGGCGATCATGTCTTTCTCAAACGACTGCGGAACATTACGTTTTCATAGGCAAAGTTTAAAAGGAGCTGTTCAAGATTATGTGATAAATTTTCATAAAGATGAGACCGACATCGAAGCAGTGGTCGATGATGCTAGCACTCTATTTCTAGAGTTAATGAATACATTCTCTGATAGCATTATCATGGCGCGATTAGTTGCGAAAATTAAGTTTAGTCATTTTGGAAAGGAAGAGGTGGAAAGTCGCTCTTTCCATTTTGCTTCTTATTCAATGGAAGTGGTAGATCACCCCGAAGAATTTTTTAAAAGACATATGATAAAAATTGCTGAACGTCTTAACGCATTTAACCATCATGGTAGCAGTCTAGTGATTGAAGCGATTTCAGATATTCACATTCAACTTTCCATAAAGAAAAATTGAAAATGCAGTGGTACTTGATTGTAGCACAACTGGTTTTCGAGCTATGTCTGCTCACTCTCGAAGTATATTCCTTCTGTACATGCGTCTATTATTTAGAAAAGGCTAGCAAATTCATATCTTCAAAAAGACTTGCTATAGACATCAGTAACGGTGAAACTATGTGTTGCGATGTATGTAAGCGAAAGGATGGAAATGAAAAGCGCATCTTCAAGAGATGTAAGCATGCTTTTTGTCAACGCTGTTTCATACGTAATTGCATTCAACTTTGCCAATGTAACCACTGTGACATTGCTCATTTCGAGTGTCACTTATGTCGCAATAGTTAGTACCTATGCAAATGTGGTAAAGATAGGTTTTAGCAAAGACTAACACGGAAAATGGCGAAACGTAAAATGACGAAACGTAAAAGTCAAAAGTTTTCTTCAGCCATTCAAGCTCTCCGACGAATGAAAGCAAATCAGCGATACAATGCTATACGACATGCTAACGATAAATTCATTTGTGAAATTATTTCTCATGTGAGGAAGTTGAGGACGAAGAAATTAGCGCCAAAACAACGAAAGTTACTTAAGCGATATGCTACGAAATTGCGTTTCATCTCCAATCCTAAAGTCGCCCTTCAAAGAAAGAGGAAAACTCTAACACAAAAGGGCGGTTTCCTTTCAGCAATACTTCCAATGATAGCTCCTGCCGTGGGCAACCTATTGGGAAATATCTTTGGCTCTAAGCGTTAATTATGCAAATGTTGAGTCTCAAAGTAATAAAATGGATTTCAGACTTCAATGTGATAAAGTTCTGACTGTATCAGGTCCATCTCATGCAGGTAAAACTGTTTTCACGCTGAATTTATTGGATAAAAGAAGGGAGTTGTTTAAGGAACCTATCAATCGAGTGATTTGGTGTTATGGTATTTATCAACCGTCGCTGTTTCAGGAATTGCAAAGTCGCAACTTTATTCGACATGAAGGAATTATTCCAGTGGATAAACTTCAGTCTAATGATGTTGTTGTATTGGATGATTTATTAAAAGAAAGTAAGAATTCAAAAGATGTTACAGATATGTTCACTCGCGCAGCACACCATAAAAGGTGTTTTATCATCTATATTACACAAAATTTGTTTCCTGATGGAAAAGAAGCTCGTACACGAAACCTGAATACACACTATTATGCTATTTTCAAGAATCCGCGAGATAAAAGTCAATTTGAAATTTTAGCGCGACAAGGATCAAAAGCCTTAATTGAAATTTTTCAAGCAGCTACTGAAAAACCATACGGTTACTTATTCATTGACTTTACGCAAGAGTGTCCGGAAGAATTTAGATTTCGAAGTGATATTTTGAAAACTCCCATGATTATCTACAAACTATGAGTTCTTATTCTCGCATGATTGTTATTCCTCAGGATGAATATGTACAATTGACTGCCATGCAGCAAGTAAAGCAACCTCTTGCAAATCAAATGTATAGGAAAGAAATAGATTATCAGCAAAATGTTCACATCAAAGATCCACATCGTGCTGTATTATTACAATCGGAAACTGTTGAGCAATTGAAAAACTTGAAGAATAAGATGCGTGACTCTGTATCGACTGCTACACCTTTAGCATCTCGCGCACATGCCATATCTCTTTTCAACAGTATTGAACCCCATCTCAATGTAAATGATAGAGGAGAAATCATTACAGATGAAAATAAAGTGATTGATGCTTCACGTTATGAAGACTTGATTCAGTATGCGACACGTAGAAAGCGCCGTCAGGGCTATGTTCCACCTGGTTGGTCATACTTTCTTAAACTATTGAAAAAGCATAATGTGCCAAAATTTGCTTTAAATAATGAGACATTGAAAGAACTTGATTCAACAGTGCTACTACTACAATGCTTCATACGATGAAAATGCCAACAATTGTTAAGACTCACCTGCTACATACACTAACTCACTACAACTAAACTAAACATAAAAAACTAAAAATAACATACAAACAAACAATAAAAACTAACAAAACTAACTAACACACTAACTAAAAATACATAAACTCAATAACAAAAAAACCACATAATGAACTAAATAAACAATACCAATACACAACCAAAATTAACATAATTAAAAACTAAAGTAACAACAAAACATAAAATATAACATTAAAAAAATAAACTAATAAAAACAACACGACAAATAAACTAAACTAAAACAAATACAAAAACTACAAACAAAAAATACAAAAAAAATAAAATAAATAAATTATATATTAATATATAAATATAAAAACAAATTAAAAAATAAATATAAAAAATATATAATAAAAAACAAAAAAAAAAATAAAAACTAAAAAAAAAACAAAAGTCCAAAAAATAAAAAAAAAAAAAAATTATATAAAAAAAATATTATAATATTAAAAAATAAACAAAAATAAAAAAATAAAAATAATATAAAAAAAATTAAAATATATTATAAAAAAAAAAAAAAAAAAAAAAAAAAAAAAAAAAAAAAATAACCAAATTAAAAATAAAAAAAAAAAAAACACACAACAACAAATAATACAATAAAACAAAAAAAAACAAAAATAAAAAAAAATATATAAAAAAGAAAAATATTAAAAAAACAAAAAAAAAAAAAAAAAAAAAAAAAAAAAAAAAAAAAAAAAAAACACAAAACAAACAAAAAACCTAAAATAAAAAAACAAAAAAAAAGAAAAAAAAAAAAAAAAAAAAAAAAACCCAAAAACAAAAAAAAAACATAAAAAAAAAACCAAAAAAAAAAAAAAAACAAAAACAATAAACCAAACAAACCACAAACAAAAAAAAAAAAAAACCCCAAACCAAAATAAAACAAACACAAAAAAAATCAACAAACAAACACCAAAAAAACACAACAAAAAAAAAAAATAAAAAAAAAAAACAAACAAAAAACAAACACAAAAAACAAAAAAAAAAACAAAACAACAAAAAAAAAAACAACAAAACAAAAAACTACAAAACAAAAACAAAAAAAACGATCCTAACAAAAAAAAAAAAACAAAAAAAAAAACAAAAACAACACCACCCTCAAAACAAAAAAAACACACACCCCAAAACAACACCAACAAAAAAAACCAACACAAAACACAACCCAAAACAAAAACACAAACCACCCCAACAAACACACCATAAACAACAAAACACAATCCAAAAACACACCACACCCACCACAAAACCAACACACACCACCCACAACCACCAACCAAAACCAAACAAAACCCAACAAAAACACCAAAAACCCAAACACCACCAACCCCACCCCCCCCACCCCACAACCCCCCACACACCAAACCACCCAACAGCCACAAACACCCAAACACACCCACAAAACAAAACCACAACCAACAAAAAACACCCAGCCCCCACAAGCACCTCAAACACCAAACCCAACACCACCACCCACACAAAAAATCCAACAACAACAAACCCCCAAAAAACCCAAACACAACACTCCACCACAAAACACAAAACAAACCCAACACCAACACCCCACAAACCAAAAACACCCCACAAACAAACACCAACCAACACCAACAAAAACCGCCCAAAAAAAAAACAACCCAGCCCCAAACCACCAACAACACACTACAAACCCCCCCCCACCCCAAAACCGAAACCACCCCCACACACACCTCAAAACCCCTACCACCCCACCACTACCCCCACCACACACCACCCAACCACTCCACCCCACCCCCACCACCCCCACAACCCCCCATCAAACACCACACCCCCCACCCCCCACCCAAACCACCCACACCACACCACCACCACACAACACAAAAACAACAACCCCAACCCCACCACACAACAACAACCACCCACAACCAACACAAAAACCAACACAAAAACCACCCAACACAACCACAAAAACCCACACAACCCAACCACAAACCCCACAACACAAAACCCCACACCAACAAAACCAACCCAACAAACCAAACCACAAAAACAACCCCACAAAACCAAACACACCAACCCAACAACAACCACCACCACCACACCAAACACCAAACCACCCACACAAAACCACACCAACACCACCAAACACACAACAACCACAACCACACCATAACAAAACACACCACCACACACACCACAACACCCACCACACAACAAAAACAACAACCACACCCCACCACAACAAAACAACCCAACCACCAAACACAACCAAAAAACACCAAAAAAACAAAACCACACAACACAAAAACAACCAAACAAACCAAAAACAACAACCCAACAACACCAAACACCAAGAAACACTCGCTAACCCCACACAATCACCCAGAAAAACTAACAAACCCCCATAACTACCATAACCACCAACCACCACTCCCCCCAACAATCTATAACCATAACACAAACACCTAAAATCCCACTTACTAAACTCATCACTAAACACTACACCCCTAAAAAACAATACTACATCTAAAAACCAAACTAAACTACCTTTATTTACACCATAAAACAACCATAATCGAAATTACCCCTAACAATCCTAAACTAACCCCCGAACCCTAAAACCCACATCACTCGTTACACTACAATACGCAAACCACCCATCAACACACTCAAACTACCCTATACCCATACAGCCAAAAAACATACACCGACAATCCCTCAAAAAAAATCTCAATCCCATAACCTACAACTAAGCTACACCAAAAAACACATGGATAACTACGAAAACCTACAACCCCCAAACACCCACCCAACACCTAACTCAAACACTAAACACTACTACACACTTAAAACATAATGCAGAAAACACACCCCCAACACCGTAACAAAAAGCATAACCTCCTAAAACTTCTAGAAACGCATATCACTAACATTAACAAACACTACAACACTATAAACTACTACCCCACTAACAATAAACAGCTCACCAATCTAACTAAACAAAGACTTAAATAAAACAAAATAACAACACAAACAAATCCACAAAACCAAACCAACAAACACGAACACAATAAAAAAACATAAACACAACCACACAACAAAACTAAAAAACGCAAACACAACAATCACAACTAACATAAAAAACCAAAAAAACAAACAACCACACAAACCATAAAAAAACCAAAAACCCAAACACCAACTAAACCAACAACAAAAACCAAACAACAAACCTACCCACAAAACATAAACTCATACTATCTAACCTAAAACCATAAAAAAACACACTCACAACCACACAACAAACTCACACAAACCAACTAACCCTCCCTCAAAGACAATACCAAACCCACACCACCAACACACCCACCACCTACACCACCAAAAACCAACAACCAAAACCATACACCCCACATACAAAACATAAAAAAATAACAATAAAATAAAAACCATCAACTCACTAACTCCTCATCAACAACAACATAAAAACAACACCCCAACAACACACACCCACACCACACACCCGCCTCCCCCCCACACTATCCCAGACCACTACTCCCCTCTCACACAATCTTACCACACCTAACACAACCCTCCCCTACCACCTCTACACCCAACTCCAAAACCCCCACCAAGCAACACTCCGTGCCCACCCCGCAGGAATGAACTCAGAACGTAGATCTACATCGCCACCTAAACTGGTAAAAGGAAAACGTAAAACAGCTCCTCCCAGGAAATACATGTTCTCAGACTATTTAATATGAAGCAGATGTGTTGCTTGGCCATGTAATGAGCCGCCAGAGGTGAATGTCGTTGTCACTTGCACTTGCTGCGCCAGCTCTCATAATGAAACCCCTAAGCAATGTGAACACGATCGCAAAACCGCTAAAGCTAAATGCTGCAGTTGTTGTAAATGTAGAAAGGCAAGAAAACAAAAAGATGAGAAGGAGGAAAAAGAGTCAGCCGTCATCGACTGAACGTTTGAAGTCAATCTATTATGATGTAAAACATCCGGCAGGATTTGCATCTATCAAGAAATTATCAAAAGCGAGTGGTCTTCCACAATCACAAGTGAAACGATGGTTAAAGGGTCAGGCTACCTATACACTCCACAAACAAGCGAAAAAGAAGTACCGCACCCGCCATTATATTGTTCATGACATCGATGAACAGTGGCAAGCAGATTTGTGCGATGTTGCCTCCATTTCAAAACATAACTCGGGCAATAATTTTATTTTAACCGTCATTGATATTTTCTCGCGTTATGCGTGGGCTCAACCTTTAAAAACTAAAGAAGGGAAAGGAGTAGCAAAAGCATTCCAAACAATTTTTCGAGAAGGTCGCATTCCAAAAAGAATTCAGAGTGATCAAGGAAAAGAGTTTGAAAATCAGCATGTGACAAGATTATTTGAGAGGCATGACATTGAGTTGTTTAGTGTAAAGAGCGCTTATAAAGCTGCACTCGTTGAACGTTTTAATCGCACATTAAAAAATCGCTTGTGGCGACATTTTACTGCCAACTTGACACAAAATTGGACAAAGGTTCTACAAGATACACTCCATGCCTACAATCACTCTATCCATCGTTCTATTGGACTCAGTCCAGTAGATGTAAATGCTGACAATGTAGATAAAGTGCGCGAATCATTCCAACGTAAACGCACTCATGTGAAAAGTGATGTGAAAATTGGCGATAAAGTTCGTATCTCAAAAGTGAAAAGTGTTTTTGCTAAAGGGTACCTTCCGAATTGGACAGAGGAGGTATCTTTTACAGTATCAAGGATTAATCAAAAAGACTCTCCGACCACCTACAAGTTGAAAGATTACGATAATGAAGAAATTGAGGGTAGCTTTTACCGCGATGAGATTGAGGTAGTCACTGAAAGTGAAACATATTTGGTAGAGAAAATCATTCGATGTAAAAAACGGCAAGGTGAAGAATGGTGTCTTGTTAAATGGACTGGTTATCCTTCAAGTATGAACTCTTGGATGCGTCGTGCCGACATCTTTCATCTAAGTGATGTTTGAGCTATGAATCCAACTGCCTCATTTTATTCACGACCCTCCTATGTAAGTGGCGGAGGACAAATTTACATCGGTGCTCGCCGCCAACGTGGAGGTAGCATACTTGGTGCACTGAAATCTGTTGTAGCACCTCTCATATCCAATGTCGGTAGATCTTTAAAACGAAATGTTTTAAGTAATGCCGTTGGCTTTGCTGGTGATGTTGCTAGTGATCTTTCCAGAGGTAGAAGTTTTAAGAGCAGTTTGTTGAATCGTGGGAAGGAACGCGGTTTAAAAACATTGAAGCAGACCATTGCTGGTGTTACTCAAGGAAAGAAATCACCTAAACGAATGAATAAAGGAAGGAGGAAACATCGCGGAGCTGGTAAGGTGCGATCTTCAGTCAAAAGGCATTCACGCAAACGTCGCAGAGGCTCTAATCATTCATCAGGCGCTAAACGACGACGCTGCTATAACTTTTCTAATCATGGAGTGTAAAACTTCCGGTTTTTGTTTGTTCGATCAACAAGCCATACAGACAGATATTCTTAGTTCAAGTATTGTAGATTATCATCCTCGAACAGCTGAGAATGCTGGCCCCATTGAATTTGTTATTCCTGGGTGTAGTGATGACTACATAGATTTGAGTTATGCGATGCTTGATTTGAGGTTTAGAATTCAGCAAGCAGATGGAACTGCTATTGACGATGCACATAAAGTTGGACTGAACAATTTACCATTGACTACAATACTTCGAGATGTTTCTCTCTAACGATTGGAGAGCAGCAAGTGGAAGGTGGTCAAAGAAGCGATTATCCCTATAAATCATATTTCAATCATGTATCACAGTTTTTCATCCAGCAGCACAAAAAAGTCATATGGAAGCCATGGGATGGTACAGAGATGAAGCAGGAAAATTTGATGTTGAAACAAACAGTGGCTTTGTAAAGCGATCTGCTATGATTAAAGATAGTAGAGTATGTCAGCTATATGGTCCGCTGAATTTAGACTTCTTTAGACAGTCAAAGTTTTTTCTGTGTAATACCAGCATGCGACTCAAGCTGACATTGAATAAGCCTGAATTTGCGCTGAATGCATTTGCTAAAGTTGACAATTTTAGAATTCATGTGGAAGATATTGCACTTTACATTCGTCGAGTAGTACCGAATCCAAGTGTCATTAGAGGGCATGCTGAAGGCCTTAACCGCCAAAATGCCATTTACCCCATTCAGCATACAAAGCTTCTCACCTTTACAATTCCGAAAGATCAAAAGAGTTTCATGAAAGATGGCCTCTTTCCATCGGAAGCACCGAAGCTCCTCATGGTGGCAATGGTTGAAAATGATGCATTTAATGGTAATATAAAGAAGAATCCTTTCAATTTTAAACACAATCAGTTAAGTGAAATTGCTTTACGTGTAAATGGTGTGAGTCATCCTGGTCCACCCTACAAACCAGATTTTGCTTCGGATCAATTTATGCGCAGTTATGTTGATTTTATTCGATGTTTTTGGCTTTTACAATACGGATGACACCAACGGACTGACTATGAAAGAGTTTAAGAGTGGATATACTATTTATGCATTTGATTTGACTGCTGACGGCGATATTAGTGCACCCTATCGTCAAGCGAACGTGCCTCATAATATTCGTTTGGATTTGACGTTCAAAAGAACACTACCTGAGACGATCAATGTATTAATTTATGCAGTCTTCGATTCAAATATTGAAATTACAAAGTATCGTGACGTGATTCTTCAGTATAATCGTTAATGAGTTGGTTGACTGCTGACGATATTAAGACTAAAGTGCAGCGTAATGCAGACGAAGCGACGTTGAAAGCTTTCGATAATGTCTATTCACTCGATACCTTACCACCCTGCAGTAAATCACTATCCCATCTTTATTGTGCTAAAACACTCATTCACAGAATTTAGGCGGTGAGCATTGGAAAGCGATCTTTATTGGAGAAGACCGACGTGGTGAACTATTTGACTCTCTTGCTCAACCTCCAAATATACCAACACAGCAGTGGTTGAGAAACCATACGCGTCAATATCAGCGAAATGAACGCATACTACAACATCCACTTTCATCAACGTGTGGTGCTTTTGTACTGTACTTTCATCTTAAAAACGTTTACATGTATCTCGATTTGCATCTATTATTCAAAACTTTTCATGTAATCCATCCTCTAATGAAAAAATGATTTGCAAGTTCTATCATGATTTGAAATAAAAAACATCATGTTGGAAAAATTGTTTTTTATTTTACAATCCGCTGGGTACGTACATACTCAATGAGATAGTCTAGGATCATATTTGCTTGTACATGAGATTTTAGTCCAGTAATGATCACTTTACTATTATGAAAGATTGCCACATGCACAGGTAACCAACAACTAATGAGAGCTGCAGGAAAAAGTTCGGTTTCATAACACAAACTGTAACTGCTGGTACGAATCTTCAAAAATGATAGACTGTCACTCAATTGAGTAGAGATCACCATATTGTCCACAGTCAGATTCGACATCACACACCTCTCCCTCTTCCATATCCGACGTAGTAGTCTTTGTAGCTCTAAGCGCATTGACTGCGCCGATGAATGAGAAAGGGCGCCGAGAATCTGTACAGTCCCATTTGGGAAGAGTTGAAGATTCCGTGAATTGTTCATCTTCACCACTAACATTTGAGGACGGCCCGGGTAATACTTGCTGTTTGGAAGCCTGTTGTGTAATGTTGTGAGATCGATTTTGGTGTAGAGTCTGAAGCGACGGAGAATGTTGACGATGGTGTAGCGATGGCGCTTCATGATGAAAGAATGAGTAAATTGAGCGATGTACCTTCCTTTTATACTTTCCCCCAACTACCTTGATGAAATGTGAAGTTAGTATGAAGTTGGGAATGATAGAGTTGAATTCGCCGATTGTTGACGCGCAGCCAGATGCGATTTCCAATACGTGAATGTCTTTTCATATAGAAGTATTTCAAGTCCTTCATGATATGATGTAGAGATTGAAAATGACGATAAGATAAAGCAAACTCTCTTCTCACATTTCCAGTTGAATCTTTGAAATAGACGTTTCGATCATGATCCGTTTCAATACGTTGTAGGGAATCTAATTTCCAACTCATGGTGCGTGGTAATCATATCTGATTAAGATTTGCATAGTAGGTCGATGAACTCACGACGAATAAATGTCATGATGGAGCGATGTATGTATCTTCTATACTTCTCCCAATTGTATTTGCGAAATGAGAAACAGTTTGCGGAATGAGAATGGTAGATTTGAATTTCATTTCTGTAATGTTGAAGCCAAACTTGATCACCCAAAGGAGATGAATCTTAATGTTTCAAAATATTCCAAATCCCTCATGATATCATTGAGGTTGACAAATTGTCGCCATGTTAATGTAATTCCTCTTGATGTATGACCATGAGAATTTTTGAAATGTACGTTTCCATCACGATCAACTCTGATATATTGTAGAGAGTCCAAAATCCAAGTCTTCATGATGTTATGCAAAGTTGCAGATTAGCAATATAAAAATGTCGTTTTATCATATTTTGCTTAGCAATGCGGCTACAAAGAGATTTACTAGTAATCGAGCCGCACTCTTTTCTACTCCCATTGATCATGCACAACAGCTAAATGGGAATTGGAAGTGGGTGTCACTCAACTTGTTTATAGCAACTGTGTCTATACTTTTGATCATGAGTGATGACTATTAATATGAGGCGTACAGCTGCTTATCAATGTGAAAAGGGGTGCCGAGTATACATTCCACCGTGGTCAAAGAAAGATCTCTTATCATGTAAAAAGTTTATATATGATTTCTTGAATAAAGCGTGTAAACATATTGTCCAATTTACTCCGCACAATGATGATTATAATTATGTACATCATGTAGTTGAGAAAGATTGGATTGTTGGTTTAAGTCCAAGTTTAAGAAATGATTTAGGCTACCTCGCTAGCGCCTTAACAAGCTATGATAATTTTAACGTTAATTACCACATAAGTGGTCATAAACAGTTAATATATCGAGAGGAAGCTTATTATGTAGATCTTATTCCAAGAAATGAGAAGACGTTGGTGAAGAAGATTGTGATTAAGCCAAAGAAAGACAAACATGACCTCCTGAAACATTATTGAAGAAAATTTTAATTATCTCCTTCGAGTTGATGGTAAACAAGTGGCAACATTGACTTATATCAAATCATCTAATCATATTGCAATAAGCAAATTAAATGATGATGATCTAGTATTAGTTTGTTCAAAAGATTTTCATCAGTTCTTACGACATCGTTCTGCAGCTGTTCATGGAAAATCTGATATGCAACATTTACCATGTGAAAGGCCAAATCAATTTGATACAGAATGGGCCGTATCTTTATACAGAAAGTGTGTAGAGCCTTTTGGTGGTTTCTTACATGAAACAAGAGTGTTGATGCCTCGCATTAATTACTTCGGTTAAATTGGTTGTAGATTATTTAAAATGAAGTGATTAATGAGCAACATATTTCATTTTCTGAAAAAGAAGGTACTTTGTCTCTCACTATAAATGGAAAAGGTATTGAACTAATTATGGATAAAACTCTAATGGACATTTTGGGTTTTGATCAAAATATCTTTAAAAGTGGTACTGTAACCAAAGCTAGCGCAGACATGTCGCTATCGCGTCGTATTAACTATTTTCAGATATATTCCAATATTGGTGAAGATGTACGTGTGGGAGATGTTGAAGCTCCATTGCTAGCAATGATACCATACCAGCCAAAAAGCTGCAGTATTTTATCTGAGCATACTTTCAAGAAAGTGCATTATACAAAGCTGAAATCAAACTACATCCCACAAATTGATATTGCCATTTATGATGATGCTGGTGCGTTGATTCCTTTTCATAAAGATGCTGTGACAAGTATTACACTCCATTTCCGAATGAAGAGTTAATGCAAAAGTATGCTATTATATTTTTCCAATGTGAATAATATGGAAAGTGAAAATAAGGACTCGTTTCTAATCTACTTGCCCAGTAATGCTTCTATGAATAAATTTCCCAAAAATAAACCATCAGACTATCGAGTAGAATTAAATCGGCCACTGCATTTAGAAGGTGAATGGGAGGCTTGGCGTTTTCTAGTATTTGCTATGATAGCAATATTCAGAATGTGAATGATTTGGAAGAAATGATATTGACTCCTCGCACCCATGATGGAATAACGATGAATAATGCATTTCAGTTCCCATACAATTTAACATCAGATGGAAAGTGGAACTATGAATGGATTCAGATAAAATCAGATTCTTATGAGCCATTTGGGAATGAGAAAATTATTAAGGCATTCAACAGTGGTAATACTTCCATCATGAAGAATAAAAATCAGAAAGCTTATGAGTTTACTATCTATCATTGGAGTGGGAGACAGTTCCTCCGCTTTCATTCTTTTACTAAAGGTCTTACGCTGAGTTGGATAGTGAATTCTATCCGCATCTCGGTTTTGGTCATGGACTACATCTAACGTCAATTGCTACTGCAAATGTTAGAAAAGTTTATTCAAATCGAATCAACAAATTTCATTATAGATTTAAAATATTTGATGAAGATGTTGTAGAATGCGAAGAACGCATCATTTTGAAAAAGCGTGGTGTTCAACCTTTATCACTTATTGAGTTAGTAAAACGATGGAATGAGAGACTGTGGGTAAGAAGTATGGAGAGAAAAATTATGGCGGACAAAAATAAGTTGGTTATTCAGAAATATAATGACAAACTTACAGTTTATTTCTCTCCAACCTTGCGTCATTTTGTAAGACATTATACACCTATTATTGGAAGCGGTGGGGTGTATGCTTCTCAAGAATATCCCACTAAAGCTGATTCAGTTAATGATGAATGGTGGGTGGACATCTTGGGCGATCGCATCAAGAAAATTTACCAGTCTTATGAAGAATCTAAAGTTGCTATCAATATAATGCCGCGTCTATATCATACAGTTGAAAGCTTCATTCATGTAGTAAATCCTTATATACAACAGAAGTTGAAGCATGTGATGAAAAGTAAATATGATGCAAAGACACACCACATTTCGTTTTCAATTGAAAATCAACGCGTTGTTCTGAAACTGGGTGATGACATTCAATGTCAATTGAGTAAAAATTTGAAAAAACTCTTTGGTTTTTCAATGCTACAAACTGTGTTTGCTGCTGCGCATACGATTGGTATAGAAACACAAATGACACTTGATAAACATGAACAGCACCTTTACATTCAAAGTGATTTGATTCTACCTATTTCTGTTGGTGAGAAAAAAGAATACATTTTACGTGATTTCATTCATGATAAAGACGCTTCATATGGAATAGTCGAGAAGATGTTTGAATCTATTTTCTATCATCCCGTCGTCAAACAAACTATACCCTCTATTGCTATCAAAATTACCAATGGTTTACAAGAGTGCATCCATGTGAAAGATACTAAATCCCTCATAACGTTAGTGTTTCGGAAAACAAAGTGAAGTCATTGTGATATGTTTTATTGAAATATGTACATGAATGTGAAGCAATAGACTTTATACAACATCCACTGAAAATATATACATGAGCGCACTTCAATAAACATTGTTATATACAAAAAGTCTT
The DNA here is from genome assembly GCA_907163375.1 of Prostheceraeus crozeri. Lineage (NCBI taxonomy): Eukaryota > Metazoa > Platyhelminthes > Polycladida > Euryleptidae > Prostheceraeus > Prostheceraeus crozeri. The sequence goes on from CAJQUW010008829.1 coordinate 29,370, forward strand.
TTTACTTCGTGAAGGGTGGAAATATACAGGGATAGGAAAAATGTCTTTCAGTGGAAAAGTCATCACATGGGGAATGTACAGATGTGGACACATATTCACAAGGAAAAAACAATCTCATGCGATACATAAAACAACAATGTTTATCTACAGAAATCAACATCAAAATACTAAGTTAAGGATGATTATGCTAAGACGTCTCCTGAATGTGGTAGTGTGAGTTTAATTCTTTTGGGTGGTGGTATGTTTGTGTCAGGATGTCCAAGTGGAAGAGATATGTTGTGTTCTAACCAGCACCTCTTATCCTCCCATGCTGAAAGCGCCCGTTTCCTAAAAGTATGAGTTTTGATCTCATGCGACTTAGATTTTAAGATTGTCATATTGACAAACGTTATATTTTTATTTCTATAGGCTTTCCTGAAATTCTTATGTTTCATATTTTGCACAATGGATTTTGATATGCCTTTAGCGCGCTTAATGCTATCATCACTATCCTTTAATTTCATAGAATACATTTTTTGGACGGAGGAGAATCATTTCATCTATTTCCTTCCCTGCTGTCTCATCCTTAAAGCAGCCAAGTTTTGCCTTATTTTTGATGGAGTAGAGTGGATGATCAGCAGGATAATTTGATGTATCAAAATATCTTTCTAAAGATTTTTCCTACTTCATTGAAATTTAAATCTTTTTGAGTGGTAATACCTAAGAAGAAACTATCTGTATCACCACCCAACAAACGAACCTCTTTTTACGAGAGGACATGGTTTTAGTATTTTATAAAAGAGTTGGTTACATTTCAAGCTTAGATAATCTAGTACAGCTTGACCAATATAGATGGGGTTTTGCACAACTCAAAACTTCAGATTTTATCATTTTAACACCTATAAGTCCTCATCGATAATGTCTCTATCGATGAATAGAGGTGATGAGGTCAATTTGTGATACTTTTGATCATCATTAACTAGTTTGTAGTTTACGCGCTTTCTAACATCCTCCATCGTCTTACCAAATAGACTGTTGTTCTTATATTTATAAAAATCTTTTTCAAAGTTATTTTGTGCTAGTGCACGTTTCTGGCTGTTGCTATCAATATGGCTGAGGAAGGCTTTCTGTCTAAATTTAATAATGCGGTGAACTCTTTTTTTAAAAATCATACCCATTTCTAAATAAAATATTAAGATGCTAAAGAGGAATAGATCGATTTCTTAATCATACTGGGTGAGTAAAAGTTTGCGACAAGGCTTATAGTCGGGTTGTCCTGCACATGATTCTAAATCTTTATGAAATTGTTTCATAAAGTCGGAAAACATATCTTTACTCACTTCACCTGATTCGGGTGCGAGTGGAAAATCTACGGTTTTATGTTTAATATTATTTGGATAGATTAGATCTATCTCAAAATAATATCCCCAATCACCTTCATCTGGAATTGCTAGTATGTTAAAGGGTTGGAGAAATGTTGAATATCACTATCATCTAACCAGCTAAACTCAGAGTGAGGTAGCGGTTTGGATAATGAACTACCATACAAATTATTTTGGTCATAATACTTCAGATGAGTCTGGTCCATTGCCTACTGTTTCAGATTTTAACCTATGTTTATTTACAAATGTGAGACCACCGCGAATTCCTCGCTCAAATAAATTATACATCTCTGGATCTTGTAAAGAGATGAATGGTCTCACCAGTCATTTTAAAAGCAGACTTAAATGACATGGCTGGTAGACTGACAAAGTGGACGGGATCTAACTTATCTTCTTCTAATGCCACTCGTCGAAACTCCTGAAATACATCAGCCAGCAAAAATACATCTAACTTAAGGTTGGCAATCATATATTCACCAAATGTATGGCAGTCAAATTTTATCCATGCATCTTGTGCATGATCATAATCTTCGGTCTTACATTCTGCGCCGGTCAAATCATTTTTAAATTTATCTATGGGCGGAAGAGAAGTCTCGCCGAGTTTACTAATCGCATCAAAATATGCATATGGAAAGACTCCTTTCCGTGTGATGACTTCATCGGTTAGATTTGGGTATTGTTTCTTAAGATTTTGTGTTAGTGGAGAGACTTTAGATTTTGCACGAGAGAGGCCAGTGATGCAGTCATAAATTGGTAGGAATCTAAAAATTTCATATCAAAATAGACCGTCTTATTTTCTTTAGTTTTATCGACAGGCACTTTTGCTGTCATGGCCATAAACTTCTCTCTCGTTTGCGCTATTACATCAAGCTTCCACTCTTTCATTTGACCTAAACCTCCTTTTATTATCATATGGCTGTCGTAGCCCTTGAAATTATGAAAAATGACGGGTAATGTACGCCGTTTCATCCTAAGTGAAAAATAACATATTGAACAGATAGCGTATCTAAATTTACAAGTGATGTGATCATGGTCGCGCACATTTCTTAATCTTATCATCGTCAAATGTTTTTCCCTACATTTGGGGCAAATGTTGCAACTATCAAATTTTGCTTGATCATCTGCTGTCATATGCAATGATCTGCGATAGAGTTCAGCATCATACTTTTGTTGATATTTTTCAGCCTGTTCGAGGTATTGTAGGAATTGGTTAATACAATCCTCACCTTGCCAGACGCGCATTTTATTTTGCCTACTCCTATAGTGATCATTCCATACTTCATAGCAGGAAATGGCTGCTGGTCGATGTATGTTATCATCTATATAACATTCGATGTCAGCATAGATGACACGAAGAGGACTTAGTTCATCACCATTCTCTCTATATGAAAACTCCTTATCTTTGGGCATGCGCTCAATTTGCAGTTTACCTCGCTTACACCATTCGTAATGAGTTTCAAATTTAGTTTCCCTCCTAAAGTGGCGAATACATCTGTCGCAGTAATATAACTCTCTACTAGAGTTTTCTAAGTGGTGGTATAAGCGAGAGATTTTGGGAATACCGCAGTAGTGCCATTCCTCACTATCATCCTGTTTTACTAATAACAGGTTTACTGTACGTTCATAACAACTCGAACGCGAGTTGTAGCGCACACCCTTCAATAACTATTCCCAAACATTGAGAACTAGTATGATGTTGTTCAATTTTTCAAATTTTTCTATATCTTTAATTTTCAGATCGTCACTATTACAGTCATCGAAGTTTAATTCAGTCTCCCACTGTTGATACTTACTCTTGCGGTATCGACTATTCTGCACATCATTATAGTGGAGAATGGAGAGGACGGCATACTTAAAACATTGCGATTCGCAATCTACAGAAATGACTGCTGCTTTATTTCTTAAATTTTTCGGAAGTAAAAAGGAGCCTCGACCACTATGATTTCCTAATAAACTGATTTTGATCATTGGCGGTCTCAATACCATCAAAAACGAGTCCACTATCACGCTCGTTTAAAATTATCTATTTTAATTTTAACCCTTGGATATGAAAATTTATCCAAGACTCACAGTCTACAACTTCGGTTTGCAGGAGAGGAGGGTATGTGAAACTCCAACCTCTCTATTATTTGTCCCAGTATGGTGGTCGATTTTTTACATATTTTATTTTAAGATAGATGAGCGCCTTCATCCTAAAATTGTCTAAATTGTTGAAGAGCGCTTCTATCAATGATGAATTTTGATGAAACCATTCCTCAAAGTTAGCAATGGTTTCTGAGGAGTCCATCTGGTAGTTCCTCACTAAATTATTTATGGCCACTTCAGTGAGTCGGATAGAGGAGGTACCGTTGGTGTAGGTATCGTTCGTGTGTGTATGTTGAAGTCTGTGCGAAGATAGTTCAAAACGTGTCTCGAAAGACTGAGCGCATAAATCGCAAGAAAAGGAGACATCGTTTAACAGAATCATCCCTACCTTCGGAGATTGATGCCGGCTTAGGTCGACAAACACCTCGCTTGATGTGTCGGGTGAGATCATACGCTTCCTCGTGAAGATGTGTCCCACAGTCAGCACATTGCCGATCGTCGCATAACCCGCGACAATGTTGACATGGCACTCGCACTGGAACTGTATCACCTGAAAGAGAAATCATTCTTTCATCTCTGTTCAAGCCTCAGTGTAGTGTTACAACCTACCTTGACTCAATAACTCTAAACTTTCCTCGAGAAGAGAGGGCGTTGGTGATGAAGTTGATGCCTGAAATTGAGGAAGATGCTATTAGTCACACGTTTGAGGGAGATGAGAGAGGAAATCTTTAACTTACCATTTGAACGAAATTATGTTTAAGCTTGATACTTCAACAAGATAGAGACTTCACTCAAATTTGTAATCTCATACCCCCCCCCCCCCCCCCCCCCTAAAGAGCAGTTCACTTTTTGTTCGTACGCCTCAAATACAGAATTCGTCAGAGAACAGTTCAATTATGCGTCTCAAAGACAGAGTGAAATGATACGGATATCACTTTGCTTATATACTTTCATTCTCTTCAATAATATTCATTGGATGTTCATTCTGATTGGTTGCTTGTTGATACTTAAGAATTAGAAAACATTTCGAAGTCATTATTCACAGTCAACATGACAAGCCCTCCGACAACACCAAACACAAAATTCTCTTCTCCATGCTCAACACCAAAGGCGCTCGTGTACAATTACACCAAACGCTCCAAGAAAGGCGAAGGTGGAGAAGGTGTACCAACAGGACAATATCAGGAAGTTATCATTACCAGCGGATGAGGAAGAGGAGAGTGTATGTGAGGAAAGTGAGTGTCTCCCGATCTTAACAGGCGATGAGGTGGAAAGAGTATCTTCAAATCCTCAATCATTATTCTTATCTATATTTCTTCCATCAATCCAAACTTCTAATCTCTGTTCTTTTTCTAGCCTCCCTGTGCCAATAAATCTTTCAAATTATATCTATCCAATTGTATCTTCATTATAATGCGAAGTATCACTTAATATCCGTATCCGGAAGTATAATCTTTATCATATTTCCGTCATCCTATCTCTTATTCATTCTCGTATGTATCTATCCTTTTTAAAAATGTATCATTTCATATCTATTTCTCTTCACTCTTCTCACTCTTAACATGATCCAGTTACCCATATTAATATATCCCTCTCCTTATCATTTTATTATTTCCTATCATCTCGTTTTCACCTATCCTCTCTGTATCTATCATTCTCCACAGCTTATCATTATCTTTTTTCATTTTCTTCTTCATCTTCCTTCTCTAGCATAATATTCTTCCCAATCTTTTTCCATCCTCCTTATCCAACCTTTTATTCCAATTATCTTAATTTCTTTCTCTATTTTTCCTCCATAATCATAATATTATCTCAAATCTTCATAATCTTCCTTTATCTCTTCATCATTTTCTTTCAAAATCACTTACAATTCTTCCCTCACTCTACATCCTAATCTTCTCTATTTCGCATTCATTATCTCTCACCATCTCTCTTTATATCTTCTACACCTTAATATAATAATACCCTTATTTTTATTTTAATTCTATCTTCTTTTTCATTAATACAAGTCTCTATCTTTCAATCCTACACTTCTTCATTTTCATTCCTTATAATTCATATCTCATCTATCACTCTATCATCATTCCAGGACATCTCAATCATTTTCACATCAATTCAAATCTCAGTAGCAATCTCATTCCTATCATCATCCTCCTCTATTTTTTTTTCCATTATTCTTCTATTCCTCTCATCTTATTAATTACTTCCTACCACTACTCCTTCTCTCTCTTCCATATATTTCATCATCTCAAATCATTCCTATATCTCTCATCTTCTCTCATTTTGTATCCATATTCTGTCCACTTTCAATCCATATTCATCTACATTCCGCGTACAATATCGTATCCATCATCATCTCCTCTCTTCTTTTCACCAAGTATCTTTCTAATCCTATCAATCAAATCTAATCAACATCCTTCATAAAATTTCAATTCCTATCATCTCTATAAATTCATCCTCAATCAATTCATTAATCAATTCATCTCATTATCATTCTCTCATCTTACGTCTCCATCCTATAATTTTACTTTAATCATTTATTCCATTCCTATCAAATCTTTCCCCACTGTAAATCAATTCATTTTTTCTTTCTTATCACAATCTTCGTATCTCATTATTTCTTTCCTCTAGTATTCTCTCCGAACATGTCACATGCTTTATAGACTAACATCTATCACCTATTCACATTATCACCAATCACCATCATCTTTTCTCATCCTCATCCACTCTCTATAATCCCTAATCTATTACACATCTCCTCTACTTCTCCTTTTCATCATCACCTTCTCTTCCACTTTCATTAATCTTTTATATCACTCTTAATCTCCCGTATTCCTACCACCGACCTTCATCTCTTAATCTCATCGACTCAATCTCACAATCTATTTCAATTAAATTTATTCTAGTATTCCATAACAGCTCTATCTCTCAACTCTTAATCCACTCTCTCATATAGATTCATCTCCACCTCTTCCACTTTCATCTACCTCGTCAAATCTTATTCTCCCAATTATTCTTTCTCTAATCCTATCATTTTTCCTCTAATGCTTCTCAATATATCTCATTATCTTCATCCGTTCATAACTCATCTCTCTAATTCTCTTCTCTTTCTTATTCATTATTATTCAAAATCATCCCTTTCATAATATCTTCCTTAATCTTTTCCTCTATCTCATCTATCTATCTATTTTATCTATATCACATCTCTCTTCATTCGATTTATCCTTCATATTATCTGTCCTATCATATCTCTAAATCTTTTCATTCCAGCCTTCATCATCATTACATTCCCTCCAGTACGATACTGACGATGTGATGGAGATCACCAGCACGAAATTCCTCCACCAATTATGGGAGTGGTACACCCCTAACTCCCAGCCACGAACTATGGCAGAGTGGGAGTATATTGATAAAGTGAGGCTCGCAGTGGAAGAACGATTAAAGCAACTGAACTGTTTTTGCTATCTATGTGAAGCCAGACTCTGGGACGATATTGACGATGAAGACCTTTTGAAATACATGCCATAATAAATTTTTATTTCGTATTATCTTTGCTTTCATACTGACGTACTTGAATGGGGCTTCAGTGGATGATTTAACCATGTATACATTTTCATTTGGAAATAGTAGCACGCTTAGTCTAACTTGTAAATCTTAAAACATTTCATATGGACGATGATGATAGATGAAATAGTGTCAAATAAAATTAAGATAGCTTACACTTCTGATACAGGGATAGCAATCGACTGCGATCCATGTGTAAAGAGCTTGTTAGACTACGGATGGGGTTAAGTGGATGATTTACCCATGTATACATTTTCATTTGGAAATAGTAGCACGCTTAGTCTAACTTGTAAATCTAAAAACATTTCATATGGACGATGATGATAGATGAAATAGTGTCAAATAATATTAAGATAGCTTACACTTCTGATACAGGGATAGCAATCGACTGCGATCCATGTGTAAAGAGCTTGTTAGACTACGGATGGGGTTAAGTGGATGATTTAACCATGTATACATTTTCATTTGGAAATAGTAGCACGCTTAGTCTAACTTAAATCCCCTTAAAAAAAAACCATTTCATATGGGCGATGATGGTAGATGAAATAGTGTCAAATAAAATTAAGATAGCTTACACTTCTGATACAGGGATAGCAATCGACTGCGATCCATGTGTAAAGAGCTTGTTAGACTACGGAAGAGAGAAGTGGGTTATGTTGCGTGTGGCGCGTGAGTGTCCTCCCATTTCATTCCATACATTATTTTTCTTCCCCTTTGCATTCCATATCCGAGGATATGTGGCGGGCTTGGGACCGCTTTTAGCTGCATTGGAAGGTTGGCCCCTTAAAAGAGCCCATGGGTACGTTCTCCGTCCACCGACACTCCTCTCACCTTCTGCAAAAACTCTGAAAGAAAAAGAATAGGAGATTAGATGAGCTACAAAAATGATCATGTTGAGGAAGCTTACTGGAACTTTCTTCCGAACTTTTCGGACGACGAAGTCTTCAAGCTGACCGGCAACGTCCATACTCAATGTGGAGACATCGGACTCCCGTCGCCGCCTCATAACACTGCTGGGTCACGTTGGGGTCATCCGTGGATGGTTGGGGCGTCGCATACATTATTTCTCAAAGAGGGGAAGATGGACTTCATACACTCTCCCTTTTCGACACTTAATCAAACGCTCATGCAGTTCGCTCCCACTTCACCTCGTCAACCTCTTATTTAATAACCTTCACCCTCCTCCGTCTCCTTCACCACGCTTCGCATACCGCCCCCCCCCTCTACTCTCTTTCATCCTTCCTCGACACACTCGCCCGCAAACACTCCACCAAACCTTCCTTCCTCATCAACTCGCTCCTTTTCCGCCATCCATATCCTTCTCCTTCTTTCTCAAGCTCCTCCAACTCTTCCCTCGTTGCCCTATATCCCCTCAACCTTCACCTTCAGCTCTTCATTCTCGCTTCAAACTTTTCTATTATTACTTTTCCAAAGCCATCACACGATCCTTCATTCTCCACAAATACCTCCGTATCATACGCCTCTTGCTGCCGTGGCGATGACGCGCTGCCATCGGCTTAGCCACTTCCCCCCCCTCCCACTCGTCCTTCAAATCCGCTATGTCCCCAAACAAATCTTCCATCACCGCAGTCCAAATCAACATCATCCTTACTTCTTCATATTCGCTCTCAACTCAACTTTGCCAACTTCCTCATTCGAACTCCCATCACTCGAACTACCCCTCACTCGCATTCCTCACCACTTTCTCCCCAATCACGTCCTGAATCGTTGCCTACCGCCTTTTCTCACCTCTTCCCTTTCAACAATTCTCCTCTCAAACCATGCCCTTGAACCCCTTCTCTCCGATGTTCCCACCTCTCACACTGCAAATGCGCCTTCAATAAATTCCTTCTCATCCCCCATCACACACATTTCCGACAAGACACACACAACCTCAACATCACTTTCCTCTCATGGCCCATCGTCCCCTCTTTTTTCTTTTAAATGTTTCTTCAGTTCGCTACCTCTGGCAATCTTGCCACAACTACACTTGCCCACCAACATCTTGGCATTACTCGATTTTGTCATGATAATTCTGTAAAGATAGAGTAAAATTTGATAGCAAGTGTTTATAGGATACTACTTGCTGATATGCATTGAAAGACTAAGTCACCAAACATTTGATAGCAAGTCAGCAACCGTTTGGGTGTTAAGCTCTTGAATCCGTTACAGGCATTACTCAGAGGGATCTTATCCCAGCTCCAAGGCCTCGACCCACAAATCCAACCTCGATCGGACAGAGCGTGCGTCATATCACTGTGTTGGTATCCGGGCCCCAGTTTTGACATGAAAACCGGTGGAGTTATTTACAAGAGGAAACGACCCAAGTCACAGAGACTCATAAACGACTGCTTTTTATTCAAAAACTTTAATTATTATCATTAAATATGAATTTAAATTTTCAGTATTTTAGTACTACTCATAAAACGTTAATAAGTAGTCTGTCACCTTCAGCATAGCAAACACTGTCGAATGTTTTTTGAATCAAGTCTAAAGGACTTGTAGAAGCAAAGTAATTGCCGTTTGAAGATTTCGGCCTACTATCATCAAATGGTCAGTCATGCTATACTGACTAACCTATAAGTCTGACACCTTAGCTGATATCAGCAATGTAAAGTCAGAAGTCCGATATCGGACCTCAAGAGAAACGACTTATCTGTAGTCAGTTTCTCAACTTAGTGAAAATTCCTCTCCCGATCCCGTTCTTATATACCCTGTGAATATGCAATCGATAAGAGGGGGGGGACGTCAGTGAAATTTCAAAATTTGATGAAAATGTTTTGGTGACGGTCCCAGGTCGAAATTCCACACTTTGGAAAATTTTCAAATTTTTACCCATACAAAGCCACTCTGACACTTAGGATTTTTTCAGGTGAGCGAGCTCCGACCTAAAATCTTGTAACCGCTCTAACTTTTGAACGAAGACAGATAGGAACAAGCCGATTCTTTCACTGAATTTGTCTCACTCTTAGCTTTCAAACGAGCTATCGCACGACAAAATCCGTTCCACTGGAAGCCAAAATCGAAGCAAGCTGTCCAGAGGGGGGGGGACGTCAGTGAAATTTCAAAATTTGATGAAAAATGTTTTGGTGACGGTCCCAGGTCGAAATTCCACACTTTGGAAAATTTTCAAAATTTTACCCATACAAAGTCACTCTGACACTTAGGATTTTTTTCAGGTAAGCGAGCTCCGACCTAAAATCTTGTAACCGCTCTAACTTTTGAACGAAGACAGATAGGAACAAGCCGATTCTTTCACTGAATTTGTCTCACTCTTAGCTTTCAAACGAGCTATGGCACGACTAAATCCGTCCACTGGAAGCCAAAATCGAAGCGAGCTGTCCAGAGGGGGGGGGACGTCAGCGAAAATTTTTCTCTCCGATTGACTTGAAACTCACCATACAGATAAAGAATTTCACGCTGATTCCAAATCTGAAATCCGTTTTCCAATCCGATGCTTCGTTTTGAAGCTAGAACCCAAAACGTCCCAAATTCTAACTCTGTCGTTTTTCGCCAATGTCCCAAAATCTTAAATGGCGTCTCACATCTAAACGAAGACAGATAGGAACAAGCCGATTCTTTCAGTGAATTTGTCTCACTCTTAGCTTTCAAACGAGCTATCGCACGACAAAATCCGTCCACTGGAAGCCAAAATCGAAGCAAGCTGTCCAGAGGGAGGGGGACGTCAGCGAAAATTTTTTCTCTCCGATTGACTTGAAACTCACCATACCGATGCAGAATTTCACGCTGAATCCGAATCTGGCCTCCGTTTTCTCATCCGATGCTTCGTTTGGGCGCTACACACCAAAACGTCCCAAATTCTAACTCTGTTAAAATTTTGAAGAAAAATTTTTTCTCGTCGATTGCCTTGAAACTCACCCTACCGATGCAGAATTTTACGCTGAATCCGAATCTGGCAGCCATTTCACCATCCACGACAACCTAGACGGTCGCCCACGTCAACCTAGACGGTCGCCCACGTCAACCTAGACGTTCGCCCACGTCAACCTGGACGGTCGCCCACGTCAACCAGGCGGTCGGACCAACTCACCCGAGTCTCACACTCTGTCGTTGCAGAGGGGGGGGGACGTCAGCGAACATGTTGTGAACGGGAACCCACCTGGCCGGCACACCACGACAGACCACAACCTCTGTCGTTCCAGAGGGGGGGGGGACTCAGACCCGAAGCACCACGGCGGCCGACCACGACACTCTACCGTTCCAGAGGGGGGGGGCGCCGGTCGAGTGTTTGTCACTTGCTTACTACTGACTAATGTCCTTACACAAATGTGCATCGATGGCATAATAATGATTTTCGACTCTGTCGTAAAAAGGGATCTGGCCGTCCACGCAAAACATCCAAACGTAGAGACCGCCAAATTTTGAGATTTGTTAAAGTTGATCCAAGTCTCTCGTTAACTGAGATGGCTGCACTACTCTCGTCTATTTCTAAGTCCACTATTCGTAGAAGACTTATTGAGTCGAATTTCAAGAGATGTAAGAGGCCCTCTCAGATCGAATTATCAGATCAAGCATACAAAAAGACGTCTCAGATGGGCAATGAGTCACTGGCGAAATCATCTTATGCAAGTCTCAATTAGGGCTTAGGACATTACCTTGGCCAGCTCGTTCTCCTGATCTGAATCCCATAGAAAATGTATGGAGTATTCTAAAACGTAACGTTCGTCGTTCACTGCTACCTACAGATGGCGTATCACAACTTACGTCACTGTTAAAAATAGAGTGGAGAAAGTTAGATCAGTCAAAAATCAACGATATCATCGAATCAATGCCTAGACGAATTGGTAATGTCATTGACAATAAGGGTAGGGCCACAAAATATTAGCTTCTTTAGAACCGTTACTGTATCAAAGCTTATCAGATTATATAAGGACATTTAAATATATTAGGGACATGAAATAACATGAAAGATGCTTTCTGTATCATACTTATGTTTTATTTAGTCAAATTTTAGGATGATCCACTTTTTATGAAACGGACTGTATATCAATTTTCGTACATGTAAATCTATCGCGGATGAAAAGTTGCTTTCGTTCGAGGAATTCTTCACCACGGCGAAGGTTGTATTATTTAATTCATGTGTCACTCAATCTGATATTGTGCCCGATGAAAAAGACAACACTGAGAAGTGATCTCTGTACACGGATGAAGGATATAGCAGCAATGGCGTACGTTGTTAAAGTCCACACTGCTATATTTGACGTAACATCATCATTACTCAGCTTCGCGATGCCATGAATTTAATGCCCGCTGCACGCTTGTCTATGGCTGCACGCGAGACGCGTCAGCGCATCATCGATCCACCTGTTTCTGTAGCTGTCGCAGGCGAAACCGGACAAAGACGAATGCGGCCGAAGGATGGATAGCGATGGAATGTGTCTGCTAATGCGAGAAGGGCAGGAAGATTGGCGCAACGGAACTTGACTGTGGTAAAGCTTTCAAAATCACATCACTTCTGCAGATTCAGATGCATAGCATGCTGCTAAAAGCAAACTGAATTTACTATATAATTGGTTACTAGGTTGTCATACAAAGGTGTCATCGTCAGAAAATTAGAGCGGAGAGAAAAAAACTTAAAAGTGTTCTTTAACTTTAAAAGCTTTTTAAACTTAAGACTTAAAAACTAGCGAGCACTCAAAAGATCATTTCATTTGAAGACACAATTGTGAAAATGCGGATTTCAATCTTGTGAGGATCGCGTGACAGTTTTTCCTATGCATAAAAATACTGTCGCGTGAAAGAGACTATAGCAATAATGCCTTTGATGCATCAAATATATCTAAATGCATAGATAGGAATGAGAAGAGCGACGGGATCGAACAAGGAGGATAGGAGAGAGAAAGAAATATGAAGAAGATAAAGTGGAAAATAACAGAGAAGAGAAAGAGAGAAAGGAAAGGAGAAAATGAGAGAGATATGAGGAGATACGAAAGAAAAGAAGTGGAATGGCAAGTGAACAAGTTGATGAAAAAGAAGAAGAGAGAGAGAGATGGATGAAAGAGGATGGAGAGAGGAGGAAGAAAAGAGAGAGAGATGGATGAAAGAGGATGGAGAAAGGAGGAAGAAAAGAGAGAGATGGATGAAAGAGGATGGAGAGAGGAGGAAGCAGAAAAAAGAGAGGAGGAAGAGGAAAAGAGAAATCGATGGGAGGTTTATTATTTTTTTTACTGCTACGTAAACACAACGCATGTGTGCTACGTAGAAGCAACCGAGCAGCTACCGGCTGCTACGTATCCACAACGTTTATCTGCTACGTGGTGGCAACCGAGCAGCTACCGACTGCTATGTATCCTCAACGTTTATTTGCTACGTAGAGGCAACCGAGCAGCTACCGACTGCTACGTATCCGCAACGTATATTTGCTACGTGGAAGCAACCGAGCAGCTACCAACTGCTACGTATCCACGACGCATTTGCTACGTAGAAGCAACCGAGCAGCAACGCTCATATAGGCAAAACGTCAAAAGCGCTGAAAATATGCTGTAAGTGTAGGATAAGTATCATGAGCTACGTGGCTGCTGCGTACTGCCACCAACCAACTTGCTACGCTACCCTTTGGAACGTTTGGCACCGACAGCTAGGTATCATCTACGTAGGATTGTTAGCCGGGTTGGACAGGGAAATGGAGATGAGGTGTGAAGCCGATTGCGGCACGATAAGGTACTACGGATACCCATGACATAATAATTCGGCTATTTTCGCATTTTATTATTTACGATTATCTTGAGTATCACATTTCATGTGTCTCGATGACACCTGCGAGGTATTTGAATCTTGATCGCCGATAGACCAGTTGACCTATAGTCGCATCAGATACTGGCCATTTCAAACATTTTGCTCAAAGACGAAAACCAGCTCACTTATGTAAAACAATGCGAAAAATTTGCCTCTGACATCAAAAACGCCAATTGACAACATAACATGACAAAAAAGTATATTTTGTGTCAAAAAATGCAAAAAAGTTGGTGCTAACGTTGGTGCAAGTCTCCAGACAGCACAAAAAAATTTGCTCAACGCAAATTCCACTCAAATCGAGCTAAACTCATCTCATATGAAATTGCTCAAAGCAATACAGCATCCAACTCCGCATATATGGCTATCCATAGACACCGGACAAATTTGAAGAAAATGCAAAGATCACCGATCGCCTCCTGATGGCACAAAATCATTTGTTCAACGCCGATTCCACTCTAATCGAGCTAAACTCATATCAACTGAATTTTATCAAAGCAATTCACACATCCATAACTCCGCATAATCTTGCTCTCCAGGACATCGGATAAAGGAGCACCGGAAAACATTGGAATAAATATTCATTAAATAGCCTCCATGATTAGCACAAAATTATTTGCTCAACGCCTGATTCCATCTCTAATCGAGTTCCACTCATCTCAACTGAATTTGCTCAAAGCCAAGTCCACTATCCAACTCCGCACATCTGGCTATTCCAGACACCGGAAACAGACCGGGTAAACATGAACAAATATTCCATTATAATAGCCTCTGATATCACAAAAATTTTAATTTTTGCTCAATGCCGATTCCACTCTAATCGAGCGCCACTCATCTCAACTGAATTTGCTTCAAGGCAATCCACGTATCCAACTCCGCAACCATCTGGCCTATCCAGAGATCGAAAAATATGAAAAAATATTCATTAATTGGCTCCTGATAGCAGCAAAATTAATTTGACTCAACGCCGATTTCCACTTCAAATCTGAGTTCCACTCCATCGTTTGTGCTAAAGGTTTGTGTTGGCGTCCAACTCCGGAAGATCTTGCTTCTCTCACACATCGAAGAAAATCAGAAATGCAAGCATTTTATGTAGTTATGACAACATTACTGGAAATGTGCAGCATTTTCCAATGGTTTTATCATCTTAATGAGTACTAGGAATCTTGTGGCTTTGAGAATCTAGTTGACATTGGTTTCATCTTCAAAAATCTTCATCTCGTTCGCCATTTAAACTGCGGAATGTGACGGCAAAGGAAGTGCCATATAAGATGATCAGTTTCGGTTTATTGTGTATTCTTGACCATTGCTCTATGTTTTTTGGGCCAACAGTTAAAGCCAGAGGGCTTGAGTCATTCTTTCCCATGAGTTGGAATAATGTGGTGATGCTTCTTTCATAATGGTTGAGTCAGCTTTTTTCAATTCATCTTCCTGCAGTCTATTTATGACCATTTCATCGTTTGTGTAACGGTTATATCAAGCATAAGTTGTATGCAATTGTTATTTTATTAATGAAAACTTTCTGACAATGTCATCAATTCGAATTACAGTAGCGCGACTTCATGCAAAATTTGAGTCTCATCGGAGAAGCCACAATGAAAAACCTCTATTCAAGGCTAGAAATAAAGCTACACTTTATTTACAAACGTGTTTGTTTTACTAAGTACATTGTTTTGAAATGTCCATATGTTTCAACAAAAGCACGTGGCTCTATCTTTTACGGCGATGAGTAC